>BPTQ01000008.1:198761998-199361998 GCA_019973895.1 Chrysanthemum seticuspe | reverse complement strand
CGTGTGTCAATGTCTTGTAAAGCGTTCCGTGATGTATTCTCAATTCGTCTTTGTTGTATTTCAGCTCATCATACACCAATCTGTTGTAGTTGCCCATTGTTAACATCTCGTTAGGGTATGGCATGTTTGGTATATTTTTTAAGCTTTTGTTGTTACAAAGTAGCATGTGCTCAATATATGTTAGACATATATTCTTCCTCTCAATGTCTGTAAGCTCCAAGTCTGCAAATGGAAACAAATGGGTTTGTTATGTAAATTTTGTTTATTTTAATTTTTTTATTCTAACGTATTTCTGCATGTTACACACTATATCAATTTGCATTGCACTTAGAAGATAGGCAATCATTTCACCTATTTTTTCCACCATTATATTTTCTTTTAATTAATACATAGTTTTGTTTTATGTTTCTCATAAATCATTAATCTCCTACCTAACTTTTTCTCCGAGCGATAATCCGGCAATCAATCAAGGTATTTTGCGATTTTTTTCCTAACCCGTTATACTCAGTATTTTTTTTGGATTGATACACTTGTATTGTTGTTGGTTTAGTAGTATGTTTTTATTTCGCAAACGATTCGTTGTTTTACTTTTCCGGTTTGAATAGTGGTTGTTAGTTAAGTTTTTTTTTTTTTAAAAAAAGATAATAAGTGGGGTATTATGTTTACAAATTGTTTGTTATTTGATTGTTATGTTTCATTGTTGTTTGTTTTTATATTTAAAAAATGCCTAATTTTTGTAATGGTTAAAACTGTACATGTGTTTGCGGGTGTTGTTAATGATTTGGTTTTATTGGGTGGAAAGTGTTTGATATAATAATGTTTTGAATACAAATAGTTTGTTTTGTTTTGATGTTGTACTATGTGGTGGGTGTTGGTAATTTTATTGTTTTTTGTTTAAGTATGTTTTTCTTTGCATCTGGTTTTTGAACATTTGTTATTGTTTCTATAATATTTTTGGCCAATTGATTTTATGTTTTCTTGGTGTTTGTGGTTGGGTATCTTTGTGTTTGTCACTTGTTTTGTTTCAATGATGTGATAATTGTTGGTGTAACCTACTTTAGAAGCTTAAGTAGTGTCCTGTTCTACCTGTTTGATATTCAGTTTGACTTGTTATTTTTCTTTTTTTTTGGTTTTTTTGTGTAATCTGATATATCAATTGGAATAGTCATTTTAGTTTTATACTTTTGTCAAACTTGTCGTTAGCTATTCTGCAATATTGATAGGTGTATGATGTTTGGAAGTTTTTATAGTTGTGAATATGTGTTGTTATTGTACATGTTTTTGAAACGATTATGTAATTTGATGTAATATGGGAATAATTAGTTTGTTTAGTTGTTGTTTAAGTTATGGGATTTTATATGTATATCCTGTTGAATAAGAATGTCAATGGACAAAGTGGTGTTTGTGTTTACACATTGATATTTGTAAGTACCTGTATGAGGTATATGTTGTTGTGTTTAGATCAGCATAATGGTGAGAAGACACATTTTAATAAGTCACCTGTTAAACGATGTGTATAAAGTTGATGTTAAAAATTTGCTGAAATTGAAAATACAGAAATTTTATGAGTTTGTTTGTTTATGATTAATTGTAAATATTTGGTTGTTGTAAAGTCATATTTACGTCCTGTTATTTTGGTTGTATCACGTTTTGTTATGTTGGTTTAACTTTTATGTTTTAAAATTGATAGGAAAATGGCCATTGAGTTTGTTGCAATGCTGGATGTTTTTATATTTCCTGATTCTCAGGTATTCATTGTTTTATTAGGACGTCGGGGTTGATTATGGTATGCTCTTGTATGTTTAATAATTTGATTAATATACGTGGTTTATTTTTTTGCAGGTGCTTCCGTTTGTTTATAATTTTGAGGCTTATAATGGTAGTGACCACGTTTATATTGTCAGCTCGGATGGTTATCGGTTTAGAGTGATGTTGAAGAAACCACGTTATGGGCAATGGTACCTGTGTGGCGAAAAATGGAGGGAGTTTTGCAACCGATACCTTGATGAGGAGGTTGAAGTTTTACACTTTGTGGAGGAAGGGAACGATTGCTTTTACGTGTGACAACCCGTACTTTCAGGTCATTTCTCGACACAATTCATGTTTCATTATTTCAACATTTATAGTAAACTTGGTTTACTTGTTTCAAATTCGCGTAACCTTGGAGGTTTAGCGGCGAATTCATGATCATGACATCACGAACATTTTATATGGACTAAGATTAGTCTACATTTCATTGACATCATGTGCATCTCATTAGTACATTCACGACATTTCATTTCACCTTCAACGCGTAATTTTTATATTTAATAATCTTTATCGCGTGAGTTACTATTTTAAATATTTAATCCATTACTTTCAAAAATGATCCCGAGGTATTTTTAAACTCACATTTAGTTCATAAAAACTATATTTTTAGTTTTCCTAGTGTTTCAAATTTATTTGGTATTTTAATCGTTAACGTTTAATTATTACGTCGTTTTTCTTAAAAATCTTACGATAATTATTTTATCACCCGATTTTCACAAGGAAAGTATTTTTACAATTTTTATCACCTCAATACATTCTAGTTTGATTTATTAAAAACTTACTTGTACCACAAATTCCCATTTACCTTATAAATTGATTAATACTTACACTTTCTTTACAATATATACACAAATTATACAAAAAATTATACAAGTTGCAAAGTTTAAAAAAAAAATATATAATTGGGTAGACAACCCTCCCCCAAAAACCGGCCATAGGGGAGGGTGAGTCTTAAATTGATGTATGGTTTATTGATTTCTTGTTTCTTCACCTCAAAAGTCTTATAACTCCAATTATTTCACATACACCTCATTTTCTCAAAGTGTTAAACACAAAATTCTCTCTTCTTTGGCTTCATAGAACCGGCCTCATCAAGAAAAGCAAGGGATCAAAAGATTTTTGCAAAGTTCAAGTGTTTTTATCAACCTAGATCATATCCTTTTCATGGTTTTGAAATAAAAACCAAGGATATTTAAGTTAATCCTTTGTTACCTACACCTCTTCATTTTCACTAGTAAGCATATTCTTATCATTCTTATGTTTCCTCTTCATTTTCATAAGTTTCTTTACATTTTTGGAGCTCATATGCATGTTATGTGATTTATACCATTTATTTCATGATTTTAGAACTTATATATATACTTATAGTCATCCTATAATTACTCCCATGGTATTCTTTGGTCTTGATGGTGATTAGGAACCCATGACACCCTAAGAAGGTGTATGGTAGGATTAGATTAGCTTTGGAGTTGATTTGAAGGGATTAGAATAGGTTTTGTCCGAGAAAAACTATTTTCGTAAACTATATTTTACGTTCTGTCCTTAAAACGAAATTCTGGAAAAACCCACTGATGGTACGACATTTTGGTCTTGAGATTTAGAAAATATACTTTAAAACGAATCCGTGGCCTTTTGAACGGATAAAAACGGAGTTATAACGAAGCCGTGGTGAATTTTTAAAGTTTGACGACGAAACGTACACTTTTCAGAAAATTCAGCTTTGCTGTTTTTAGTATTTACGGGTCAAAAACGAGCCTTAAGCTTCACAAATTATTTCGACTTATCAAAAATATATTAGTTTACTTCGATACGAAGCTAAGGACATATTTTACGTAGAAAACGGACTTGAAACGACAAATATATGCACGTTTTCATAAAGTTGCCGTAAGTATTATTTTCTGAAAAACTATATTATTTTTACGTTACAAGTATTTCATTAGCCGTAAAGGCTATGTTTGCGGCTGTTTTTAACTATGATGCAAAACTTTTTATAACGAAGTGTCTTCTAGTAAAATCAAGTTCACCGGCCATATTTTTCAAAACAAAAAGCCGTTTGTCAAGCGGAGTTATAGTAAATTATTTACGGATGTTCAAACATTGGCCGAAACTTATTTTCTGCACACAATTCACAAAAACCACCATCTTTAGCCATTAATATCTTTATGATCGAGACCTTTTTGACGAAAACTCCTGAACTGAAACTTTTAGATATCGATACAAACTTTCCAAAACCGTCGAGTTCGTTCTCTAACGATCGACGTACACCGTTTTACGGCTAGTTTTCCGAAGCCATTTTTGTTAATTTCATGAATATTCCGACGACATTGTTTTACGACGAAAAGTGGTAATTTCACCAAAAATCATTATAAAACCATTGTAGGATGACATTTTGACGTAAAAACATGTAAAGTCATTTTTGAAGGGTCAAGACGTCAAACGAGTATTTTTCGACGATAAGTAATATTTTCAAAACTCGCAAATGGTATAAATAACATACGAAATGCATGCACAACATTGTATCACACATTCATGACAACATATCATCACTCAGTCATAACATTCATTTTAGGTCGCGGATAGTTTCCGAGCCTCACTTTCGTGCACTTCATTTTTGTTAGCATATCAATCGTACCAGGTGAGTTCGTAGCCCCACTTTCTATTACTTATTTGTTTTACAAACTATTTGGGGGAGATACATGCTTAAATACTTATTTCACTCTTGCGAATACTCAAACCATTTATACAATTGTGTTACAATATACTTCTTATACACTTTGAACATTATGTGTGGTTTATTGCGATATGTGCCTTAATGTACTAAACTTGTTTTCAATCATGCATCAACATACATACTTTAGCAACCGGTTAACTCCTGCGGGAGCCGGCCAAAACATTTAAACTCTTTTGCCAAACAACATTACTTATACTCTAGACTTGGTGTGTGTATTGACTAGACTTAAACAAACATCCCAGCATTTATATGTTGGAAGGCCATTAATTTGGATACATCCCAACGTGAGCGTTGGAGGAACATCCCAGCATTTATATGTTGGAAGGCCATTAATTTGGATACAGCCCAACGTGCGTCGTTGGAGGAACATCCCAATATTTATATGTTGGAAGGCCATTAATTTGGATACATCCCAACGTGAGCGTTGGAGGAACATCCCAACACGAGTTGTTGGAAGACCCTTGTGGTGACATTTATACTATTAACTACCTTGATGCGCATAATCATGATTGTCATACTATTTTTAGCAGTGGGTTGTAAACACACAGGTTGCAAGTTTTGTATGGGCGGGACTTGGAACTGAGTGGATTTACGATGCCTTTGCTTTGCGAACTATTTTAAATGACCAAAAACTTTGCCTTTGTTTTATGAACGCTCTTTTAAAGCTTTACTTGTTAATCAAACACTATGAACTCACCAACCTTTGTGTTGACACTTTTTAGCATGTTTTATCTCAGGTATCTAAGGCATTCACTTCATGGCATGCATTTGGACACATCATGGAGTCGTGGTGACGACGCGTCTCACTTGGGTTTTACGCACTTTAAAACATCGTTTGAATTGTAACAAACTTATTTCCGCACAAGTTGAATTTCATTTGGGACCTACTTTGTAAACTCTGATTGTTTTAATAAATTAAACGATGTGTTTTCCAAACGACACTTTAGGTCGTTCGATATAACTGTAACTTTGATGCTATGACAGTCCTCCCCAAGGTATTCAATTCCGCTGCAAAACAGGTAATTTGGGGGTGTGACAGATTGGTATCAGAGAATCGGTTATAGAGAACTAGGTTGCATCATTGACCCTAGACTATAACTACATCATCATAGCATCTCATCATTTCATCACTAGTGCATGTTCATTTTACATGCAATTTATACGTACATTTTTCGAGTTATTTACTTTCATTTCATATCGATTGTCACATGGATGCCTTTTAATGCCCATTCCATTATTTTCTTCATACTCGAATGTGGTGAATGCCCTGTCATTCCCTATCACAATTTTAACATCAGTTGACTCAACACCAAACAACATATGAGTCGATTAGTCCAAGCATTGCATAGTTACTCCTAAATTATACATAGCCTGATCACCTATGTCTAATTCAGGAAGAATCATGCAATGAAGGGAGTAGTAGTCTTATATGAGTAAGCAATTCCGTAATCGAGCCAAATTTTCAAAAGATTTTCTTCAAAACCACTTGTTTCCAGTTTGATCCGCGTGACAGTTCTTGTTTGATGAGTTGCAAAGATCGAGCTAGAAACAAGTTGTTACTTAAACCGATTTAGCCTAATCTCATGACAGTTCTTGTTTGATGAGTTGTGAGATTAAGTAAAAATCGGTTACCAAAAAGTCTTTTGAGGGTTTTGCTCGGGAATGGGAAAGTTTGCTACATCAAACCCTAAACCCGTTAGACCTAACAACGATTGAATTCAGGGACTGAATTCCTTTTTGGATGGGCGAATGTGACAACCCGTACTTTCAGGTCATTTCTCGACACAATTCATGTTTCATTATTTCAACATTTATAGTAAACTTGGTTTACTTGTTTCAAATTCGCGTAACCTTGGAGGTTTAGCGGCGAATTCATGATCATGACATCACGAACATTTTATATGGACTAAGATTAGTCTACATTTCATTGACATCATGTGCATCTCATTAGTACATTCACGACATTTCATTTCACCTTCAACGCGTAATTTTTATATTTAATAATCTTTATCGCGTGAGTTACTATTTTAAATATTTAATCCATTACTTTCAAAAATGATCCCGAGGTATTTTTAAACTCACATTTAGTTCATAAAAACTATATTTTTAGTTTTCCTAGTGTTTCAAATTTATTTGGTATTTTAATCGTTAACGTTTAATTATTACGTCGTTTTTCTTAAAAATCTTACGATAATTATTTTATCACCCGATTTTCACAAGGAAAGTATTTTTACAATTTTTATCACCTCAATACATTCTAGTTTGATTTATTAAAAACTTACTTGTACCACAAATTCCCATTTACCTTATAAATTGATTAATACTTACACTTTCTTTACAATATATACACAAATTATACAAAAAATTATACAAGTTGCAAAGTTTAAAAAAAAAATATATAATTGGGTAGACAACCCTCCCCCAAAAACCGGCCATAGGGGAGGGTGAGTCTTAAATGGATGTATGGTTTATTGATTTCTTGTTTCTTCACCTCAAAAGTCTTATAACTCCAATTATTTCACATACACCTCATTTTCTCAAAGTGTTAAACACAAAATTCTCTCTTCTTTGGCTTCATAGAACCGGCCTCATCAAGAAAAGCAAGGGATCAAAAGATTTTTGCAAAGTTCAAGTGTTTTTATCAACCTAGATCATATCCTTTTCATGGTTTTGAAATAAAAACCAAGGATATTTAAGTTAATCCTTTGTTACCTACACCTCTTCATTTTCACTAGTAAGCATATTCTTATCATTCTTATGTTTCCTCTTCATTTTCATAAGTTTCTTTACATTTTTGGAGCTCATATGCATGTTATGTGATTTATACCATTTATTTCATGATTTTAGAACTTATATATATACTTATAGTCATCCTATAATTACTCCCATGGTATTCTTTGGTCTTGATGGTGATTAGGAACCCATGACACCCTAAGAAGGTGTATGGTAGGATTAGATTAGCTTTGGAGTTGATTTGAAGGGATTAGAATAGGTTTTGTCCGAGAAAAACTATTTTCGTAAACTATATTTTACGTTCTGTCCTTAAAACGAAATTCTGGAAAAACCCACTGATGGTACGACATTTTGGTCTTGAGATTTAGAAAATATACTTTAAAACGAATCCGTGGCCTTTTGAACGGATAAAAACGGAGTTATAACGAAGCCGTGGTGAATTTTTAAAGTTTGACGACGAAACGTACACTTTTCAGAAAATTCAGCTTTGCTGTTTTTAGTATTTTCGGGTCAAAAACGAGCCTTAAGCTTCACAAATTATTTCGACTTATCAAAAATATATTAGTTTACTTCGATACGAAGCTAAGGACATATTTTACGTAGAAAACGGACTTGAAACGACAAATATATGCACGTTTTCATAAAGTTGCCGTAAGTATTATTTTCTGAAAAACTATATTATTTTTACGTTACAAGTATTTCATTAGCCGTAAAGGCTATGTTTGCGGCTGTTTTTAACTATGATGCAAAACTTTTTATAACGAAGTGTCTTCTAGTAAAATCAAGTTCACCGGCCATATTTTTCAAAACAAAAAGCCGTTTGTCAAGCGGAGTTATAGTAAATTATTTACGGATGTTCAAACATTGGCCGAAACTTATTTTCTGCACACAATTCACAAAAACCACCATCTTTAGCCATTAATATCTTTATGATCGAGACCTTTTTGACGAAAACTCCTGAACTGAAACTTTTAGATATCGATACAAACTTTCCAAAACCGTCGAGTTCGTTCTCTAACGATCGACGTACACCGTTTTACGGCTAGTTTTCCGAAGCCATTTTTGTTAATTTCATGAATATTCCGACGACATTGTTTTACGACGAAAAGTGGTAATTTCACCAAAAATCATTATAAAACCATTGTAGGATGACATTTTGACGTAAAAACATGTAAAGTCATTTTTGAAGGGTCAAGACGTCAAACGAGTATTTTTCGACGATAAGTAATATTTTCAAAACTCGCAAATGGTATAAATAACATACGAAATGCATGCACAACATTGTATCACACATTCATGACAACATATCATCACTCAGTCATAACATTCATTTTAGGTCGCGGATAGTTTCCGAGCCTCACTTTCGTGCACTTCATTTTTGTTAGCATATCAATCGTACCAGGTGAGTTCGTAGCCCCACTTTCTATTACTTATTTGTTTTACAAACTATTTGGGGGAGATACATGCTTAAATACTTATTTCACTCTTGCGAATACTCAAACCATTTATACAATTGTGTTACAATATACTTCTTATACACTTTGAACATTATGTGTGGTTTATTGCGATATGTGCCTTAATGTACTAAACTTGTTTTCAATCATGCATCAACATACATACTTTAGCAACCGGTTAACTCCTGCGGGAGCCGGCCAAAACATTTAAACTCTTTTGCCAAACAACATTACTTATACTCTAGACTTGGTGTGTGTATTGACTAGACTTAAACAAACATCCCAGCATTTATATGTTGGAAGGCCATTAATTTGGATACATCCCAACGTGAGCGTTGGAGGAACATCCCAGCATTTATATGTTGGAAGGCCATTAATTTGGATACAGCCCAACGTGCGTCGTTGGAGGAACATCCCAATATTTATATGTTGGAAGGCCATTAATTTGGATACATCCCAACGTGAGCGTTGGAGGAACATCCCAACACGAGTTGTTGGAAGACCCTTGTGGTGACATTTATACTATTAACTACCTTGATGCGCATAATCATGATTGTCATACTATTTTTAGCAGTGGGTTGTAAACACACAGGTTGCAAGTTTTGTATGGG
The DNA here is from genome assembly GCA_019973895.1 of Chrysanthemum seticuspe. Taxonomy (NCBI): domain Eukaryota; kingdom Viridiplantae; phylum Streptophyta; class Magnoliopsida; order Asterales; family Asteraceae; genus Chrysanthemum; species Chrysanthemum seticuspe. Next base: position 199,352,660 of record BPTQ01000008.1, on the reverse strand, counting down.
CGGGACTTGGAACTGAGTGGATTTACGATGCCTTTGCTTTGCGAACTATTTTAAATGACCAAAAACTTTGCCTTTGTTTTATGAACGCTCTTTTAAAGCTTTACTTGTTAATCAAACACTATGAACTCACCAACCTTTGTGTTGACACTTTTTAGCATGTTTTATCTCAGGTATCTAAGGCATTCACTTCATGGCATGCATTTGGACACATCATGGAGTCGTGGTGACGACGCGTCTCACTTGGGTTTTACGCACTTTAAAACATCGTTTGAATTGTAACAAACTTATTTCCGCACAAGTTGAATTTCATTTGGGACCTACTTTGTAAACTCTGATTGTTTTAATAAATTAAACGATGTGTTTTCCAAACGACACTTTAGGTCGTTCGATATAACTGTAACTTTGATGCTATGACAGTCCTCCCCAAGGTATTCAATTCCGCTGCAAAACAGGTAATTTGGGGGTGTGACATTACGTGACTGGCTACTATGGCAACGGTAAAGAAGCTTTTGGTTATGAAGGGCCATTTGCTTCGTTTAATAGGTTTAAGATTACTGTGTTGTCGTATCCGCACGTGCTTCAGGTCGTGTAGTTTAATGCTATTTGTTTGTTTTAAATTTTTTAAAACATAATGTTTTTGTTGTTGTTGTGTCTTAAAATTATAGGATTTTGATTAAAGTTTGTTTTTTTGGCCGTTTTCAGACAATCCCGAGTGAGTTAATGTTGGGATTAGGAGAGGAGGATGAAATAAGAGTTGCTGTAAATGGTGTTTCTTTTGTGTGTAATGTGCGACGTCAAACCGGAAGTACTGACTATCAGTTGGTTGCTGATTCATTTAACGCGATGATTGAAGCAATAGGACTTGAACCCGGAACATTATGTGTGCTGACAAAAAACAGGGGACGGAGATACTGGTTTGATGCTTTCAGTGACGATGGGAGTATTATTACTGACCCTGTTTTCAAAGGAGCAGCCACGTTAAGAAGGCAGCAGCTTCAGTTGAAGGTGATGAAAGGCGTAAGTTGAGTTTGTTATATATTTTTCTGACAAATGTTTTTACAGTTGTTTGCGTAATTCTTTTAGGATGTAGTGCTTCTAAAGTTGTTTTTTGTAGATGATGATAGGATGAAACATGTTTGCTACTGGCCGTTCCACATGGATCACTTTGGAGAAGGTCACAGGAGCTTTTATAAGAGTTACACGCATATTCAAGCTAAAAGCAGATTGGTATGTGTGGTTTTTACTTTTCGATGCAATTTGTATGTTTTAAAATCTGTGGCATTCGTATTTGTTTTAACTGTAATTTTGTCCCCGGCCATTCCTGCGTCATTCCAAGTGAACAACCCTATGCACATCTACAACAGGACTTTGATCATACACCAAGAATACAGGGACGAATTCCGAGTACGTATGGATTTTCACCCAGAAAATCCTACCAGGACTAACCATGTAAATGTGTTTGGGAGGTGGAAGCTGTTAGCGGAGTCATGTCGGTTCCCGTACTCGAAGCTGATCAGGTTTAAGTATGTTGGAAATGGTTATACGGTGGATGCTCCAGAAGGTGAAAACCCTGAATATCCGATCTTCCATATCTGCTGAAAGACAGAGTCTTTGTTGTTGGTGTTAAGGGTGGAAGATTCACAAAGTATTTTGCGTTTTGGTTGTTGGTTCAAAGATGATGTCGTATGGTTTAGTTGTTTAAGTGTGTGGCAGAATATTTCAGAAAGGTGTAGATATGTATTTGAATATTTGGTTATGTATTTATGTTTAAACAGTCTGTTTGGATGTATGTTGCTGTTTCTAGGTTGTGTAATATGTAAGTATGAATGTGAATTAGGAAGACTATGTTCCTGTCTATGTAAGATTTTGTAATGTTATATTATTATGACGTGTTATTCTATTTTGTGTTTGTATGGTTTATTTTGTGTTTTAAATGAATTTTACACATTATTTTCCCCTAGACGCTGTGTTTTTAAAATTGTGAGTGCATCATATGGTTGGTTGTATATTTGTATGTGTAATGACATTATATTTTATTATTATTTTGTTTGGGTTGCGTAGGTTTGATTGTATTTTTGTTATTCGAAAGTTGTTTGTTTATTGGTTATCGTATTATGTATGTGTCACTTGAGATGTACATGGTTTGTGTTTTGATGCGGCAGAGTTGGTTTTAGCGTATACCGTTTTCAATTCTGGAGGTTCAGGTTTGTTTTCTTTGAGTCGTATATTTTAGTATTCTGTGTCAGTATTGTGTATTTTTACAATTGTATTTTTGACTTTTATTGTTTGTGTGCAGGGAATTGGAGAATGCGGGCGTCTGTGTAGTTTGTCGTTCAGACGACTAAATTATTCAGTAAGCTGGGATTATCTTCCGGGACGTATTATCTGCTGGATGTGTTTGTGTAACAACTCGCATTTTCGGGTCACTATTCATTTTTACTATTCACTGTTACTATTCAATTTTCACTATTCATCCCGTAAAATTTTATTTCACATTCTCGTAGGATAAACTATTTTAGTAATGACCTGAGAGTTCGACAATCGTTAGATCATTTTCGCAAAAGTTATTAAGAAAACACCGTTTTAAAGTTTTGTTTTGGACGGTCCACCGTTTAAACATCCCGCGCATAACGAAAACTGCCTCTGACAATTTTCCCCGCATTAGATTAATTTTTTTATCACTCATGACGAATTTGAGAATTTTTAAGATTTATTTTTATGTTACCAAATAAGCCCAGCGCAGTACGAAACTAAACTTACGTTTTAAACAATTCTACTTACATCCAGACTTAACGATTCCTGCACTGTATTTCCTAAGATTTTTAGAAACTTTTACATTTTTGGAAAAGTCAAACATATTTCCCTCCTCCTTTGACTATAAAGAAATTAACCTTGTACGTTCTACCTTTTTATTAAATCGCGTAATTTTTAAACTTCACGAATAACTGTTAAGTTATCCCGCGTACGAAGAAAACCAAAGTTTGACATCTCATATCACTTTTAGACTAATTTTAGTCTACTTTAAATAAATTCACGGTCGTTTCCCTGAAATTTCGTTCTTTTCTGATAAACTGCGAATTACGCGTTTTGACCCGTATTTCCAGTTTTAAGCAGCGTTTTTGCACCCAATAAGACTTATCACCCATTTTATATTTTTAGATGGAGTATAATGATGAGTTTCATCATTCCTGCAAGTTTCATATTTTTACGATACCCGGTTTTACGTTTTATGGCTTCGATTAGCATTTAACGGAACCAAAACTCACTCCGTAACCAAGATAATACCAAAACTATCCACCAAAGTCATCCTATCTTATCATGAACGAAATTTAGGGGGGGAGTCATCACCTTGGTGTCAAAATCCTAAGCATACTTCCTTTAGATCATTTACATGTGTAAATTTAACCATGGTTAGTTTTTAACCCAATATATAGTTAACCAAAACCACTAGCCTATAAATACCAAGCATAATCACTTCATTTATTCTTGCACCACCCTTTCTTATCATCTAAAGTCCTAAACCCTAAGGCATTTCTTATAGATCTTGTAAGAACATTCATGTGTTCTTGAAGAAAACTAGCGTTTGATCTTCGTTCTTGAAAGTTTTTAAGAAAAAGTCGTTATAATCTTCATTTCTTCTTCGGGTTCTCAAGAATGCGTTGTTATAATCTTCTAATAGCCGTGGGTTTTCGAAGATTGCAAATTCTACGTCGAAGCTCCGTTAATATTTTATTTTTCCATAATACTCATGCATTCTATTTTAAGGTAAGTATTTATAAAACTCAAACTTATTAAAATACTTATAAACGTTGTTAGTTTATTTATTGTATTTATAAACTCTTAATTTAGCATATAATCAAATAATCAAAATACATGTTTTACGTATTGAGCACTACAACACTAGGGAACTTCATGTGAGGGGTTCATTTGGGTAAACGGATCGACGAGTTGCTGGATTTACGATTTAAAGTGTCCTAGCTCCTCGAACGTTTACTGCATGACCTCTGAATTATGATGGCCCGAACGGTAGTACGAGATATACAAACTAAAACCATTTCTATAAACAAACATACAAATACTACGTCTTGATCAATAAAATGGCATATATAAGCTCGTTCATGTTTTCTTAGGTATTATACCGAACCTAAGAGTTGACATCATATTCTAGGTTATACGTAGAGACTTCCAGGCTTATCCATCGATTCCGTTATACGTTCTGATATCATTTTTAAGGTGAGTTTCATAGCCCCTACTTTTATACGTTTTGAATTACTTTTGGGGGAGATACATGCTCAAACTATTTTCATTTACTTTCATAAGTACTTTAAACTTTTAAGGATTACCGTGAGTTTCATAGCCCCTACTTTTAAACATTTTGAATTACTTTTGGGGGAGATACATGCTCAACTATTTTCATTTACTTTCATAAGTACTCTAAACTTTTACTGATTACCGTGAGTTTGTAGCCCCACTTTTACTCGCTTAATTATTTTACAAACTCTTTGGGGGAGATACATGCTCAAACATTTGTTTTATACTTTTTACAAATACTCAAAGCATTATACTTGATTGCCTTATACTTGATTATGTTATACTGGATTGCATTATACTTGATTGCGTTATACTTGATTGCGTTATACTTGATTGTGTTATACTTAAGACGATGGTAAGTCTCCCTTGTTCGGAGCAGTCCAATAGTAAACTTGATAAGTCGATGGTAAGTCTCCCAACATACACAGAGCAGTCCCCTCGTTAGCATGATAAGTCGATGGTAAGTCTCCTTTGTACGGAGCAGTCCACTAGTAAACTTGATAAGTCGATGATAAGTCTCCCAACATACACGGAGCAGTCCCCTAAGTGCAATAATGAGAACTATTATGACTGTATGTGTGCTTGACTATAAAATGTATTATATTTTAGCAGTGGGTTGTAAACACACAGGTTGCAAGTTTTGTATGGGCGGAACTTGGAACTGAGTGGATTTACAATGCCTTTGCTTTGTGAACATTCTTTAAAGGCTTTACATGTTAAACAAACTCTATGAACTCACCAACCTTTGTGTTGACACTTTTTAGCATGTTTATCTCAGGTCTTAAGGCGATAGCTAGAGTTTGAAGCATAGAGTCGCACGACATGTTTTGAAGACTTTATACATTCGTATTTACCATTCGAAACATTTATATATTATACTTTGGGACCGCATTGTTTGTAACTCTGATTTCATTAATCGAATGGTAACTTTTCAAAACGTCTCATTTAGAGGTCGTTTTCTATAACTTGTACTGTGTATTATGAAGTAGCACCCCAATGACACAATCTTCCGCTGCGATATTTTTGGGGGTGTTACAGTTTGCATTTATGTGTAAGTATTATATTTGTTTTTTCATATTTTTGATTGAATTACTACTTGAGTGTTAGCCATATGTTTTTTTGCATTTGTATCTGTTATCCATTTTTAGATTTGGTTGGTAAAAGACATAAGTAGTGTTTCAGTGATGTTGGTGTGGAGTGTTAAGGTTAAGATGTATTTGTTTTGGTTATGTTTAAGTAGAAGGTCATGGTTGTTATCATACCTGGGTCATTCCTTTTCTTGCGCTCGATATATATAACGTCTTCTGCCATTTTTTCCCATGTGTTTTCGTAAACAATATCGGGCCTAGACATGCTGTCCGTCATAAGTAGCATCACATAAAAAGACCGCAAGTAATTTCCTGTTCCCCAATGGCTGGCTTCCAACAAACCGTCTATATATTCCTTGTCATCTTCCAACAGACCGCGTGCTTGACAGGCCTCTTTATATGTTGGGTAAACAACACCATCGTACTCCTTAAAATCCTTCCAATCTGTTGCTCCCCGAACCTTGTTTAGCAATACTCTTAAGTAGAACATTTCTCCGAAAGAAGGTGGTACATGATGTACGCGTCCAATACATGTGCCTTTTTGCCTTGGAACCCAAATCCTTTCTTCTTGCTTCCATACATAATGTTCTGGAAACTCATGGTAAAGATGTTTCTGAGCTTTTGTGTCGGTTTTGTTTCGTTCCATCCACGCAACAAACTTTGTTTCATTCACAGAAGCCTTTTCCAATGCAAAATCAATGCTTTCTGTTGCCTCAAATATAACAGATTGCTCTCCTTGTAAGTGAAACGGTAATCTTTCTACAGGTGGGAACCTGTAGTGTATGTCAAACCCATAGATCCTCCACGCTGCTTCGCACGCCGACAGATATCTACAGTCGTAATAATCTTTGATTTCATCGACATCTTCATCTTCAAGTGCCATTGTGGGTCTGTCCGGTCCCTTGTTAATATATTTGAATAGATATTTTATGGAACCAACTTGGTTGCACCACTCTACGTTTATATGTGATTGAAAATGCCGCAGTAAGCCTGGATTGTACGGTACAACATATCCGTTATGCAAATCGATCCCGCTCTTTTTTATTGTCGTACTGTCATTTCTTCTTTTATAAATTGCATATCCAGACTCATCAATGAAGGTTTTATCATTAAACTCCTTTGGGAATTTTTTGGTGCATTTGTTCTTTACCGTGCACGGACAGGTGGGTCTATCTGGACCACATGGGCCGTGGATCATGTGTTCGGTAACAATTTTATAAAGTTCTGGATCTTCATTTTTGTCCGGTATCTCAGATGAAATAAACCGATCTATTTGTGCTGGATATTTAATTTTGTATTCTTCTTCTAGAAATAGCAAAATGTGAGCATGAGGGAGTCCTCTCTTTTGAAATTCAATGGTGTAGACAGCTGCGTGAATAACATAATGTCAGTAATTGTTTTGAAATTGACTGGTGTAGACAGCTGCGGGAGTAACACAATTTAACTGATAGTAGATAATGTAGCATTAATTACATTGCTTGTTTGTTTTTTTAAGAAATTTTAGAAATGTAAGAACCTGCTTTCAGCTGACCGAAGTAATGTTTGTCTTTGAATTCTCTCATCATGGTGTCTAGCTTTTGCTTAAAAACACGTGTTATGACATCCGGCCTGTCTTCAGATTTCAATCCTTTTTCAGCAAGAAAACGTTCAATCTCTGGCCAATTTGGGTTGCATGTGAATGTTATGAACAGATCCGGATATCCATAAACCTTGCAAATTTTCATTGCGTCTAGGAAATTCTGCATCATATATCTTGGGCTTCCTGTGAAAGATGATGGCAACACAACTTTTTTCCCCCTCAACTTAACTCCAGAGTTTTCATCTTCGGATAATTTTGCTAATTTGGAGTATGTTTCGTACCTTAGATCTTTTTGCTGGTTTTTGATGTATGACATCCTTTCAGATTCGACCATTGTGTATGCGTCTACAATAAACTGTTGACATAGCCTCCGTGCATTCAAAACCATTGAGAAAGTACCTGGTCTTTCTTGCAATCGGTATGCAAAGTGGTAAATTGGTAAATGTCTGTCAGTGATACCAAAGTGGTAAATGTCTGTTCGATAACCATCTTCAGCTTACGGAAACAACAATGGGTGTTGGAGTGCAAGATATGATGGATGTAGCTCACTTATTCGTTTGAGGCCACCTTCTTTCATGTGCAAGATGATGTCTCTTTGATTTGTTGAAGAGTCAAAGTCTCCTACAATTAGTGCCGCCACCTCCGTAGCTGTTGGAAGGTTGTAATTTCTTCCGTCACGCTCTCTAGTGCCAATAAGTCGTAATTTGAAGTTATTTTGTTCACTTGCTTTTTGAAAACGTTCTCCAGCCATGCGGAAATGACGCACCAATGGGTTAATTCCATCTAGCAGGTCTCGTAGATCAACTGTTAGTTGGTGGTCGAGCATATGGTTGGTTGAGGACTTCTCTTCGTATTTGCTGTAATGCACATTTAAAATAACCATAATATAATAAGAATTTATTTTAACGTTAAATATAAAATTTTATTGAATATGTATGAAATAATTCGATACAAAAACATGTCAAGCGATTCCTACATACCTGACACCGTTAATCCTATTTTGTATCTCATTTTCTGGATCATAAATATATTGTTGGGCAAACGTTGGTGGCTTTCCTTGCTTAGGTAACAAAGTACCTATTTGATGGTAATTTTGCCCTTGTATCCTATAGCAATATGGTCCTCGACCATCAGTGACTGACATGTCTTGTTTGGCTCCCATCGAGGTGAATGAGAACATTGCGTTATATCGCCGGATATTCTCAATGAATGTTGCACTTTTTGGATGGTCACCGTTAAGAAGATCCATCAACAACTTTGGTGGTGTCTGCACTTCCTCTCCTAATGTTACTTTTCCTCTGCTACAACACAGCGAATAGGAATCAGATGTTGAATGTGTGTTGCCTATCATACACTCAGCATGCCATAATAGTGCGCTACATGATGCACATTGGAAAGTTGCATCTCCGTGATCTATGTAATCTGACAATAAGAGATATTAAAAAAAAATAACATTAGTATTAAATATGTTTAAACAATGTTACTATGTTTGTTGCAATTAAAATAGAGTGTTAGTACCGTTTGAAATTCCAGCGAATGAATCTCTTTGTATGACACGTTCATTATTTATGTTTGTCTCACTCAACACTTGTTGATGAGATGTTTTTTGTCTTACAACTTTGGTTTTGTCTTTTAGTCTTTGTGACTTGCGCTTTGACGAATATCTAACCGGTTGATCATCTTCTGGATACGTTGATGTTTGAATTGTTGCTGCACATTAAAAGTTTTTTTAATTTGTGTTTTTTGTTTAAAATTTTTATAATTGCTTGCGGATACTTTTACATAATATACACCTAATTGGGGTTTGTTTTTTGGTGGCCGTCCCCTTGGTCGAGGTGTTGTAGTGACTTATTCGTTTGTTGTACCTGCATATGTTGGTCAATGTTATTAACAATATACAATATCCTTAAACTTTTTGGATGTTATTAAAAAATGCAATTTACTTACCTGCTTTTGGTTTTTTCGTTGGAGGCGTGTCAATATTAACAGGAAGTATCTCATCGTTGTTACCTGACATAAGTATAATGAATTAATTTTTAAACATATATTTTTTGTGTAAATACATGGAATAATTAAATTGTGAATTTGTTTATGTTTGTTTACTTACTTGAAGGAACAGAGTATGATGTCTGTTTGTTAAGCTTTCTCCCAGGTCTTCGAATTAGTAGATAATTACTGTCAACTGTTATATTTGAGCATTAAGTTTGTGTAATTTGTGCACTTTTGTAAACAGACGTATTTATTTTGCAATATCAGTGTACCTGGTTGGTTTGGATAGAATGAAGGTTGTAGCGTTGAAAGTGGTCCGTTGGTTGTATGTTTAGATTTTGGTAATTGATCCTCAGAGACACTTGCAGGTAACGATGATGAAGTAGAAGATGATGTATATTTGTTTGTCTTTCTAGCTGGTCTTTGAATTGTTATAGCATTATTGCGTCCTGTTATATGTTTAAAATTAGTTGCTGTGTTTTCTGCAGTTATGTAAGTGGATATATTTAGTTTACAGTATAAGCGTACCTTGTTTGTTTGGATTCTCATAGACACTTGCAGGTAACGATGATGAAGTAGAAGATGATGTATGTTTGTTTGTCTTTCTACCTGGTGTTTGAATTCTTATATCATTACTGGGTCCTGTTATATGTTTAAAATTAGTTGCTGTGTTTTCTGCAGTTATGTAAGTGGATATATTTAGTTTACAATATAAGCGTACCTTGTTTGTTTGGATTGTCAGAGACATTTGCAGGTAACGATAATGAAGTAGAAGATGATGTATGTTTGTTTGACTTTCTACCTGGTCTTTGAATTCTTATATCATTATTGCGTCCTGTTATATGTTTAAAATTACTTGATGTGTTTTCTGCAGTTATGTAAGCGGATATATTTAGTTTACAATATACGCGTACCTTGTTTGTTTTGATTCTGTGGAGGCGTTGCTGTTGATTGTGTTGCGGTAGTTGTTTGTTTTGTTGCTGGTGGTTGATCCTCAGAGACATTTGTGGTTTCAGATAAAGAATAACAATATGATGTATGTTTGTTAGTCTTTCGACCTGCTCTGCAAATTTCTTCATAATTACACACCACTGTTATAAGTAATTAATTAGTTATTGTGTTTTCCACAGTTAACAAAGTGAAAAGTGAAATAATCAAACATATAAATAATCAAAAACATGATAAGAAAAGTGAAATTTTATTATTAACCAAACATTATTTGTGACAGTTGATTCTCGTATCAAAAGAATCAACTTTAATTATTCAAAAACCAAAATCCTAAAGAAACATAAAACTTGTAGAATGTTGGTATGTAATCTTAAAAATCGTCATCGGTGTTGGACTCATCAGTTGTTTCATAGTCCATAGATGTGTCGTTTATGAAGTTGTCATCATAGTATCTACTGGATACTGATCTTTTATTGTATGCATCCGAATCAACTTCCCGAGCTTCATCATTGAAATAGCTGTTATAGGCATGTTCACCATTAACCATTCCATCAACATCAACCATATCAGGCCACATGTCTTTGTTGATGTTTTCATTACATTCAAGGGATTCATTGTGGCCTTCATTTGTCGCTGTGTATTTTGAGTCACCTGCAAATTTAACATATCATAAAACATCAGCATGATTATACGCTATATAATTTGTGTTTAAGTTACAATTATTCATTAGTTTTTCAATTAAACGAAACCTGTGAAAGAATCTTCTTTGATATCTTCATCTAGGATAGTATATTTGGGTTTGTTGTTATCTAAATCATAAAAAGGGTCATCAAGATCATTGATGTTAACCCAAACACCATCTTCAGTATCGCTTCTGTTGCTAACGTATTCATCATATGTGTCTTCATCACATAGCATATACTTGCGGTCTTTCTCAACATTATAGCCTTCACTTCTTTTTGTTCGCTTAAACTTGATTGGTGTTTCAAAATCAGATTCCTAGTGTGAAAAACAAATATTATCTACATGATTATTGAACAAATATGTGTGTTTTTTGTCTTTAAAAACATAAATTTGTTTGTCAAACAAATACCATTGTGTCAGCAAATTGTGTCGTGTTCAAATAGTTTTTATTTTTTTTGTGTGTGTTGATGTCATTATCAGCAAATTTCATGCCATTATGAACCTTGTTGCCATTATTCTGATTGCTGCTGTTTCTTTGTCTTTTTCCTAACGCTGGAGAAGGCTGCAAACATGTTTCAAATTAAATTTGTTTGTCTTTATAAATTTTGTTCAATAACTTACAGAGCATAGTCTTTGTACATCTTCATCATCTGATAAAAAAATTATTTTTGTGTCCACCTTCGATAAATCAGTAGGTGCAGCCTGCAATTATTTATAATTGTTTCAGTATTATTTTTAAGGTATTACATAAGATACATCTAAAATTTGTAAATCATACCTCATCATCATCTGATATAAGTATTACAGAGATGTCGTTGTCTTGAACATGGAAAGAGGTAACCTCTGTTTGTGCTTTTTTAAAAGATACACCAATTTTTTTTTTCATTATTCTGCAAAAAAATAGCGGGTGTAGGTTGCGATTATGTTTAAGTATTACAGATATTATTTGTATTCATTACAAAGTATACAACTTTAAATTATAAATCTTACCTCCTCATCATCTGAGATTACAATAACTGAGATGTTCTGCTGGTTATTGTGTGAAGATGTTGCAGGGTTATGTGTTGAATTTCCATTTGCCATTGTTTGTTTTTTCAGAACTCACGTATTCAATATTTAGTTTGTCAAGTGTAATCTTAGGCTTTATTTATAGCCTCTTAAGATAAACTTTACTTAGTAAGCAATTCGTTTCCTAATATAATTGCTGTAAAATTAAAGATTATCTTAATATTCTGTTTATATATTAGGAATGAAGATAAACATTATATATATATATATATATATATATATATATATATATATATATATATATATATATAATATTCTATATTATTTTCGTTTTTATTAATTACATTTAAATATAAAACATATGTAATTATATTGTTAATTGTCTAATATGAACTGTGTTCAAAAAGTTTTACAAAAATAATAATTGTTAATTTGTAAATTCAGGTGATGTCTTTTACATTTGCTTATGTAATTTTTTTTATACTTTAATTTGAATATGTATTTATCATATGTTGGATACTCAATTTCAAAATACTTTTGTTCACAAACACTTTCATGGTCTGTTTCTCACTTACAAATGGTTTTTTCAACGCTAATTTGCAATCAATTCTTATGTGTAGCAGAATATTGCTCTCCAAACATAATAAACAACTTTTTTTGTTTATTTTTTTTATTGTATGCTTATTTGCAACAGTTATATCTATAGTCTTTTGATTGAAATTTCACATTCGTGCTTGCACGCTTTGCTTAGTCAGATTACATTGTTTTGTGTAAGTGGGAGTGCTGTTGATAATGGACAACTCTGTTTCATTTATTTTATCTATAAATGAATGCTTTTGGATTTGTGAATGTATGTTTCTTTTTATTTGTACCTAACAGAATTTACAAAAACATGGCGGACTTTCATTGCTTTGCTGAACTTGGATTGGCATGTCATAGCCACGTTTTGCAAGATCAGATGGTTTTGTTCTTTGAAAGGGAGGTTCTAGCTGCACGTGAATGGGAAAGCATGCTGCGTGGGCGTTGTTTTGAAATTGGAACGCGCGTGGCATATTTAGAAAACCTCATTCAAGAGGTTTTGCAGCAACGCGATAGCTTGGTTGTTCGTGATTCAGTTAGATTTTTGAGACATGTTCAGAATCACTTACGTTCAAATCAATATGCATTTCAGACTTTGTTACGTGAAGCCCATGTTGCAATACGTGATGTTGCTAATTATATCAACAGTATTCGCTCTTTATGATGTTTCTTTATGTGTATTTTTTGGATGTCGTAATTGTTGTATTAGTTGTTCAAGTTAATGTTCCTTATGTTATTGTACTTGTTATATGTCGCAAATGTATCTGATTGATTTCCCTTTAATAAAACTTAGTTTTTGTTGTTGTTATCATTCGTCTATACAATTATTAACAATGAGCATACCTGCAACATCATCATAATCATGTAATAAGTGTAATTGTTTTAAATTTTTACACCAAAACAATTTGGCAACAATTGGGAAAAAGGGAGTTGGGGAATCCTTGGGAAATTAAGGCTTGAACCCAAGACCTCATTACACTTTTCCTGTTTACACACACAATCTCAACCATCATTGCCGTTGGATCTTTTTTCGTTTAGTAATGCAACATTTAATAACGTAATTATTTTTTTTTTGGTTTAAGCTTATTTTGGTTATAAGATCAATAGGACCTTAATGGAAGTTGGCATTTCAAAAAGTAGTATTTTTCCAATAAAATTATTAAACAAAATTATTCTTAGATTACGTACGCAGGGTTTTTAAAAGTAATTTTCATACTTATGAGCAATATTTTGATCAACTTTCATGTTTTTTCCCGCAAGGTTTTTGAATGTAATTTTCATACTTATGAGCGATATTTTGATCAACTTTAATGTTTTTTCATTATATTGTGTTTAACTTGTTTGAAATTTTCAGTTTAAAACATATGACAAAGTAGTTTTCTAATATCATGCAAAGTCAATTGCAATTGAACAAACATATATTTTTGGTATAATATGTCAAGTTTTTAAATAATTTAGTATTTATCAATAAAAGATTAAATACCTACCATTAAATTCTATTTTGGATACAAAATCTTCTAAAAGATTGTATGCAACATATATTGGAATATAGTATCTACTCCCTACATTTTATTTTTTTGTTTCCTTGTTCCATACTTCGAGGTATCCCTTCTTGATCTATCACTGTACAACCGAATCATCATTTATACATACTGATTCATTCTTTCGCCATCAAGTGAAGTTGCAGATCTTCATTAGAAGTGTAAGTTTTTAGTCTTTCTTTATGAAAAATAAACCGTTTTTTGGCTTTAACATTGATCAAACGTATATGGTGGTTGGAAAAATATGTTTAGAAAGTCATCGTAGGTTGCATGTGCTGTTTTTAGTTAGGGTGTATTGAGAATAACAATATGATTGTTAGATCAATGTTGCGGAACACTTATGTTAGAATAGGTGTATATTAATTGTCATATATCATTCCAACTTACTATGCTTTGGTATAGACTTTTATCAAAGGTTTTAAGTGTTATAGTTACAAACTCTGATATGAGATCAAAATTGGTTGAACTTATATACTTTTTATCTTCTAAGGATATTATATTAATGTTCGTTAGATATTATTTTAGAATATGCCTTAAGCAAATACATTTAATTTTGATTGGAAGTATGGTTTAAAATAAAGGTTGATCAAAGATTGGATTTGTTGGTGTATATTAACATTATACGAAAAAAATATATGATCTTAATTTGGTACTTTATAATTATTAACGTTGTTATGTAAATGATCCACTTTGATGAAAGTTTGTATTTCTAGGTGTTGGTAAGGATTATATGACAGAAAATTTGTTTTTAATTTTGTACTTTTTATTCACAAATTTTGTAATGTAAACAATCTTAACTCCCTAATGATATAGTCTTTGGTTTCACTTGTATATTTTCTATGTATTAAGTTTGCTACATTAATGAAAAACAGATTGTATGTAAAAATAGGAATAAATATGATGTCATATATTTTTAATTGTTTTTATATACACTTTGAGCAAATGTTACATGTATTGTTGTTTAATGATACGTTTACAGAACTAAAATACGTTTGTATATAATAATACGTTTACTACATTTTATGTTTTTGGCGATTTTTAGGATGTACTTTTATGTAAATGCTCTGTTTTATATCAATTAAAAACAGATGATATGTTACAATTGAAATAACTTTGATCTTATATAGTAACTATCGTCTTTAGATACACTTTGATCAAAGGTTACATGTATTGTTGTTAAGTCATATGTTTACAGAAGTATAATACGTTTGTATATAATAATACGTTTAATACATTTTATGTTTTTGGCAATTTTTAGGATGAACGTTTATGTAAATGCTCTGTTTCATATCAATTAAAAACAGATGTTATGTTACAATTGGAATAACTTTCATCTTATATAGTAATTATCGTCTTTAGATACACTTTGATCAAAGGATACATGTATTGTTGTTAAGTCATATGTTTACAGAAGTATAATATGTTTGTATATAATAATACGTTTACTACATCTTATGTTTTTGGCGATTTTTAGAATGTACGTTTATGTAAATGCTCTGTTTTATATCATTTAAAAACAGATTTGATTATGTAAATGCTTTGTTTTATATCAATTAAAAACAGATGATATGTTACAATTGAAATAACTTTGATCTTATATAGTAACTATCGTCTTTAGATACACTTTGATCAAAGGTTACATGTATTGTTGTTAAGTCATATGTTTACAGAAGTATAATACGTTTGTATATAATAATACGTTTAATACATTTTATTTTTTTGGCAATTTTTAGGATGAACGTTTATGTAAATGCTCTGTTTCATATCAATTAAAAACAGATGTTATGTTACAATTGGAATAACTTTCATCTTATATAGTAATTATCGTCTTTAGATACACTTTGATCAAAGGATACATGTATTGTTGTTAAGTCATATGTTTACAAAAGTATAATATGTTTGTATATAATAATACGTTTACTACATCTTATGTTTTTGGCGATTTTTAGAATGTACGTTTATGTAAATGCTCTGTTTTATATCATTTAAAAACAGATTTTATGTTTCAATTGGACTAACTTTCATCTTATATAGTAAGTATCGCCTTTAGATACACTTTGATCAAAGGTTACATGTGTTGTTGTTAAGTCATATGTTAACAGAACTATAATAACTTTTTATATATGTAAATGATCTGTTATTCATTTTTTATTTTATTAAAAATGTTTTTAAAAAATATAGTTGTTTGTGCAGGGAAGTATGTGTATCGAGTTTGTGATTCAGCAAGATGAAGAGCACTTTTCCGAGTTTCAAGTACTATAAACTTCATTCCACAAATCTGAAATATATAATTTGGTGTTTTGTTAATAAACATTTTAAATTTGTTTTTTTTTTTTTTTTTTTTTTTTTAGATGTTACCTGAAGTTTACAACTTAGAAGCGTACCATGGGAATATTGACATATACATCATTTCACCTGATGGATATCGTTTCAAGGTTGAGTGGGTTACGCCTCGTGATGGACAATGGTATTTGACAGGTCCAAAATGGATAGATTTCTGTAACCAAAGCTTATCTTTAGATGTCCACTTGTTGCATTTCATTGAAGTATGAGAGGATTACTTTTATGTCACTGGATATTTACGTAATGGTAAAGAAGTGGCTGGTTATGATGGACACAGGTCTACTTTTCCAAGGTTTAAAACTTATGTTCTTCCAGATCCTCGTTTGCCACAGGTATTGAATACTGTAACAATACATTTTATTCTTTTTAAATAAAACTTACAGAAGTTGATACTATACATTATATTTACAATTTCAAAATTTTTTTTTTGTTATACATTCCTGCAGACAATTCCAGCTGAGGTTCTTCCTGGGCTACAGGAACTCGATGTCGTTACTATCATAGCAAATGGTGAACATTACCCATGTCATGTTAGACGTGAAGAGGTATTGGTAAATACTGGCAGGTTTTGTTATCGATTGTTGGGTGAAACATGGAACACAATGGTCGACGATATAGGGCTGGAAGCCGGAACTGTCTGTGTGTTAACCAAGAACGTTGGAAATCAACTATGGGTCGACGCTTTTCATGCTGATGGTACCATGATTACCCAAATACTATTCAAAGGATCTCCTACATTAAGGAGGCAGCAGCATCAGATGGAGTGGCATGAACAGAGTATGTATTTTATGTTTTAATAAACTAATTACATGTGTTTAATTAATAACATTCTTAACATATACTATATATACTTCTTATGTGTAGAAGATGATCGGATGAACCATATCTGCTATTGGCCATCTCACATGGACCATTTTGGAGAGTATGATAGGACCTTTTACAAACCATATGCAGACATTCAATGCTACAACAGATTGGTAAAGTTTGATTAATTATTTTGTTTTAGAATTATTAATAATCAAAACAGTTGCTTATTACTAATTACATTATGTAAATTTATAGGCAATTCCAGCTAAATTCCTTAGTACTCATCCAATGCATATGTATGATCGAGTCCTTATTATACACCGAGAATATCGACAGGAGATGAAAGTGCGCATGCAACCTCACAATGAAAATCCAGAAAGAAACAATCATGTCAATGTCTTTGGGAAGTGGAAGCAACTTGCCGCATTATGTGGATTTCCTTACACCAAGATTATTCGCTTCAAGTATATATCCAATGGTGAAGATTTGGATGTTGAAGATGGCCAAAACACACAATTTCCAATATTCCATATTTGCTAAAAATTATCATGGAACGTGTTTAAATGTTTCTCCGTATGGTTAAATATGTTTAAAACAAACTACTTTATTTGGTCTTTTGTGTTTTGTAATTAAGACATATGTTTGGTAATTATCATTAGGTATGTTGAATGAAGTTATGTTAAATATTAATTATGTAGTATTTACTTTGTTTTTATTAATAAGTGTGTAAAACTTACTATATGAATTATTAACTATATTTATTTTCTAATTAATAGTTCCACTATATTTTATTTGATTTGCCATGATTTTAAAAAATTCACATACATATAGCTAAATAAACAAATGTTTCCTACAAATTTTTACAACAAATATGCTTCCTACAAATACACTATATATACACATATATACTTTTATTTTATTTATGTTTCTTACAATATTTTTTTTTTTTTTTTTTTTTTTTTACGATTACAAAAAAGTATACTTTGTTGACTATAAAATATTATTTATGATATTATATAGTATCTTCTTCAAGTAATTAAAACACATTAAAAGTCACACACATAAACATAACCACACTTTGAATTAGATGGTCCAACGTCCCAATTTCTATCCTGAATGACGAAAGGTAAATGTTACAACAAATTCATATTTTAGATTACATTACATTGTTACTGTGTATGTTATATGAAGTTGTAGATGTTGATTGTTGTTTAAAAGTTACAGAAATTGAAATCAAATACTTTTTAAGTAGAAAATCAAAGATCAGAAGTTAATTTTGCTGTTTATATACGCATATGTTTATAGTTATGAAGTTACATGTTGCTTAATAGTTGGTTTAATAAAACGCCCAAATTTAATTTAGGGTTAAGATTATGTTATATGATGAATGGATATTTTAATAGCCTTTTAAAACACAGTAATTTGTGTTTGTATAATCAAAAATATAACCAACTTTCTTACTTCTTATTTACCTATAATTATATGTAGGATAATGCCTATGGAATTTATTGTTCGTATTAATCGGCAAGGATTTCCTGCAAAACAGGTTCTTATCTAAAACAATTCATGATATAAGTTAAATTTAATGTGTCTGTTTAAGCCTTTAAAAACATGTTTTCTGTTTGTATACAATATCTTCCAGATGTGTTTACTGAAAAATGTTTTTTTTGGGTAAAAGGGTTAATTCACTCCGGTAAAATATATTACGCCAAAAATATTGAAGTACAAAGGATGAGGGTGAATCCCTCATCTCAGTCCCTTAGGACACTTACATACTCTCCTATAGGAATGCAACATCATTCCTATAACTTACAATATAAGCGTAACAGACCACACTTATAACTAAACATCATACTACAACGATACAAAGAATAAAAATAAATGCACTTCAAGTAGAAATACTTGAATCTTCAAGTCACCATAGTAGTCCAAACATCCAGCGTCGTCCAAATATACAATATCATGGTCCTCAAATAGAAGTACAGTTCACAAGTTTAATAACATATTATTCTAATTATTACACTTAATTGCAGTGCATACCAGCTGATTTCCTTGACAAACATCCAATGCATACTTATAAAAATTGTTTCATAAGACACAAAGACATAGTATATAAGATGCGTATAAAAATGGTACTTCACTTAGAAAATCCTGATCGAACAAACCATGTAAACATATTCAAACTAATAATTGCAAGGTTGCATATATATTAAAAATTTTGAAGAACCATAAACATTTAAAAAATGTAACGTAATACTTGTCCAATAATAAATTAAAACAAACGCAAATGTTTAAACTTAATACCAAATTCAAATTGATCGTATAATAACCTAAATAATAATATGTTTGCAAAAATCAAAAACTAAAACAATAGATTGTTTATCAATAAAAATAAAATAGATTGGATAAATACGATGCAGTGCATGATCTATGCATCATTGTCTTCTATATCATTTGTTTGCATCTTTTTGTTTGGTTGAACATCTTCCTCATCAACACAATCATTCTCTGCTAACTCTTCTATTCCACGATTTCTTTTTTTCAAAACACCAACTGGATCATTCATAGTATCAACAACTTCTTCACCTACAACACCACTTGCATTCTTTGCAGATTTAGGAGTGTCTACTTCAGCATTCTGCAATGTACAACAGTTACAAAGTTAGTTTAATTTTATTTGTATAAAATAAACAATTGAAAAGTGCATTTAATTAAAAATTTATAATACCTCCTCCATATCATTTGATGGTTTTGTATTTAAATTCTCAGCAACTTTAAAATTATTTTCTGCATTATTTCCAATGCCTTCTAAATCACTTAAATCATATGTACCATCTTCAAAATCAACATGAGGAGTATCTAAATCTTCTTCACCAATATCTGATTCGTCAATATCATGTTCATTATCATCTAAGACATTGTCAGAATTCAAACCATAATCTTCTTTTTCAGAATCATCTTCCTCATTTTCAGAATTGTCTTCACCATTGCCAAACTCATCTACATTATCATCAAAACCACCTTCATTATTGTATAACACATCATTCGCATTGTCTGAAAAATCTTCCTTATTGTATTCCTCGTCTTCTACATCCTGTCATGTGTTACAATTCCAATTTATATTTATAACTATTATATACAATTTAAGTTTATAATAAAGAATGGACAATCATAAAGTAATTTAAAATGCTAATATACATACCTCTTCATCTAGGAAACCATTTTTGAAATACATCATTGTGTCAACATCATCAGTCACCTTTTCAGTTCGATAGATATGACTGTTGTTGCTGTGGTTAAATTCAGAATACTTAATTTTAAATAGATATTGTTTCCCGATAATCTGGTTAATTTCATCTGGGAAGTATTCTTCAGGGTCCATGCCTTGTTTCTCCATAATTTGCCACGCAGACAAATTAATCATCTTGTGTACATTGTTATCAAATAAGACCACCTGTGCGGTTCCACTTTCATCAACAATACGCACAATGATCTTGAACCTAAAACCAACAAATAATAAAGTTTTAGTATTTCAATAATTAATCATAATTTTATATATTCAAATAATAATTAAAACACAATGTTATTAATACCTCGATGCAACAGCATACGTTTCACCGTGTTTCTTACAGAACCACACTTGCTTCTTGTTTCGACTATTCATTCCACCTTTTGAAGAAACTGATGTTACTCTTGTGTTACATGCTTTACACGCTGTATACGTCCAACCATTTTCATATTGGATGCTATGCACAGTAGCATAAACAACACAACATGTATCCTGCATTTTCCATAGTTTTTATTTATCATATTCAAATACTATATTATGACAGATGTATTATTCTTTTTCATAATTAAATAAATGAAACATAATACTCTTATCTTACCGGTTCAATACTTCGGATCATACCAACAAACCTCTTTACACAACCATGCATAAATTCTGCAGGTGTAACAATAACTTTCTCTTGATTGTGCAACTGGATCTTGACGTCATTTGCATTATATCCTTCTTGTGATTCGTACCTTGTATGTTTCAAAAATATATTACATACAGACTTAAAGTTAAATTCGTATTTATACAACAACAAAAATAGTATAATTATTGTAAAAACCTTTTCTGGAATAACAATAACGGCGGAATCTTTCTGTTAATAAAAATCCTACTTCCAAATAACGCATTATGCACAGCTGGTTTATCTGATTTTGTACAAACAACACAAAAACAAAAAAACAAACAAAAAAAATATTATATTAACAAAAAGCATACTACTTTACTGTCTTGCAAAATATTTAAAATTAAATTCAAAAAAACTTACTGTCCCAATATTTGATCTTCCCAAGCATCAAAAGGATGTCTATATGGCCAATTTCTTCCAACCTGTTTTCATACTCATTCCACATTAACGCCCAATTATCCCAAAAAGTGCACTCAAGCCTGTAGGATCTGCATAATATGATATAAATAAATACATTTACATTGTAAAATTTTATAGAATATAACTATCATATTAAAGTTTTTATTTACTCAACATCTTCAATAACAATTGTTCTGCGGATTTTTGGACCACCATGGTTGTTCACACCTACGATTTTCCCAATAGCAACCACTGTTCCAATCACATCTGTTCAATAACATAGGTTAATGTTTTTGTATTTACAATATTAAATAGGAATAAATATTATAAGTAGGTGTCAATGAAATCCATACCAACACAATCATGATCATGGTACTCATTCACTGGGTCTAATATACGGGAAAATGGCTCATATATAAAGCCAATGACATTATCATTTATTTGTTCAACACGCGTAACATTAGTCCCTTTGAAAAAAGATATTTTCCATCTGTTTGGTAACAATGGTAACCTTCCACCATTTTCCGCCACACCAAAGTTAGATAATATATAGCATTGCCCTTCTTGAAGCAGAGGCTCAAATTTAAACATTAATTCTTTTTTGATGTAAATCTGGATTCGGTTGTCCTGGATATACATTGTTAAAAATTAGTGGTCATTTATATTAATTTCATTAAATATAAAAAAAATCAAAAATAAAACACTTACCTCTAGATCTTGGAAAACACAGTCCAAACTATATGGATCATGTTCTTCATTTAGTTTGTGAGAATGCCAAATAGAAATACATCTTCCTTTGATTGCCATATTTGTAGCCATAGGATTAACGTTTCTTATCGGAGTTATGATTCGTTCCTTCAGTCTTTCATCTGGATATTTTTAAACATTATAAATCTAGCAAACAAATTTTAACAACAATGTAAATTAAACTAAAATATAAGAATATACCTGCTGAAGCACTTCCAATGGAGGAAGTATGCATTCCTTTACCCTTTTTAGAATAAGATTGACCTGTTATGCAACAATAATGTCATAAAAACTTATTTACTACCTGTAGCTTGTGCATCATTTATAGTCTCATTGTTTTATTTCTTCTTGTTAAAATAACCATTACTTGTTCCTATTAAACTAAAATATAAGAATATACATGCTGAAGCACTTCCATTGGACAAACTATGCATTCCATTGCCTTTTTTAGAATGAGATTTACATGTTACAAATTATTGTTATATATCAAATGCATTTACAAAATAACTTATATTTATAAATCAGTAAAACACAAACCATCAGACGAATTTCCAAACGACGTAGAATGTACAGTATAACCTTCTTTTGTTTGTTGTCTGCCTGACAAACTATTCTTAAACCCAGCCTTAGGTGTCTCTGAATAGACTTCTTGATAACGAAATTTGGAATTTCTTGACTTCAAATAAGCAGCACTTCTAGGATCTTTTTGCTGGTTCCTAATGTATTCCATCCTTTTAAAGTTGACACTATTGTAATCAACTGAGCCTTTTTTACCAACTGATACATATATACAATATATAAGTACCAAATCATTCATAATATAACATATGTTTCTATTTAAAAAACTATTGTATCTTTTTCTGATCTTCCACAATCAACAATGTTAGATATAGACTTATTACCAGGTGTGTCACTTTGAGAGATATCATAAGCTGTCTGAGACTTTAAAGATGGTACTTGCTTCCCAAAATTTTTGGCAATCGCAGGTTTAACTAAGACAAATAGCTCTAAATCAAATACTTATCTTATCAAATTTTAAAAAAAATGCACAATATAATAACTCAAATCAGGTTTACCCTTTGATGCCATTGAAACAGTCTGCACATGGGTTCCAGATTTTTTTCCGGGTGTGTCACTTTGAAATAACGACATATCGATAACACTGTTATCACCTAATGGTGCAGCAACTGTTCAAAACATGTACCAAAATTGTATTACGTTTTCAATTCAATTTTAACAATAACAAAAATATCTACAGTATAGATCATTAAGATTAACTACCTGTAGAAGGATCTCTAATTGTGCTTGTCTCAATTGTATCCTTAATCTTATCTGTGTTATTTCTGGATAAAAGGTTATAAACATGTATGCACTATGTAAACATGCGTATACAGAATGTAATATTATAAACACATAAAACACATAAACGTGGAACACTGATAAAACCTTATAAACATGTATGCACTATGTAAACATGCGTATAAATAATGTAATATTAGAAACACAAAAAACACATAATCTAACTCATAACCAAATCAATTTTACAGATATCATAATAACTTCTTTATTACCTGCAGCTTGTGGATCAACTGTACTGTCTTTAGTTTCTGTATTCTTGTTAAGATCCAAATAACTTGTTCCTGTAAATTCATCAATAAAAAAAAAACAACAACATCAACATCTTATACATTCTAAAAACATACAACCGGTTACAAATATACTAAAAAAAAAACAAAAAACATTCATGCAACATGCAACAATAATATCATAATAACTTCTATATTACCTGCATCTTGTGCATCAATTATAGTGTCATTGATTTGTCTCTTCTTGTTAAAATCAGAATTACTTGTTCCTATTAAACCATAAGCCAAATCAAAAAACTAAACAACAACATCAACATGTTACAAATTCTAAAAAACTCAAACTTGTACCTGATGAAATTTTTGTAGGCACTTTCTTACCAACAGGTTTTTTTCTTCCTTGCAGATTCATTCCTGCAAACTACAAAACGTATAAACTAAACACATACATAATATAAAAACAAAACAACCATATTCTGTTTTTTAAATTCAAATATCTAACACCTAAACAACCTGAATGTTTAACACTCATTGATTTAGCTTCTTCTGATTTCTCAGAATTCTTGTTGTGCTTGGCAATTGAAAGCCTTTTTGAGAACCTCTTGGACTCCATGTTCGACATTGAAGATTGAAGAATACAGAATATGTAATTGTGTAAAACCATTGTAAATAAGGGTCTATATATAGTGTCAAATTAGGTTAAAAAATAAGGAAAAACTTAAGATAACAATGATTTCATACCAAACTTATCATAATCTTATTTTAAGTAAATATCAACACACAAACACAATCCTAAAACAATACAGATTCCTAAATATTTTATTAAATTCGAAATTTATAGAGCTAATTATATATTATAGAATGCAACATAATTATCAAAATAACTTGTAGCCTAATTGGTAAACACACAAATTATTAATGCTACTCTTAAAAACAACCCAAGTTCAAATCTCACCAATGACATTTTTTATAAAAACGAATTTTGAAAAAATAATATTAAAAATTAATATAAATTATACATTAATACCGAAAATATTAGTTGGATTAATAGTTGGATTATTAAATTGATTAGGTGGACATATAATGCTTAGGTGGCATGAAAAATGATTATGTGGCATTGAGGTGGCATTAATGTCAAATGCCTCCTGTTATATATAATATAAAGATATGATCTTATTTTTACAACTTTAAGCTTGATCTCACGTTAACTCTCCCCAATATATATATATATATATATATATATATATATATATATATATATATATATATATATATATATATATATATATATATATATATATAATCTAGATCAAATAAGATCAAACTTAAAGTTGTTAAAATGATATCCAACTAAAATTTGACAAGCGACAATCTCCTTACAACAAAAATAAATTTTTTATTAACTACAACAATAATTGTTAAAGTTTTGATAGATTTTTTTTTAAATTTACGAAATCTAGGTGATACACTTTGATTAGAAGTGTAATGTGTATCAGGTTTTTATATATGTATCAGATTTTAGAATATTTATTAGTGTAATGTGTATCAGGTGTATCACTAATCCAAACTCATGTATCATTTGGTTATTAGTTGCTAAAATGTTAATTTGTATTAAAATATTATTTTTATGTGTATTATTGCTAAAATTGTTATTTATAAATGTTTTATTGGTTTTTTAAACTTGATCTTATTTTTACAACTTTAAGCTTGATCTCACGTTAACTCTCCCCTATATATCTCTATATTATATATAACAGGAGGCATTTGGCATTAATGCCACCTCAATGCCACCTCATTGCCACCTCAATGCCAACTAATCATTTTTATGCCACATAAGCATTATTGGTCCAACTAAGCAATTAATTGTTAATTTTCCAAATTTTATTATTTTTTTTTTTGTAATTTTCGGAATTTTTTTAAAGATTTTTGAAAATTGCAATTAATTTTTAATTTTCCGAATTTTAATATTTTTTTTTTTGTAACTTTCGGAATTTTTTTAAAGATTTTTGAAAATTGTTTATAAAAAAGGTTCCTTGCAAGGATTGAATCTTGGTTGTTTTGATAAATAACTTGTGTGTTTACCACTTAGGCAACAAGTTATTTTGATAATTATGTTGCATAGTATAATATATAAATGGCTATAATTTTATTGGAATCATATAATAAATCTATGCAACTATGTAGGAGAATCCCTACAACTTAGGTAACTCTAAACTAAACATATACATAAAAATTATATACGGTTCATAAATTTTTTTCTCAAAAACCCTAATATCCTTTTTCCCTCACAATCTCATCTAATGATCCATAAAAATTATATACAGGTTCATTATATTTGTTTTTGTGTTTTCTTCATCACATGTACGTCAAACCAGGTATGTCACACTGATCTTCTAAACTTTTGTCATATTGTACATTGAGTAATTTGGCTTGAAACCTTTATGATCAGTTTATCACCAATGTGTCATTATACAGCCTCTTGAAGCATTGACTCTTTGGAAAAGTGGACACTACAGGTTATTGACATATTCGTGTTTCGGTTGTCTTGAGTATCATTATTTGTTTCTGATTTGCAGGTTGAACCAGGAACCCAACCTCATCAAAAAGTATCCCTAAAGGGTAAAGGTGAGTGTACATGATGAGTAATATACATGTTCACTGCTCTAGAACTGGATTTGTAATGGTCAATGTGCTCAAACAAATTTCTACTATTTTTATTCCTGAAATTAAAACTAGAACCTCTTATTTGTATGGAGATCAATATGTAACACTTCAATGTCATTTGATGTACATGTGAATTAACTTCCATTGCTTTTTCAGTATTGATGACACTGAAAAAATACAGTTTCCTGATTCAGTATTGATGACACTGAATCAGTATACAGTTTCTTGCAGGCACCGCAAGACCCAAGGTCATTTATAAATGAATGATCGTAATATTTATAAACTAAAACCTGTGATTAACTTCCATTGCTTTTTCACTCTTGCAAGTGTGATTATTAAGCCAATATAAGCATATGCTACATATACATCCTACATATAAACGATTGGCTGTACAACAGACGTGGTAGGCATGAGACATGGTAGGCAAGAAAACTGTAAAAAGTGATCCCTAACAACCCTTTTTTTGGATACGGCTACATATAGTTTTGAGTGTTTAGATGTTTGGGAAGTGTAATCAGTTTTCAAACGCATATTTGATCATGCACTTTTTAGGTTTTTTTATGAGTACATGGCAAATGGAAACTTAGGAATGCATCTTTTTGGTATATTCATTCTGATCTATTGAGATACATACATATGTTCTGAAGACGAAACTTATTGATTTTAGACTGATTTCCAGATTATATTCATTTTCTCATATACTTTGCCGATTATTTTATGCAGAACAACAATGGGAAAGAAAAAAAACCTCGGGAGAACAACTTAAAGATCTTTACAAATTGTTTGTTACTATGAAGTTGGTCATATCAAGATTAAATTTTCACAGTACTTTGACTCTTTTTTTACACTTATTATCAACTCTACATGGTTTTAATTTTGTTATGATGACTTTCGGTACTTTGCGCTTATTTGGGAGGTGATATTGGAGGTATAAGGACTTCAGTTGTGCTTGGTAGTGTTGTACCTTTTATAGGACTATTGGTTTGGGATGCAATAGCTCTTAATCTTCCAAATCAAGCTGAGTCATTCATTGATCCTGTCGAGTTACTTATGAGGTAACGATCACACACACAAAAGCATTTAATTTGACTTTAACTCGATTTCATCTATATGATCTCAAGACTGTAAAATTAGGCAAAGATGGGATGGAGTTGAGATTATGGTAGAGGCATTTTCACTTCTAGCATCTGGAACATCAATAATAGGAACCCTTCTAGGCTTCTCTCAATTCTTTAAAGAGCAGATACTCAAGAATTTGACTTGGGATTCTTCTTCATTACATGAACAGTCAACTCTTTTCCATTTGTATATAACCGTCTGCGTTTTTATTTTTAAGCTTTAGGATCTTGATGTTTTAGTGCAGAAATCAAGAATGGTAGAAAAATGGTGGATAAGCAATCGAATTGGTTTCACGGCCACAACTATGGTCATTGGTCCATCTCTTTTCGTGTCTACTACTGTCCCAGATGCGTTCTCTGCTGCTACAAACATCGCTGTAAGCTTGTGTATGTCTTTAGTTGAGGTGTATTGGAGTGTGTAATGTGTGTTTTTTGATGGGTGTTGTCTAAACAGGGAGGGTATTGCATGACAATGCTATATGGAGTACTTCCACCAGCAATGGCATGGGCTATGCATATTTCAGAGGAAAACGATGATTAAAAGGGAATATCAAAAGCTAGACCAGCACTACTTGGGGTGGGACTATTCGCTTGTGGGATCATTTTGGATCAGATATTTATCGATTTCTCAAGCTTTTAGTCCAAATGGTTATATTAGTGCAAACATAATTATATCTAATTCTATAAAGTTATAATACAGTGTATAGTTGAGTTACATTACCAAATACTTATGCAGTTTCTCAACATATGTATGTATCATTAAAACGGTGTACGAATCCGATCGACGGCATACACATGGTTGCCATATCAGTATTATACTATCAGTATTATATGTAATTTATATACAACTAAAAATGTTTAGTCAATCCAACCTGTGTGATGTGCCCTTTTGCCAACCTCCCCACCTATTTCATTTTTAATATGTGATATCTGCTTTTATATATTTCTTTACTTATAACATTTATGCATTGGCCTCACATTTTGAAACTCCGGTTTTGAGGTGATATGATGTTGTAATTTGTAATGTTCCTATCTTGTGCAGGTATGCCTTATCTGTCTTACAACCTAAAAGACATGGCCTCTGGATGTGATCATCAGTTAAATTAGTATCTTTATCTTACTTCAGATTCATCTTAATTTGCATCATCGGATTGCTTCTTAATTACTTTTCCTACTTGTGTTATTTGGCAGACATGTTGTGAATGTGGACAAACTCTTCAATATGCCGGAAATCAATTGAAACAAGAATAAAACTGTACTAAGTTTGCTTTGTGTTTTCTGCAAATGTAATGGAGACAAGATGTCAAGACGATGATACGTCGACCTATAACAGTAGCTACAAAGGCACATTCTCTTCTCCAACTTGGTTCTCATTTTCTCATATAACGAGAACTCGAGCAAACAGGAAAGGTTAATAAATTAGTACTAAAAAAAGCGTAATTGCATGTGATCCAAAGCAGACAACTAAGAATTCCGAGATGAGTCATGTATCTCAGGTTCAAAATCAACACATGCTATTCAAACATTTTGAGAAAGATCATGAAACTATGTTAAATTGCTTTAACATTAATAGGTAGAAAAGTCTACATCCGAATGGGGAAGTTAGAATACATATTACTTTACTGAAACTGAATGATTTTGTATAGGTATCTAATTTCTTTTACACTTGTGGGCTTGTGGCATGTCAATTATTCGTCAAAATGATTTTTTTTTTAAATATAGTCAGTTTTTGATGGATTATTTATAGATCATTTCGGCTACATAGCAATGCTTTCTGTAGATATAATTTGTTAGTGCGCCTCTTAGTATCTTATTGCTTATGCAAGCCTAGGCCGCCATCCTATGTATAAGATGTCACTTTTGCAGCATCTCAAAACTCATGTGTACCATCTACCTTTTTGGTGCTATATGCCTGGCTCATTTTGATATTGTTCTTGAATAGGCATTTAGCATAAATCATAATATTTGTATATGTTTACCAGCTTGATTTTAGTATTTGTAGTGAACTTCTGGCCATGCTGCTTATAAAATTTTGGAATTCCACATTTGGTCTCAAGTTTATTGGCATAGCTCAAAGTTATGTTTCAGTTATGGAGTAGAGGGGATGGTCATAAACTTAAATTAAAGGTAAAAAGATGACCGGAAGATGCAGGTATTTTTTTCAACCTGTTCCAAGAGAGAAAAAGGTACAGTCTACAAGATGCTTGATTTTTCACAGATATTTTTCATTTTATACAATTATAGTCTGCATGCTCACTTTCTTTCTAATAGGAGAAACAAATCACTTTGGAATGTTAGACAGGATCAAATTTTCCACCTACTTTAATTCTCTACAATATCTGATTTGTACGGTATGTAGGTTTTATATTCTTTCTTTTGTCCACAGTCAAGATTTTATTACCTTAAAAGAGCGGTCTTACAAATCTTTTTCACTCTTGATTATTGTTATTTTCTTTATCTAATCCATCCCTCATTCAAAATGACTGATTAATTTGTGTCAAAATGGGCGGGTTTTTATAACGGGTTAAAACGTGTTTGGATAAAACAGGCTAAGTTAGAAGGGTTGACTCATTATCATTTTTTGTCCATTTGAGCTACTATTAAATTCGATATCCAGTTTTGGTAATTCAAGGAAGAATGCAGTGATAAAAGGATCAAGGATAGGATGACACCGGATAAACTGCTTAATGCTAACTTCCGACGGTCGAAATGGTCGATGAGGTTGATTCCAACTACTGTACCGGTTGTGTTCATTAGTGCTACTATGAGGGATAGGATAAGGGCTAACTGGTTTGAAGTGACACCGGCCATTTGAACTATGGTTGGATTGTATTAAATACAGTGTTGATCCCTGTGAATTGTTCAAATGCCTGAAAGCCGGCTCCAACAAAAAATGCGAGTGTTATTTCTTTAATTCTGAAAAGATCCAAGTAACTGATCGAAATCTTACGTTGTCTTTCTTCCTCCAAGGCATTGGAAAGCTGGTCAAGTTCCTCTTCTAACCGACACGGATCATAAATTTTTGACAACACAACAATGGCCTCATATTTTCTCTTCTTCATGTAAAGCCAACGTGGAGACTCAGGTAACAACAACGTTAACAAAAAATTGAACAATATCCAGGACCGCAACTACTCCAAGCATCCAACGCCATGTCCTGGGAACCTTAGTAAAAGCGAGATTAACGAGATAAGAAAGAAACTGTCCACGAGTGATCATAAGCACATTGGTGCTTACAAGGCCACCAGGTATTTCAAATGTGGTTGCTTCTGCAATATACATTGGAGCAAAACAGATGGTACACCAACACCCAACCCAAACAATAGCCGACCAAGTATAAGTACATATGGGTCTGGTGCACCAGCCATGACTAAGGACCCAATTGCAAAAACTACATTCGCAATAAGAGTGGCTTTTTTATGCCCATATGCATCATTTATCCACCCACCAGTAGCAGATCCTATCATTGCTCCCACTAAAGCCATCCTAACAATCGTCTCTTGTAAGAGAAGTATGTGAGAAAGGGTAGGCTGGATTGGTCCTAGGGTGCAACCTCTAGAGTAAGTATCAAAGCTTCCCTGAAGCTACCTCACCTTTAGGTGACATATGATTTGAGACATTATCCTTTTTTTTTCACGTTAACTGTTGCTTTGGAATGCAGAACCTGATTTTGCTGCACATGGACCATTTACGCTGTTACTGTAGTCCCTGTCCATAAGGTAAAGAAAGTGACTTTGTTGTGGTTATTTCTATTTGAATGCATTTTTACTTTTACAGCATAAAAGAAGTTACACATAAGCTCATTTTTATACTTTTTCAAGCTTAAAGAGTTTTATAGAGGATTAATATATGAATGAGGGACCAGGACACTAAAGTATGTAACTAATATTTGAGGTTAGCTCTATCATGGGCCCATTCATTTGAAGTCCGTGTTTTACTTAAGTATTATATTCATTTGAATCATGGTAGTTCCTTGACGCCTCGAAATATAAGGTTTGTATATTTTTTTAACCGTGACGCAAGGTGTTAAACTATACATATATTTCTTTGCTAACTAGGTGTTAAGATGCATAGGTAGATTCGAATGCAATTGCACCTGCAACCATGCTGAGTAATGGGAGTAAGTAGTTCTTAAATATGTTCATCACAGACAAAATTTTCCATATTAAACTTCTATTGTTAACTACTTTTGGATAAAATCCATAATTCGATTGTATATTCTTCTTTCATGCAGAAGGATTTACCATTATTAAGACAAAAATGAAGAAATGTTAAACGGGGATGTAATTGTTCCTACAGGTGATCAAGTATGGAGCAAATTTCTCGACATAAGTTATGTTTGTGCTATAGATTTTTTTGACATTCTTTTTTCCCCACGGTGTTTGGTATGTATGCATACAAGTTTTCTCATTTAATTATTGTTAGTTTGGTCAACGTTGAGCTAAATACTCTTCTTTTTTTACCGGCATTTGATTGTCGTAGTTACATAATTAGGCAACCTATTATTACCCATATAAGTATTTGTGTTTTCAAGTTCATT
Organism: Chrysanthemum seticuspe; assembly: GCA_019973895.1. Lineage (NCBI taxonomy): Eukaryota > Viridiplantae > Streptophyta > Magnoliopsida > Asterales > Asteraceae > Chrysanthemum > Chrysanthemum seticuspe. The sequence continues at coordinate 199,320,773 of BPTQ01000008.1, read as the reverse complement.
ACACTTTTTATAGTGGAGTTTTGTATAGCTTTCATTTATGTATTTTTACTTCCATGATTGATAGACTGAACAACCACCCTTTATCGTCAATCCATAAAATGAGAGACCTGTAGGTGGTTATTCATCCCAAAGCAGGGTGAAGATAATCAATTCAGCAGAAATGTGCAACTCTTCAGCAAAAACAAACAAACTGTTAGTAGTAATAGATACCACTTGGTGGTTACCGGATATCACTTGGAATCGTGTGATCACTTTCCAAAGTAAACTATTCGACCCTAATGCCTGGGTATCACGAATATCTACTTGGGATAAGACCAAATGCAGTTAGAGAATTAGGCACAATTCTATAACCCTTTCGCTAATAAGTGTTTACGTTTTCTGTGTGTATCTCATGCATGTTCAGATCTCCTATATATAGGAGGTTACTCTTGAGCTATTCCCATGGAATTATGAGTATTAATCGGCCCATTAATAGCCTCATAATTATCCTCATTATAGCCGTTAGTGGTTACATGACCAATTAAATGTGGTCATAAAGAAGTTGTAACTGCCATTTAGCAGTACTTTCCATAAGCAGTACTTTCCACTAGCAGTACTTTCACTTGCAGTGGAAGTACAACCTATCAGTGGAAACACTGCTTATCAGTACTTTCATAGCACTATCAGTGGATACACCACTTCAGTGGAAACACTGCTTATCAGTGGAAACCACAAGCAGTACTTTCCACAAGCAGTACTTTCACCAAGCAGTACTTTCACCAGTACTACCAATACAAACCACTATAAGAGTCAGGGAGTTCATGGACCTTATGGGTGTACACTCCATACCTCCTAACCCATTGCAAGGTGTGAACTAATCCCACAAGTGCACTAAATTTTCCAACAATCCTCCCCAAATTTAGTTCACTTCCTTTGCATGAAAAATAAACATCAATCAAAACATGTGCATAAACGAAAATGTCCAGAGGATTGAATTTCCATATTAGTAAATTACACGTTCAAATATTCGAGAATCAGGGTGTTCTAAGAATTGAACCCTTCAACCCATTTGAATACCTGAAGATAAAATACACACAAGTTTTCAAACACTTAACAGCTCCTGACACAATACAAGCCATGTGTCCATATCCAAATTCATAAATGTTGTAAAAGCTAAAAGTCCAAAGCTTCCTGAAGCAGCAAAACTTCAACATTTACATAGGTGGTTCCTCTTTAGTCATGCTCCTGCCAAGCACTTTTTCAAAGAAAATTAACCATTAAGAAGTAAAGACTTCATCCTCCTTTCAGCAGGTTCTGAGCACAACCTTGGGATGTAAATAAAACATGTGCTCCAGTCCACTGAATGTTCAGCTTTCCACATTGAACTCAGCTCCTAAGTTTCCTCAGGAGGGAGTTGGGTGTCCTAGCATTCAGTGACTAAGTTGGACTTAAACCCATCCCTTTAGCAGACTTTATAACCAAGTCTCTAGCCAGACCCTTCGTCAAGTGATCAGCTAAGTTCTGTTGAGATCTCATAAACTCTATAGATACCACCCCATTCATGATAAGCTCACGAATCATGCTATGCCTGACACCTAAGTGTCTAGACTTACCATTGTACATCTGGCTATAAGCCTTAGCCAATGTAGCTGCACTATCACACCGGATAGAAATAGGTGCTATAGGTTTAGGCCACAATGGAATCTCAAGAAGCAAGTTTTTCAACCAGTCAGCTTCTTTACCAGCAGCTGCTAGAGCCACAAATTCAGATTCCATTGTTGAACTGGTGATGCAAGTTTGCTTCTTGGATGCCCAAGAAATTGCACCTCCACCAAGTAGGAATACCCAGCCACTGGTAGACGAATTGTCTTCAGTGTTACTGATCCAACTTGCATCAGTGTAACCTTCCAACACTGATGGGTAACCAGTATATGAGAGACTATAATCCATAGTTCTCTTCAAATACTTCAGTACCCTTTGAACTGCTTGCCAGTGATGAGCACTAGGATTACTAGTATACCTGCTCAATTTTCCCACTGCAAAACCAATATCAGGTCTTGTACAAGTCATGGCATACATCAGGCAGCCAATTACCCTAGAATACTCAAGTTGAGATACAGCCTTGCCATGATTAGGCATCAGCTTCTCACAAGTATCCATAGGTGTACTCACTGGAGTACAATCAAAGTAATTGAATTTCCTCAGTACCTTCTCAGTATAATGAGGCTGAGAGATAGAAATTCTATTACTTTCATGTTTAATCCTTATACCAAGGATAACATCAGCCTCCCCCATGTCTTTCATGGAGAACCTTGATGAAAAAAATTCCTTTGTCAGGTCAACCTGATTTTGGTCAGTGCCAAAGATCAACATGTCATCAACATATAAACAAATGATGACTCCTTTACCAGATTCATCAAATTTGCTATATACACATTTGTCAGCTTGGTTAAGAACATAACCACTAGACAAAACCACTTCATCAAACTTTTGATGCCATTGCTTAGGTGCCTGTTTAAGTCCATAAAGAGACTTAATTAGTTTACACACCTTGTTTTCATTGCCTGGCATGATGAAGCCCTGAGGTTGGTTCATATAAACCTCCTCTTCCAATTCACCATTCAAGAAAGCTGTTTTCACATCCATCTGATGAATAACCAGATTGTGAATAGATGTCATAGCAATCAGCAGTCTTATGGTACTGATACGAGCCACAGGGGCATAAGTATCAAAATAGTCTATTCCTGACTTTTGTTTAAAGCCCTGAATGACTAGTCTAGCCTTGAACTTTTCAATAGTTCCATCTACCTTCATTTTCCTTTTGAAAATCCATTTGCAACCCAGAGGTTTGCAACCAGGAGGTAGATCAACCAACACCCAAGTGTTGTTGCCCATGATGGAATCCATCTCATCATTGATTGCTTCTTTCCAGAAAGCAATGTCCTGGGACTTCATTGCTTCTTCAAATGTTTTGGGGTCATCCTCAACAATGAAGCAATAGGAGTATTGGTCTGAGACCTCATCCCTAGTACCTTCAACTAAGTATAGTTGAAACTCAGGTCCAAATGACTTTGGAGTCCTGACCCTTTTGCTCTTCCTGAGCACATGTTTAGGTTGCTGAACCACAACCTCATCAGGGACCCCTGATGGTTCATCATCAGGGACCTCTGATACACCAGTGTCATGAGTTCCATTAGGAATCCTCTGACTTGGTCTAGGGACTGATGAGAATCTATTCTCATCAAAGTCTGCATCCCTTGATTCAATTATTGAGTTAACTGAAACATGTTCATTAGGTTCAATAACATAGAACCTAAGAGCCTTGGAATGCTCAGCATATCCAACAAAGATGCAGTCAATGCCTCTTTCACCCAAAGTCTTTTGCTTTGGATCAGGGAGTCTTACAACAGCCCTACAACCCCAAACCTTGAGATAGTTCAGGTTGGGTTTCCTTTTAGTCCAGAGTTCATAAGGGGTAACCTTGTTCCTTTTGTTTGGAACCCTATTTAATAAATAGCAAGCTGTTAACATAGCTTCACCCCAGAACCCTTGACTCAGTCCTGAATAGGACAACATGGAATTAACCATCTCCTTCAGCACCCTGTTTTTCCTTTCAGAAATACCATTTTGCTGAGGAGTATAAGGGGCAGTTGTTTCATGGATTATTCCAACAGACTGAAAGTACTGAGTATCCATGTACTCACCTCCCCTGTCAGTCCTTAATCTTTTGATCAAAGACCCAAGTTGTAATTCAACTTCAGTTTTAAACACTTTGAATTTATCTAATGCTTCATCCTTGGTATGTAATAGAAAAACATAACAAAATCTAGAAGCATCATCAATAAATGTCACAAAGTACTTCTTATTCCCCAAAGAAGGAGTGGCATGCAAATCACACAACTCACTGTGAATAAGCTCCAAGATCTTAGTCTCACGACTAACACCCTGAAAGGGTTTCTTGGTTATCTTGGTCAACATGCAAGTTTTACACTTTTCAGTGTCCATGTCAAAAGCAGGGATTAAACCATCCCTAGACATATCTTGCATTCTCTTATAATGTACATGACCAAGTCTAGCATGCCAAAGGGTAGAGTCAGTCTGGTCATATGAGGTCACAAAAGCTGAAATAATACTGTCAGTGGTAATATTAAGCCTGAACATTTGATTACATAAATAACCAAAACCAATAAAAACACCATGCTTAGAAAGCACAAATTTATCAGACTCAATAACTTGTTTATATCCCTGATTATTCAAAACACTACTTGAAACCAAGTTTTTCCTTATATCAGGAACATGAATAACATTAAACAAAGTTACAATCTTTCCAGAACTAAACCTAAGATCTACACAACCACGACCATGCACCAAGGCTGTTGACTCATTTCCCATGTGAAGAATAGAACCATCATTCAGTGACTCATAAGTCTTGAACCAGCTTCTATCTTTACACACATGAACTGTTGCACCAGAGTCAACCCACCACGCAACATCATCATCCTGCACATAAAAAGATTCAGATACATATGTAACATAATAAATCTGAAAAGACTTATTAAACATATTCTGACCTTTCAGTGAGTTGGCTGAACCACCACTCCCTGAACCATTAGTGCCTGATCCATTGGCTTTACCACCAATTTTAACACCTTTGCAGTCCCTTTTAATGTGACCAGTCTTGCCACATTTCCAACAAGTAGGTGTTGCCTTCTTGTTAGGATCTGCCCTTGTGTTGTCATGATATTTGCGTTTGCCTTTGTTATCATTGTACCTGGTGGAGTTGTTATGCTCCACCATATTGACAACAGATGGTCCAGTAGCATTGCTACTCTTTGGCTTGTCATTATCCTGCACCTTGAGAGATTCCTCAATGTGCAGATGACTGCCCAACTCAACAAGAGTTAACTCCTCCTTCATATGTTTCAAGGTATGCTTGAAATCTTTCCATGAAGGAGGGAGCTTGTCAATGACACAAGAGACTTTGATAGCCTCATCCATGTTCATTTGGTGTTGTGTAAACCTTCCAAGTATTCCAAGAAGTTCATTGTATTGTTCCATAACTGGTCTTGAATCAGTCATTTTGTAATTTGTGAAATTACTAACAAGGAACTTCTTACTTGATGCATCCTCAGCCATATATTTGGCATCCAAGGAATCCCATAGTTCTTTGGAAGATTCAAAGTTCTGATAAATATCAAACAGAGAATCAGACATACCATTGAGAATAAGACCTCTGCATATGTAGTCATCATTCTCCCATTTGCTCCTCCTTCTGATCTGCTCCACAGTAGCATCATCCCCATCATCAGGAATAGGTGTAGTAAGCACATACACCACACTCATGCTTGACAGCAAGAAGTGCATCTTCTTCTGCCACCTCCTAAAGTCCACCCCTTCAAACTTGTCCAGCTTAGCAAAGTTTGAAGCCATGTGTTTCATTAAAGCAGTTGCCATTGATTATCACAAGATAGTTTACTTTGATTGTAGGTGGTTATTCGTCCCAAAGCAGGGTGAAGATAATCAATTCAGCAGAAATGTGCAACTCTTCAGCAGAAACAAACAAACTGTTAGTAGTAACAGATACCACTTGGTGGTTACCGGATATCACTTGGAATCGTGTGATCACTTTCCAAAGTAAACTATTCGACCCTAATGCCTGGGTATCACGAATATCTACTTGGGATAAGACCAAATGCAGTTAGAGAATTAGGCACAATTCTATAACCCTTTCGCTAATAAGTGTTTACGTTTTCTGTGTGTATCTCATGCATGTTCAGATCTCCTATATATAGGAGGTTACTCTTGAGCTATTCCCATGGAATTATGAGTATTAATCGGCCCATTAATAGCCTCATAATTATCCCCATTATAGCCGTTAGTGGTTACATGACCAATTAAATGTGGTCATAAAGAAGTTGTAACTGCCATTTAGCAGTACTTTTCATAAGCAGTACTTTCCATTAGCAATACTTTCACTTGCAGTGGAAGTACAACCTATCAGTGGAAACACTGCTTATCAGTACTTTCATAGCACTATCAGTGGATACACCACTTCAGTGGAAACACTGCCTATCAGTGGAAACACTGCTTATCAGTGGAAACCACAAGCAGTACTTTCCACAAGCAGTACTTTCACCAAGCAGTACTTTCACCAGTACTACCAATACAAACCACTATAAGAGTCAGGGAGTTCATGGACCTTATGGGTGTACACTCTGTACCTCCTAACCCATTGCAAGGTGTGAACTAATCCCACAAGTGCACTAAATTTTCCAACAAGACCATGTAGCGATCAGTGTTACCTACACCTGAAGGTATGTCACCTCTTATTGCATGTTTGTTCTATTTTCAACTCTAAATTAACATCTTGCATTACAAAATTTTGAAAAATTTCTTAACAGTTAACACTATTATCTCATTATAAATTTTTAGCTACAAGATATATTAGAGTGTCCTGAAGGACACCGGTAGTTAAGTTTACAAATCTTTGATTTTTATTGTTCAATAAATTTTTTAAAGTCCAAATTTTGTAAAGAATCTAATTTAAAATTCTTAAAAAAAAAAAAAAAAAAAAAAAAAAAAAAAAAAAAAAAAAAGCCAACTAAAAACTAAAGAAACAATTGTCTTATAATATTGTTTGACAATTCTAAAAAATTTATTTCAGTTAACAAGAAACAAATAATTATAAGTCATGCCCGCCCATTTGGCGGGCTTCGAAAACTAGTGTGTATATATATATATATATATATATATATATATATATATATATATATATATATATATATATACACACACATAGTTAACAAATGGTCGTATTACAAGTTTATCATTGATCTATACCATTAGCCAGTTCGTTAGTATTTGATATTGACATATAACTAAGTCGTAATATATTTCTAATTAGTCCATAAACTTATAACAAGTTTAAAAAAAATAGTATCACGTTAATCCGTTAACCGATAAGTATTATTAGTGCAAGTTATCTCGTTTTAACTTACCAATTTAATACACGCTTATCTAACCCCATATCGATAACAATTTATCACTTATACAACTCAAATAAAATATAACCCGACTAAGAGTAACTAAATAGGTAAACGTCGCCATGACTCCCACGAGTCACGACTCGACTCCAACGGGCTTACTTAGTTCACGGTTAACCAAACACCAATCCATGTCAAAGTCAAACTCAACACAACTATATACGAACACTAACTTGACAATAACAACAATAATATTAGAAATCCAATAAATCAAAGGAGACCAAACTGGGTCTCGACCCGTAACCCATATGGGTTCTAAAACTGACCCGAAGGTGAAACAGGCTTGACTCAACTCATACCAAGTTTACCAGACTCGACATCAACCATAACATTACCAATCTCATCCCAACTTGACCTGTACTCCAACTGACCCAAACAACACATCCATGGGTCTTAGACCCGACTCGTTGAGTGACTCGACTCACTAAGTTAACCCTAGGACTAAACACAATATAACCAACATAAATTAGATCCCGTTCTGTCAGATCTGACCCGATCCAGTTTACATATCAACATCAGACAACATCACCTTGAAACTCACTATACCACACGAATCATTTGTTAACAATGTCTTCACAACTTTTTTTTAATCCATTTTTCTTTTAAAACTTGTTTATCAATTGTTATCCACAAAGATATAAACATAAACAAAATTGTACGTTTTATCAAAAACAAAGAAATAATAATAATATGGAGCAGTTAGGTTTTTACCGAGAGAGAAAGAGAGGAAGACGAGGTTGGTGGTGTCTTTCAAGATCTAGAGCGCGTCTTCGTGTTTCGTGGCATGTGTGGTATGAAAACAGAACCAAAAGGGCTAGATCTATCATTCTAGGTAGGCGGTGTTACAAATGGAGGTGGCCGGAATTTGGCCGGAGTCCGGCGATGGCGCCGGAACCCTAAGAGGGTCGTCGGAATATTTTAGAGAGAGAGGAGAGAAATGTTGTGTGTGTGTTTTGAAGAGAGAGAAAGTAAGGTGAGAAAATGAGGAGAGTGGGAGGGTGTGGGGTATATATACCACCAGGAAGGACCAATGGTGTAATTAAAGTAAACTTAGGGGGCGGCGGGGTAACTTATCCAGGGGCCTTAGATGTAAATTTCTAAAACTTTTGATATGTTAGCTTCGGGACTCGTTTTGACTAGCAAACGAAGGATTCGTGACTCAGGAATTACGCCGATGTTCTGAGAATATTATTTCCAATAAAAATGACTATAAATATGACTCGTATCTCAAATTAGATGAAACGATCACGCTAATCGTCGTTTCTCCATTTACGACGCATCGAGTAAATTACGAGTTGTCACAGATTTCTTGACCAAAACCATGCACAAGCAGTTTTAACTACTTGTGCCAAACACCCCTTTAAAAACTATTATGGCTTTTTAAAATGCTAAAATTTGGAAAGACAAATATTGGACTAAGTTTAAAAATATTTAAAATGTAAATAAGAGAACTAAATAAGCAGTTTAACTAAGCTAACAAGAATAAGCAGATTTAAGCAATATTTTTGTATTTTTTTTGTTTTTAATGAGAACTTGAATTAAACTACACTTAAGCAATGAAAAGCAATAATAGGCTTCAATAAGCATATAAACACATAAATTAAAGCAAATATACAGTAGAATAAGATAATAAGCAGTTTACACTAAAACTTGGAATTTTGAACTTACAAACACCCTTTGCTCAAAAAAAGGGCAATAAATGCTCTTAGAGCTTATCTACAAGCTCTAGCTTGTTATAAACAAGCTAGTAAAACCATAAGCCCTTCCATTTTTGGCTTATCATCCATAAATAGCGTTTTTGGTGATTTTAGAGTGAATTTTGAAAAACAGACTTAAACCTTTATAAGTTATAGAAGAACTTAAAAGGATTAAGTAAAAAGCTACTGAGAAGCTTCAGAAAAGGCATTTGAAAGAGTTTTAACAATAACTTAACTCAAATTTAATAGTACAGAAATTAAAACTTAAAAGTGTAAATTTTCATTAAACTTGAAAAGGTTACAAGACATAACGTAAACTACAAATGCTGTAAATAAAACTTGAAATAAAACTTTACATTAAAACTTTTAAAAAGAAAACTACTAAATTATACTGCCCTTAAAGGCTTACAATGTATTCCTATTTATAGCGACTAAAAACTAGGGTTTCCTGTTCCTTTTGTGCTTGTTTTGTGAGAGAATGAGAGTACTGAGCTTCTTATGCTTCTTTTGCTCCAATTTCAGCCATAGATTTTTTTTGGTGCCCAAGTAGACTGATCACAACCATTGATCTCTTCTTCTCTCTTCAATAGCCAATGGGAGGTGAATGGATTGCCAAGCTGGAATGAGAGTGTGATCAACTTTTGTCTGGTTCTACCATAGAGAGGGGCAGGAGGAGGGAGAAAGAGGAATAGTGGTTAGCGCCCTTTTGCCATAGGATTGACTGGGTTGGTTTAGGTTTTGACTAGGGATAAAATAAAATGGGTTAAAGTGGTTTGGGTGAATGGGTAAAAGGTGGATTGGGCTTGGGTAGTTATAAAATGGGCTTGGGTGATTTTATTTTAGGTTGAATCCGGATAAGTGGTTTGGATTAATATTTGTTTTAGGTTTAGTTTAATTAGGGTTTAGGTAAATTAGGTTTTGGGTAATTTAGTGTTTAGGTTTCGGGTTCGGTTTTCCATGCTTTTTCCAAAAAATATCCCGGGGTTGACTTTGAGTCCGTTTGACTTGATCAAATGCAAAACGTTGTTGAGTTGATCCAAAAATATCCGTTTCCGCTCCATTTTCAATCCTTTTGTACCTATAAGACATAAAACACAATCCAAGGATATTTGTAATATAATTTAATATATTTGGTTGGTTTTAGTCATTTTTACGGGTTTTACGGGTCTAAAATAATGAGCAAATAGGCACTCATCCAACACCAAAGGACGTAAAAATTAATAACTTACTTTGAAGAAGAAAATCACAGAGTTCATGATGACTGTGGTATTGCCCATTCTCCAAAAATCAAAACTCGGGTCCATTTATATAACACCCCGTAATTTTCAGATTATTATTTTATAATACTACCATTTATTTTTATCAGAAAATGCTAATTAATTATTTTATGACAGTTATGGATGATTAAAACGAGAGGTTATCTTGTATTTCCCGAAAAGCGACACCACACATGTACCGATACCGCATAGTAATGGCTTAAATTCGATAATTATTTCTCGGAGTCTATAATTTTGTTTTTATTTTATTTTTATAAGAAAAAAAGTTTCCAGATATATATTGCTCGCATTATTACTAAACCGGGCTACCATATTTACACTTTAGCTCAACGGGACACGGGATACACGGTATAATAATAAAACAAAAACTTATCCCTCCTTATCCTAATTTTCATTTTGCCGCCTCAAAGAATCAACAACATCACATGTATATATTTGCAAATGGACTTGAAAGTGACCTCATCCATTAATACATGTATTTTTGCCAAAATATGAACAACCACTTTCTTCACAACTTTAAATACTTAGTCCAACTTTCCTTTCAATTTTTTTTACTGATCGAAACAAACACGCATCCCTTTTCTTTTCAAAAGTTCACAAGGGCATCTTAAGAATTTCAAATAGATAGTCACATTAACTAAATTAGAACACACACCTTTTTATACTCTAAAAGCAAGGTCAAAATATCTCCTTTTGGTTTCTTTATCTATTGTCGAGAATCACAGGACCAAACACACTTGAATTCTTTTCAAATTCCACTAAAGCAAATTTGTATTAGTCTATCTTATTAGTAGTTATTATTGTGATTGGTTTAATTAGTCACTGATGTATCTAATGGGCCTAGCCCATGGCTTAGCCGAGTATTCAGTATTCCTCAAGCTACCTTTGTATATATATTCGGTTAATGTTAATGAATAATCAAGGGAGAAATTATACCAAATCCAATATGGTATCAAAGCCAATCGGTCCTCTCCTAAAAACTCTTTAACCCTAAAACCTAATACTGCCGATCCACTGCTTCCTGCACATTTTATTTCTTTTTGCTTGCTTGCCTTGTTTGCATCTCTTTGGTCATAGCAACATGACCGGCGATACTCCACCAAAACAACCTATTGACTGTGCCTATTCCATTGCTAGCATCAAGGCGTGTATCCCCTCACCCCTTGATAAAGATAAATCCAATTATAATTCATGGAGTCCATTGTTTAAACGCTTTTGTAAATCCTATGATGTTCAAAATCACCTCGAAGCTCCTTCTACTACAAGCTCCTCTGTTGCCGATCCTCTTCATGCATCCAATGACTCTTTGGTTGTCATGTGGATATACTTCACAATTTCTCCTAAGCTTATCGACATGGTCGTTGATGATAGTACCACCGCACATGGTGTTTGGAAGCGGTTGTCGGATATCTTTCATGATAACAAGCATGCTCGTGTCATTCAACTTGACAACGAGATAAGGAACATGGCTATTGGCAATCTTTCAGTTAATGCTTCTTTCAGGACATCAAGACCAAAGCCAACAGGCTCTCCAATCTTGGATCATCGGTTTCCGATTTCAGCCTTGTTACCTATGCAATCAATGGAGTTCGTAGCAAATTCCCGGAGATAGCATGTATTATTCGCCATGGAGAAAAGCTTCCCACTTTTGATGAGGTACGGTCCATGATCCTTCTTGAAGAAAGCGACCTGCTCTCTCAACAACATACTACCAACATGTTTCACAACACGTCTTCATCTCCTACGGCTATTGTTGCCACATATACTGATAAAGCTACTACTATGGGCACATCGAGAATTGATTTATGTCGCAACTTTCAACGAGGTTCTTGTACTTATGGTGCTCGATGCAAGTTTGTTCATGGGGCGCACGACCTTCTGGCTCGTCCTACTGCTACTAGTACTACCACAAACAGGTCAACTACCAATACACAAAATAGATCCTCCCAAACCCCTCATAATCGTGCCATTGGAACTCCCGTGATTGCCAAAACTGGGCAGGCTAGCGTGGCCCAAACCCTACAGTGTCCAACTCCCATTTATACAGCCTAACCCAATAATACGGGATATGTGTTCATGCATTCTGGGCTTAGCCATTTGTGTCCACCTGTTCCCTCTAGCGTACAACACCAACAGGCTAACATGGTTACTACTTTGCCTATTCCAGCGAGCCATTACCCAGCCCATTATCAGGCCCAGTTATCGGCCCAACAGCCTTCCCCTTATCAGGCCCAGTTACCAGCCCAAACGGCCAACTAACCGGTCCGGTATCCATATGCATTACCGACTACTCAAGGTAGGGGCATGTTTGTTCTAGGGGCGTATCATGTACCGTCTTCTTTTTCACCACAAGCCACTATGTTACCACACGCTTTTCAGACGATGACTCTTCAAGAACCCGCATGGAATATGGACATGGGGGCGTCATCTCATCTAGCTGATAACACAAGTATGCTCACTTCTTTTAGCAATCAAATTATATAAATTTGTATTTGTTGGCAATGGCCAACCTATACCTGTGACTAACACGGGCCATAGCTTTTTGTACACACCCCACAAACCACTTCACCTACATCATGTTCTTGTTACACCCAACATTATTAAAAATTTAATTTCCGTTCGTAAGTTTACACGTGATAATGATATGTCTGTTGAATTTGATGCTTATGGTTTTTCCGTGAAGGATTACCAGACCCACCGACTCCTTCTCTGTTGTGATAGTACCGGTGATCTCTACCCGGTCACTTAACATCCATCATCCACCACTCCATTTGCTTTGCTTACTTTGAGTCCTACAATGTGGCACATACGCCTTGGGCATCCGGGTGAACATGTTCTTCGTCGCTTAGAGTCTAGTCGCTTTATTTCATTAAATAAATCTAAGTTGTCTGCTTTATGTCATGCTTGTCAATTAGGTAAACATACCAAGCTTCCATTTTATAGTTCTGAGTCGCATGTTGCGTCTATCCACTCGGATTTATGGACATCCCCTATTGCGAGTGAGAGTGGTATTAAATAGTATGCAATTTTTTTGGACCATTTCTCTCATTATGTTTGGGTGTAACCTTTGCTTAATAAGTCTGCTTTGTTTGATGTCTTTCTTACTTTTCGTGCATACATGAACAAAAAGTTTAATGTCGATATTAAGGCTTTGCAATGTGACCATGGGGGTGAGTATGATAATACCCGATTTCACAACCTTTTTCGCCAAAATGGCATACAGTTTCGGTTTTCGTGTCCCAAAACTTCTCAACAAAATGGGAAATCCGAACGTATGTTACGCACCCTTAATAATATCACACGTACCTTGCTTTTTCAAGCACACATACCTCCCTCTTATTGGGTTGAAGCTCTTAACATGGCCGCTCATCTTTTAAACATTCTTCCCTCAACCGCCATTAACAACAAAATGCCATTTACTAAGGTTTTTAATAAACAACCTACCTATGATCATTTACGTGTGTTCGAATGCCTTCGCTATCCTCACATATATTTTGATCATAAGCTTCAACCTCGCTCCACTGCCTGTGTTTTTCTTGGATATCCCGCATTACATCGTGGGTATAGGTGCCTTGACTTGTCCACTAATAAAATTATTTTATCCCGCCATGTAATTTTTGATGAGGAGGCATTTCCCTTCGGCTCAATGACACCTACCACCCCTCCCACTTATGATTTTCTACTACCTCCCATGCTTCCCATTCCACCGCCCCCCTCTTCCACCCCACCTCAACCCACTCCAACACTCCACACTTTTGGCCAAATAAACAACCCTCACCAGACAGCCGTTATGCCCAATACACTTGACCCGTTACCCAGACCAATAACCCCCACACACCTGGCCCCATACCAACCAACTCTTTATCCATTTCATTGCAGCACTTGCATTCTCCACAGTCCCCTATACACGACCATTTCTCACTACATGCCTAAGCCACTCTGCAGCCTCCACCAAATGCACCACCTCACACCGTGTCCTCACCTATCACCAATACGCATCCCATGGTCACACATGCAAAAGCGGGGATTTCTAAGCCTCTTGAACGTAATTTTCATGACACTACTACTTCACCGCTTCCACGTTCTCACATACATGCCCTTCGTGATTCAAATTGGCAAAAGGTTATGGTTGATGAATATAATGCTTTGATTTCTAACGGAACGTGGGCTCTTGTGCCACGTCTAGCTAATGTGAATGTTGTTCGTTCTATGTGGCTTTTCAGGTATAAGTTTAATGCAGATGGTTCTTTAAGCAGGTACAAAGCTCGATTGGTTGCAAATGGTCGTAGTCAGTAACAGGGCATTGATTGTGATGAGACTTTTAGTCTGGTGGTTAAACCAGCTACTATTCGTACTATCTTGAGTCTTGCAGTATCGCGCGATTGGCCTATTCATCAGCTTGATGTGAAGAATGCCTTTCTTTATGGTCACTTATCGGAGACAGTGTATATGCATCAGCCACCAGGGTTTGTGGATTCTGCTCACCCTAATTATGTGTGTCACTTGCGGAAGTCGTTGTATGGGCTTAAACAAGCTCCTCGTGCACGGTTTCAGCGCTTTGCCAGCTATGTTACACGTATCGGTTTTCAGCACAGCAAAACCGATACCTCCTTATTTTTTTTTGGTGCAGATCTGATATTGTTTATCTCTTATTATATGTGGATGATATATTTTCACTGCTTCTTCTGCAGCTCTTATACAGCGTATTATTATATTACTTCACAGTGAGTTTGCTATGACTGATCTGGGCTCTCTCAATTATTTTCTTAGTGTTTCTGCTCAGCGCTCAACTTCTGGATTATTTCTTTCTCAGTCGAAATTTGCAAAGGAAATTATTGAGCGTGCACATATGCAACATTGTAACCCGTGCAAGACCCCTGTTGATACCGAATCCAAGCTTGGTTCTGATGGTGACCTTGTCAGTGACCCTACATTATATCGCAGCCTTGCTGGTGCCCTTCAGTATCTTACTTTCACACGCCCAGATTTATCTTACGCTGTGCAGTAGGTTTGTCTTTATATGCATGACCCCCGTGATACTCATTTTACTGCCTTGAAACGCATTTTGCGTTATGTTCGAGGTACACTTGATTATGGTCTTCAGCTTCATGTTGCATCTACTACACAGCTTACTGCCTATACAGATGCAGATTGGGCTGGTTGCCCTGTTACTCGCAGGTCTACATCCGGGTATTGTGTGTTTCTTGGTGATAATCTATTGTCTTGGTCTGCCAAGCGGCAGGTTACTTTGTCTCGCTCTAGTGCCGAGGCAGAATATCGTGGTGTTGCAAATGTTGTTGCTAAAACCGCGTGGCTTAGGAATTTATTACTTGAGTTGCAGGCTCCATTATCTACCGCTACCATTGTCTATTGTGATAATGTTAGCGCTATATATTTATCCATTAATCATGTTCAACATCAGCGTACTAAACACATTGAGATTGATATTCATTTTGTTAGAGACTATGTTGCTTCTGGTCAGGTTCGCGTGCTTCATGTTCCGTCCAGGTTTCAGTATTCGGATATCTTTATTAAGGGTCTCCCAAGTGCATTGTTTCTTGAGTTTCGCTCCAGCTTGAATGTTCGAAGACCTACTGTTCCAACTGCGGGGGAGTATTAGTCTATCTTATTAGTAGTTATTATTGTGATTGGTTTAATTAGTCACTGATGTATTTAATGGGCCTAGCCCATGGCTTAGCCGAGTATTCAGTATTCCTCAAGCTACATTTGTATATATATTCGGTTAATTTTAATGAATAATCAAGGGGGAAATTATACCAAATCCAATAATTTACATTTGGTGAGCTATCTTGGAAGTTATTTTGGGTTATTGACACTAGATTAGTGTTTTTGGGTTATATTTTTGGTTCTTGTTTCCTTTCTAATCGATCCAACACTCAAACCATTGTAAGGTTTTTTTAAAAATTTAAACTTTGTGTTTACTTCATTTAAAGATGTTGTTAATCTTGAATATTGAAGTTATGTGAATATGTTTGAGGAACCAATTTGTTTTCTCGAACTATTTACCAAATCGACAACATATAAAAGAAATAGTGTAAGATTTGCTTATTTTGAGCTTGTGAGGTAATTGATTTCATTATGCAAAACTAGAACAAAAATGCTATTGCTTGATTTTTCATACAAATCGATTGGTATATACATTTTAGAGCTCATTTTATAAAGGGAAAATGGTCTAAAAAAGCATCTAACTTGCTACTTTTTTCTTTTGTAAGCATTCAACTTTTGTTTTTCTTAAAGTAGTTAAATACTTTTTTAATCTTTCTATTGTAGCCACTAATCAAAAGTTAATTATAAAAATTTACATAAATCGTCATCCTTATTCCTTTTATATATATAAAAAAAAGAAAAAAAAAAAGACTACTACTCTCTCTCTCTCGTCATTCCTTTTTACATCATTTTCCCATCCCTCTCTAGCACCACCACACCGACACCACAACAACTCTCTCCCTGCCTCTCCTCCGATGGGTTTCAAGTCAAGTATAGATCATGCTAATCAGGTCACGATTAAAATTTGATGATAGAGAGGGTTAGATCGTGAGGAGCTGGGGTCGCGATAAAGGGATTTTATTTGTGGTGTGTTGATGGTGTTGGTCTCCTCCATTTCATCTCTTCTTCTCATTTTTCGGGTATGACAAATCGTAATCTCCGTTTTATTGCTCTTTTTATTTAACAACTGGTTATAAATAATTTATTAAGTTTTAGTGGAATTGAAATGGGATTAAATCTCTTTTTGAAAATGATTTCGTGTGGTAAAATCTTTTGAAACATGTTGTGTGATGTTTTGGTTACGGGTCGGGCTTGGGAACCCGATTTGGAGTCGGGTCAAGATTTTTTCTTTGTTATAGAAATGTTTGTATGTTGGATTTCTTGAGACACCCAAGAAGGGTGAACTTGTTGTGGCCCTTAGTCATGGCTAAACGAACCCACGAAGGAGGCGTGTGTTAGCTTGCTCGGTTAGTGTAATGAGGCATAAGATCAAAAGGAGCGATCTACCCAAGTTTTCATATTCTGAGACAAGCCAAAAGATGCAAATTTGATAGTGGTAAGTTTCAAAGGGACGGAGCCATTTGATGCAGATGATTGGATCACTGATTTTGCTGTGCGGGAAAAGCTCAAAAGCTTACTCGACGAGCATACAAATGCAAGGTTTATTGTGACCGGGCATAGCCTAGGAGGGGAGCACACAGATTCCGGGCTAAAAGCTCTTGTTGCTGCTGCACCTGCGTTGAGATCTATCAATCTTGGGTGCTGCTCTTTGCTCACTGTTGATGCTATTGACAATTTAGCTGACAAGCTTGGACCAGTCCTCAAGGAGTTGTACATCGATGAATGTTTTGATTTAGATGCTCAGCGTATTCTCCGTGCACTGTTGAAGCTGGAACAATTAGAAGTGATGTCTGTCGCTCACAATGAATCTGTTGATAATTCTTTCATCATTAAATTTGGGCTGCTCGAGGTCAGAAGATGAAGGAGCTTGTCTTGGCAAATTGCACGTGAGTTTAAGTTGGGTTTTTTGGTAGGATTCATGTTATCTGTTAGCACATGTTTAACTCTAATTAACTCCGCTTCTTTCGAAATTTGGCAGGAAATTGACAGATAAAGCATTGAGAGCCATCTCAAAAAGTTTTCCTGGATTATGTGTTGTAGATCTGACCAACATGTGTAAATTGACAGATAAATCACTAGCACATCTTGCAAATGGTTGTCAAAAAATTCAAATATTGAAATTCTGCAGAAATATGTCCATGTTTACTAATTATTTATGTTTTTTGTTTTTAAACAGAATGAGTTTGATTTTTAAATTATCCATTATTTATTTTTACATTGCTTAAGCATCAACAAGGCTGATTCGCTTCTATTCTAGTTATTGTGCGAGTATGGCTTTTCTAGTTACAACAAGGGCCAGAAGTTGGAGTGATAATATAACAACTCACATAATATGCTTATCTAGAAAGTCGGATTGTTGTTAGTTCTCTTTGAATTAATGCACGCGACGATAGTTTTTACAAATTGTCTGTCCAACGTGTGATTTGTTTCTTTATTGTTGATAAGATTCCATGATAGTTATCTTAACAATGTGACAGTGACGTGGCTGTAGCTGCATATCTTGAAGCTTGTGGAGCGCGTTTGAGGGAACTATCGCTCAATCATGTTAATAAGGTTCCTTCCTTGGTCCTTCGTAATAAACATTATACTAGCATCTTGGACTCTTGTATTTGGTTTGTTGTATCGCATTATTTGTCAGTTTATTGTATCTTATCAGATAATGTTGTTTTTACCACCTTTCTGTGTTTAGTCCAATAATATTCTGATTGGTACACCAGGGTAGGCTGGATGCCCAACAACGCCTTTCTCAATCAACCATCTTTTTTGCTTAGATTAGCATGGGCTGTATGTGCTTGGTTGACTAATGTTCGGTTATTTGACTCTGTTCAGGTTGCCTACCACACAGCTATATCACTTTCCAAACATGCAAGAATTTTGGAAAGTTCGGATTTATCTTTTTGCCTAGATTAGTTTAAGTTTATAGCTACAAGGACGAAATGTGTAAATTATTAGTGCCACTGGGACCTTTTATGTAATTGACACAAGGATGAATGGTGTAATTGTTTAGAGCCACAGGGATGATTTATGTAAATTTATGTAATTAACTTTTGATTAGAGGCTACAATAGGAAGATTAAGAAAGTATTTGACTACTTTAAGGAAAAAAAAAGTTGAATGCCTACAAAATTAAAAAGTGACAAGTTGGATGCCTTTTTAGACCATTTTCCCTTTTATAAATGTAAGGAAACAAAGGTCTATTAAAATTGAAGTTTGGCTCAATGACTTGGAAAGTTCTTATTTTTACCTTTGGCTTATTCATTTGCTTAGTGGATTATGTTGGCTTATTCTTCTACTAAATTGAAATACATTGGAATGATATGATTTTGGGTTGTCGAGCGTTTGGGTCGAACCCAACAGTAGGTTCATTTGGTTTTGTTACTTATCCTCAAGTTGCAATTTTCAAACTCATTAGATCAAGTAGTTTTGGTGGAATTTTGAAACTTGGGATTACATTTGGTCTGTGTTGGGTTGGGTTGTCAAGGCACTGTGTGGGTCACATCCAACCGGAGGGCGTTTGGATTGCTTATTTTAAAAGCCAAGGTGTGTATTTTACTTGATTGGTTAATTATTTTGCTCACTAACTCAATACTAACCAATTGGGCTAACAAACAAATGGGTTGAAATCAAATTCGGCTTAGTTCGATATAAAAGATGTAAAAAGTGTAATATGTGGCTTCTTTGACTTGTTTTGATATAAAAATTCGACCCGCGGCCTCTTTAACCTATTTTAATATAAATTATATAAAAGTTTAATCCGCGGCCTCTTTGGCCTATTTTGATATAAATTATGAAAAAAATATAATCTGCGGCCTCGTTTGCTTATTTAAGAACTTATTGATTTGACTTGTTGAAATTTTATGAATTTTGACTTATTTTGGGCTTATTGCTTGTTTTCGAATTATATGCGTGATAAGGTTTTAAAAGGTACCTTTTTGAGGGGTCGTTTAAGCCCTTATTTGATCACTTTTGTATCCGTTATTGCTTAATATCGTTTCTTTTCACTTTTTAGGTCTCTTGAAGGCAAAATGCTAGAATGACACTTATTTGGACGAAAAGGCGCGAATATACGAAGAAAATGGCCAAAGTCAGAATCAAGACACTCAAAGCTGCTGAAAACATAAGGTGACGGCGTCACAGCTTATACGCGACGCCGTCGGAGGATTTTGTGACGGGACAGAAGCCAAAACTCCTATTTTCAAGTGACGACGTCAAGTTATAAAAGAGTAGGCCGTCGCAACTCAGACGGCCTAGATGCAATCCAGACGGCGTCAGAAGCTGAAGAGGACGGCGTCACAAGCATAAGGTGACGCCGTCGCAAGTCTAACGTGGCCAAGACGAAACCCTAATGACGGCGACACGACGACGTCACAAAACATAAGGTGACGCCGTCGCATGTGTAATCTTATATATAGAATCCAAATTTTTCAGTATTTGTGTGTAGTCTTTTGGAGTAAAAACCTAAACCGAACCAAGGCTGTCTTGTACAGTATTTTAGGGTTCCAAACCCTATCTTACACCAAGATAAGTGTTTTACTTCATTAATACAATTATGTCTTTGATTATTTGTGTGTATGCTTGCATGTTTTCCATGTCCGGCTAATTTACTTGTGTGTTTGCTTAGGGAATATGAAACTTAATTATTAAATATTGATTGGTTGTCTCTTATCTTAGTTGATTAATGATCTAGTAATGCGATAGGTCATTCGTTGTGTACTTAATGCTTGATTAAATCTTTGTGAACCTTAGAATATAACTCTTTGAGTAGTTGTAAGCTAAACCATTCAAAGAGTGCCTTAGAGTAAGAGTTTATTATCCCTAATGGGTTTTGTAGACGAGACCCTTTGGTAAGTTCAAAGAGTTAGGGAGAAACGCATACCCTACAACTTTAGACACACAACGCAACTAAGAATAAGGACGTGACAATTCAACCACTAATAGGAGATAATTAAGGAGTCGTAAAACCTAAGTAAACACATCTTTAAACTATCATACGAGCACACAATAATTAGACATAGACTACATACACCTTAGATTAGATAATTAGATAAGTAGAGTAATCGGTAGCAATACCAACCCCCCAAATCCAAACCCCGAGATTCGTACCTTTCCTTTCCTTAAAAAAATATAAAAAGATAAAAAATAATCTTCCTCAACCCCAACCTTAGCGTAGTAACTTCTCACTAGCATTCCTATTCCCCTATAGAACGATATCAATACCCGTGGCTTACCCTAATACTACACTACAACGATTAGGTTCACTGCCTAGGGTGTTGAAAAACTTTCTCGACGAAAAGGAAGTTCCTTTGACCCCGAACGACGCGTGTAGCGTTATCAATGCGCTTATTGGACTTTGGAGAGTTCATTGATTATCTTATTGAATTATTATTTGGTTTATCTTATTTTTGGACCTATCAAAATGGTTTAAGTGGGAAGATGGTAACAATTGGTATTTACGGAAACGAATATATATAGATTGATCATGCCCGATTTTCGTTAAAAATCTACTTAGTCCTACTTTTATAAAGCCGGCTAAAGGACAAAAACCAAACATTTTATTCTTGACACTAACTTATATTATAACATACCATTAAACTTAAACATATATACCTTTCAACAAAAACTCCAATATATATATATATATATATATATATATATATATATATATATATATATATATATATATATATATATATATATATGTATATATATATATATATATATATATATATATATATATATATATATTAAGTGACTAAAATAATTGTTACTAGAAAATGAAGCAAACCCTAAACGAATGGCGAACATGGGCGAATTTGGGCGTTTCCACTGATTTCATCTCCTTCTTGTGATTCTCCTTCTCTAGATTAGTTCTAATCCCTTATAACATCTCTTCTATAGTGGATTAATCTTGTTATTAACTCCCTTTAGACGATTTTTTATTAGGGTGCCCTTTTTTCTAGTTAGGGTTTCGCTGCTCGTCCTTCATTGAATTGATTCGTTACTGATTTAATTGTCATTATCTGCATTAATCATGTGAGTGTCTATCCAGTATGTTGTAACGTAACCCTTTTAGGGTTTCGCTTTTGGTTCCTGGTCATGTACTTTCTGGGTTTTGGTTCTCGTCGTTTAGGGTTTCATTTATTTTTCTTGTTTTTGGTCATGGATTCTTCAAAGTCGTTGGATAATAAGGGTGTTAGTGGTTCTGGTAATTCTTCTGGTGGTCGTATGGGTTCTGACTTACTGGTGGATGCTCCTATTCTCAAGTCAATTCTGAAGAAAGCTCATCGAAACATGCCGTCTGGTAACGTTAATACTACTACAAATAGAGGTGAGTTTCTTGAGGTTGTGGCCTCGCAATCTAGTACTGCAACAACAGTGGTGGATGGGGATACGAGCAGGTTGAAGGGGAGTAACATTGGTCAAAATTTGGATATTCAAAGTGACCCTATTGTGAGTGAAACGCATGCCACTGATGGGAATGCATGTGGAACTATCCTTACTAACCCTAATATTCAACATGGCGTGCATGGTGATTCTCTTTTTGGTAAGTTTGACATCAATTCTCAAGTTTCTTTACTGAATGTTGATGGGAATACATGGTCTGATGTGGTTACTACTTCAGTAGGATCCATGGAATCTATAAAGGTTACTTCTGCGTATAGCAATGTAGGGCGTGCAAGTGTTCATGGTATGGAAACGAGTAATGTTCATGCTGATTTGCCCAATTTATCTGGTTCGATTTACTCTCATCTCGGTCATGCTACTTCAATAACGCAAACATCAAGGTCTATTAGTCATTTGAATGAGGATATTAACTTTCCTCCATTGAATAGTCATGCATGCATGACTAATGTTACTGGTTCGAATTTTGTTGTGCATGAGAAACAAAAGCTTGATACTACAAGTGGGACTACAATTCCTATACACGCTTCTAACCTTCTTGGTCCTACTTCGTATGCTTCTGCTTTCAATGTTCCTAATAAAAAGGTGCTAAAGTTTCGGAGATGCGGAATGGTGAATGTGTTGCGGGTGCTAATGTGACTATTCCTTTGGATGTGGTTAATGATATTAGTAATCGTTTTACTAATACATTGTATGGTTATTTTATTGGAAAGCGTCTTGCTTTTCCAATTGTGGAGAATTATGTTTGGAATACGTGGGCGAAATATGGGCTTCAAAAAGTTATCCTTCATAATGGTTTTTTCCTTTTTCAATTTGCATCTATGGAGGGCATGGAAAAGGTTTTGGAAGATGGACCATGGTTAATTCGTTTAGTTCCCATTTTTCTGAATGTTTGGACTCCTAATACCAAACTAAAAAAAGATGAAATTACTTCTGCTCCGGTATGGGTCAAAATTCATAATATCCCTTTGGTAGCTTATTCCGAGGTTGGACTGAGCTTAATTTCAACTCAGATTGGGCGCCCGGTTATGCTTGATGCTTATACGAGTGCGATGTGTCTCAACTCTTGGGGCCGTAATGCATATGCTAGGGTTCTTGTTGAAGTTTCATCTTTGACTGCTTTACTTGATTCGATAGTGGTGGCGATTCCTTTCCCGGATGGTTCTGGTCATTCATTGGCAATGCTAGAAGTTGAGTATGAGTGGAAACCTCCAAGGTGTGAGACGTGCAAAATCTTTGACCATACTGATGGAGGTTGTCCTAAAAGTGTTAAACCAAGTGAGAAAAAGGTTGTTGATAATAATGGCTATGTGGAGGTCAATCATCGTAAGGGTAAAGGTAAACAACAAAGTAAAGAGAAACATATTGATGGTATTCGTTTTACTAAACCTAAGGTTTCTTTTCATTATCGTTGGGATCCTGAGGTGGGACAGTGAAAGGAGTGGCAGCATCATCTGGAGGAGCTTCTTCTTAGAATTCTAGTGGTCTAGGTAAGAAGTCATCGCCAATCCCTAACCAAGGTGCTACTAATACAGGTTTGGATCCTAAAGATCCAATAAAGGCTCATCCTTCTAATGTTAATGTTGGTCTGAATGCTAAGTCATCTAATTCATTCAGTGTCTTAGCATCATTGGTGGATGAGGACATTCTTGGTAATGATAATAATGGTAATGGTTCACATGAGAAGCCTATGAGTAATTTGGAGCCTAAGGTACAGGGAGAGCCTTCAAAGCCTTTTTCTGTTCCATCTTCTAGTACTCCAAATAAGAGAGGTAACCCATTTTCTAAAGTGGGTGAGCTGGTTGATTCTGATAGTGATGAGGATGAGGTCTATGAGCCGAATGATAACATGGGAAATTACTTTTCATCTGCTGGTGGTGGTATCGAGCTTGAAGATTATTTTTCTGATGATTATGCAGCTCAAGTTTACGATCTACC
Organism: Chrysanthemum seticuspe; assembly: GCA_019973895.1. Taxonomy (NCBI): domain Eukaryota; kingdom Viridiplantae; phylum Streptophyta; class Magnoliopsida; order Asterales; family Asteraceae; genus Chrysanthemum; species Chrysanthemum seticuspe. The sequence goes on along the minus strand of BPTQ01000008.1, from coordinate 199,296,810 downwards.
TGGGCAATTGAATGATTTCAAGCTTCAAGGTCGTTCTAGGAAGTAATTTTTGTTTATTGGTTCATAAGTTTGGCATGTCATCTTATGTGGTCTGTTGAGTAGTTCTAGTTGTTGGTAGCTAGTTGTTCATTTATGGCCTGTCATAAATGATTTAGTGGTAGTTCAAGCGGTTGCTTGAGGTTAATGTGGTATTTCAGCTACATTCCTTGTACTTTAATGATTTTTTGGGGTAATATATTTTACAAGGGTGAAAAATTCCTTTTACCCAAAAAATAATTGTTACTAGTATTTTTAGAGTCTGAGAACGTTTATTTTCACAAGGTTTACTTGTCGTACAATGTCATTGTCTACTTTTGAACCGGTGACGCATTCGTCATATATGTACTTTTACTTACATATACTTATAAATATTTATACACTTTTTCAAGAGCCAATACTTACAAACACTTAGAAACTGTTTAAACATAAAACATTGCCACACAAGCAACAATGACACAAACATTTAAAACTTTTGAAGTTATTCAGAATTCACATCGAGTCTTAAACTGGAACTGTGAACTAAATTTGCCATACTAATCTAGGTCGCGTGTCGGTGCCGCACACTTATAGTGTTTGACTTTACTCTATTCAAACTGTTTTTCTGAGATGAGTTCATAACCCCTACTTTTACATGTTTTTATATCTATTTTGGGAGAGAAGGCATGCTCGTTTTATTTGAAACTCAATGCTCATTTTATCTGAATATGTGAACTGTTTGCTCGAACTTTACTGTTTGGCTGAAATAATTGATTTGGTTATTTGAATGCATTATGTGTTTACCTGCACATTACTGACTAATTTCTAGTGAACACAAGTGTTTAAAATTATATACATGAGAATCACGCAACACATTTCCTGGACCACAAACAATATTTTATCTTTCTCAAACTATTTACGCAGTAATCCAAAGCCCTGAATCCCATATATATGTCCACTTTCATGAACCGTCACTTCCTGCGAGAAGCGCGATTGTTATGAATAGATATATTGGGGGTGACTCCCCCGTTCGGTTGGCTACACATAGGTCAACACGAAATGTATATCATATCGGAACCGAGTGTAACGGGATAAGCACTCGCAATGGGCCCCATTAGTATGACTACATTTTGCATACACCATTGTCATAGCTTCGGTTGCACGAACTTAGTGCTAGCGTAATAGTCACTCTATTTCATATGGCATTATATTCGTTGTAATTTGCATATACCCCTCTAATGGTCCACAATCCAAGTTTTATTTTACAGTAAACACTATTTTCATGACATGGTGCGTGACACAATGGTCACAAAACTTGATATTTAACTCACATCACTTTTACTCTGCAATGTTATTTTAATGAACTTATGAACTCACCAACCTCGTGTTGACACTCTTTAGCATGTATTTTCAGGTTTTAAGGCGATAACTAACCTTTGGAGGCTTTTGGCTTAGCATGGCATGGTCATAGACTACTTTCACATTTGGGACTGCTTAAATAAACGAGCCTTGTATTTTCACACTTGAATTATGTTTTGAAATAATTAAATCATTTAATGCAAATTATCTATGAAATGGATAAGGGAAATCCGTTCTCTTTACTTTTGTTGTGATCCAATTTAGTAGCACCCCAAAGTTATTACTATTTCCGCTGCGTTGATCATTTTTGAGGGTGCTATGGATTGGTATTAGAGCCTTGGTTATAGAGAACTGGGTATATTTTCAAAACTTAGACTATAACTAATTTAACAAAAACTTAACCCTGTGACCGACACGTGCCTGCCTGCCAAGCTGATGCCTCACTTGTGATTATGTTTTCTGTTATATTTGATGAAATATGTGTCTTGCTATTTGATGTGTTTCGTTGTGTATAGGTATCTATTGTTATCAAGTTTTAATATTTATATTTAGCCGATTTAACCTATAACAAACACTAACGAGCAGTATACCTGATCAATGTAGCCTAGTTGGTAAGTAGAGTGTCGATCACTAAAAGTGGACGTTAACACTTAAATATCTATCAGTTTTAATCCTATTAGTCTAATTAGACCTAATCTAATGCAAGGGGGTTTTCAGCCTGTGAGACTAGCATGATGTTTAGATTAAGTAAAAACTAATTAAATAAAAGTGAAGACAACAAGACACACACGTACACAGATAGAAAAGAGATAGCAATAAGAGGTCAAGCCAATAGTAAATAAGATATGCTTGCTAATCGTTTACTTATATATGATGAGTACTAAATAAGTACTTTATATATAGCTGCTTATTATGTAGTGTACTAAATTACCTAGATCTTTTGTAAAAGCCCTATCATGACTAATTAGAAAACCGGTGTTAATATTTCCTTAATGATACTTAGTTAAATTATTTATCCCGTTAAGGCTTACATTGTAAAATCCTAAATTCCGAATTCCTAATTTTACATCTAATTTGAATTTTTACTGAGTCGCGTAATTATTAATAAAAGTCTAAACTATTTGTATTGCGATAATTAAATACGGATCATAATGAGCCTAAGTAATTAACTTAAAAATAAATTGTACACTCTATGATTTTCTATACGTTTGAGCTTCAAATGACACACAACCAAACACGTTTATTAGTCTAAACCTTAAATGAAAATTATACACATATCCTCCTATGTTATTGTTTAAATCCGTCCCTCCTCATTTAACGTTTGTAGTTTTTTTAAGACTTGGGATAATGATAAAACATGTGTATATCTCCAAATTATTTAGGAGATCTTCTTGCCCCTTTCTTAAACCACACGACACTCCTTCAAAGACACAATATACGTTTTATTTTCTTTCCCAAAATATCACACGCTTTTCCCAATCTTATACCCACGTCTCTCCAACTCAGTTTTCATCTAAAACATTAGCAGACCTCCTCAAGTTCCTGGTCGAGAGTTTCTAGGGTTGTTGCTGCTGGTCACTGTGGTGACTGTACGCAAGTCATGATCCTTTGCTTGTTCTCTTCTGGTCTCGTTAGATCTGCCCAGGAGGTATCATCACCGTCTTTTGATTTTTAATCCATTCGACACACATATAAATGTATATAATTGTGACAACCGGCAATTAGGGAGCCCATTTCAGGTAACCGCATTACGCTAAACTAAACCGAGTATTTGCCTTTAGAACTATTTTAATCGACCATGACTTGATTTGATATCGTTTATTAGTTTTTATGATTTATTTTATTATCATATGAGTTATCTGTGAGTTTTAACTCTTTTTGTTAGGCACTATTCGATTCGGCACAATAAAATCATAAAACAAGAAATAACGTAACTTTTAAACCGTAACTCGAAACTTGACAAATAAATAGTCAAAACTTGTGGAAAAACATAAATAAACATAATAGAAAGTCGAAGGAACGTCATGGGACACTCGTAGGACAATATATGAGCCCGGGATTGGGTAAACGGGATAGTTTATGAAAAATCACGACTTTGGCCCCTCTTTTTACCCACGGTCGGCCACCCCCTCCCCCATTTTTATTTATTTTTGAGTCCCTATTGCCCAAGTATATAACCCCCATCCACCCTCATTTTACCACTTTCACTCTCTCAATAAAAACACACACACACTCTCTACTTTCTCTCTCTACACTCTCTCTCCTAAAACAAACCCTAACCCTAAAATAAACCACCACCACGCCGCCACCTTTCCGGCCACCTGCGACCATTTTTTCGGCGATTGACCACTCACCACCACCACCATTTTGTAGATCTCTCTTTCCTTTTTCCATCCATATATAGAACGCCTATAGAAGCCTTCATTAACACCTCCAAATCTTACAAAACTATTCGTGATTCTAGGGTTTTCAGGTAATCTTGTAGATCGGGTTTGGAAAAGGTAAAATGAACATGGGTCAAGCTCGTTTGAGCCTTGGAAAGCCACGTATGAGCTCCATATGGCTCGACCATCATGGGTCTTGGGTGAAACATACCCTAAAACTAATTTACAATTAATAAAACATGTAGCTAGTGATTTGGTATCGTGTGCCGTATCATTTTAGTGTGTTTTTGCATTTTTATTGTTGTTTCATAATATTGGTTAGGAATAGTTGATGGGTTTGATGATTGGATGTTGTTTGGAGGTTGATTGATTATGTTTGGTTGTAGTAGAAGCCATTTGGGAGTGTTTGGATGGGTGTGGTAAGGTGTACGAACCACAAGACCCACGTATGGGTCGTGGGTGTGGCGTACGTGACCCCTAAGGACCAAGGGTCCGGGTCGGGTTGTTGTGGTATCTTGTTGGTTGTTGTTGTTGGTTTTTGGATGAGACGCGTGGAGCTGAAAAGCTTCTAGAGCTTGTTTGGTTCACGTGGTCTTAACCGTGACCGTGTCATGACCATTAGGGTCATAACATTGGTTTCGGGTATATTTGGTAGTTTGATTGGACGGCGAGATTGATATGGGTTGATTTGAGATTGAGTTGCACTATTGTGATTGTTTACTTGGACTTATATTATAAATTGTCAACTTTGAGCAACGTCGGTGTTACTTTGACTTTTTAGTCATAGTTGACCCCGACAACGCCGTAACATGGACTTTAGTATATTTTGGACTATAGATTGATTAAAAGCCGAGAAGTCATGACTCATGCTTGTAGACTCAAAACGAATAACGATTTAAGACTTATATTGAATTTGACGAAATATATATACATATATAAACATGATTAATAAATGGTGAAACATAAATAATAAATGGTTTTCATACTAAAACCATCGATAACAAGACTTGTCTTGTTATTCACTATTTTAAATAGAAATTAACAACATAAAATGGAAAGGTTTTCTAATTAAAAAGTATTTAATGTTTCGAGTGCACGTTAATCGAAATATGCCATTTATGAGCATTTAATACCATTTTCAAGTATTTAATTCTATTTACGGTTTGTGCATGGGTTACGGATGACCTAACATTAATAGCGTAGATCCACGTGGATAGCGGACTTATTAGGTTGACGAATCTAATAAGAGCCCGCTAGGTACGTTGGATAACATTATTAATAGGTGAATTATCCTTATGACTCGTTAGGATGCGACTGGTTTATGGGATAATAAGCGACACGAATAAATAATTAGGTTTATCGAGTTGACGAATTCGATAAGGCCTACTATTTATTCCGAAACTTATTGGACTATGGAGCTTATCACTTAGACGTCTCATTGTGTTGCATTGAGTTGCATTGTGTTTGATTGAGTGCACTCATGATATCATGTTGAGTCGATACACACACACGACGATACCAAATGCTAGGACTAAACGGTGAAACAAGACATTTTTGGAGATAAAGAAAAGGAATACATTGGGGTAGATAACGTTGAGTTTGGGAAATATATATTAAAATTGGTTTATACTAATAGGTTGTGCCGAGTCAGTAGTTGCTGAATCGTGTTAGCTTTTATCTTCTTGCTAGTGTTTGTTTGTGCGTTGCTTGCTTGAGGTGAGTTTCATAGCCCCACTTTTATCTATGTTTTTAACTAACTTGGGGTGAGAAATCATGCTACTCTTTATTTTGATTTGCTTATGTGCTTGACTGTTTAGATAGATATGTGGTAGCTGTTGCCTTAGTCTAGGGTAGCAATCTTAATTGCTATAACACTTGCCTAGCTAAGTATAGACTTCTACCCCGACCTAGTCCAGGGTAGCAATTGTTCTAGACTTTGCTACGACTGCGCTGGCTAGAGTCGCTTAGGGCCCTACTATGATGTCAGATATGATATTGATTATAATGATGATTGTGATATTGGTATGTGATTGGTATGAAGATGTGTATCTATCTTAGGTCTCGCATAGCAAAGAAACTCCTACAAGTCCACTATTTTAAACTTGAATTTAAACCTATGAGCTCACCATCGTTAGCTGACCTTTTAGCATATTTTTCTCAGGTATTTAAGTGATGTTTGGAGTGCGTGTTCTGTGGAAGCTTGGCAAGGAGGCATGGTTGAAGGATCATAATCAAACTCTGATAATATTATGGGGACCTATTTTATAAATCATGTTGGGCCTTATATTTACTTTTTGGGATGATTGTTTTGGATAATTAAATTTGGGATTGGTTTTTGAATGATAATATAACTATCTTGTTTGCTATACTTGTGTGATGTACCAATCCATGTAACGCCCCGAAAACTTTATTAAGTCTTCCGCTGTACCGAGATTTAGGGGTGTTACAGATTGGTATCAGAGCCAATGTTATAGAGAACTAGGTATTTAATAAAACCTAAACTATAACCACTTTTTAAGAAAAATTGATCCTCGACCGACGCATGCTCGCCTGCCAAGCCGAAGCTTCTTTATTTGATTATGGTATGAACTGCAATTTGATTATTTGAGATGTTATGTTTTGAGATATGATTATTGATTTTGAGGTAATGTGATTTGATTGTCGAGATATTATGAACTTGATTGGATTATTGATATGTTTTGATTTTGGGATTATGAGCTTGATTATATGATTGATTGATTTGAGATTATATGATGCGTGGATTATGTGATAGAACATAACTTATGTGTTTTATTTAAAGGCATATTTTGAGTAATGTGGTACCTTTATTTTAAAGCTTTCATTATGTGATATATGTTTTGGTTGAGTTGATGCGCTTATTAGAACTAGTTGTTTTCAAACACTTATACCTACCCTATGCCTTTGTCACAGACCATGCCTTCACTAGCTTATGATGTGTCTGAGGAGGTCCTTGCTGCTACTACTTCCCCAGCATTGACTCTCATGACTGTTGCGCAGGGTGATCCCTATGTGATCGCCCGTCACTCTAGTTCATCATCATCATCTGATCGCCCTAGCTCATCTAGGCAGCTCACATTGCATCAGGTCTTAGCACGAGCCCAGACTCCTAGACTTACTCGTATTACTGCCCGCATGTCCGTGCGACCACCATCATCACCTATTCGCCTAGCAGCCCACTCTCTTCTGTCATCGCCACCAGCATCACCATGTCTTAGAAGACCTAGATCCTCTACTGTATCACCTTAGGATTCACCCACACAGAACTAAAGATGAGGGCTAGGAGGAGCATGAGATCGAGGAGGAGTATGTAGATGAGGATGAGGATCCTCAGGAGGAGGATTATGAGGATATCCCAGAAGGGGGTACTCCACCATTGCAGAGTCCTGCGCATTCTCCAGGACCAGACTTTCCCTTACCTTTGCTTGAGCCTGATTGTCCTGGGCAGCCATTTGATTTTGGTTCACCTCCACATTCACCTGAGATAGGTAGCCCACTTGGTTAAGAGATACCATCAGAGATTGCTTCAGAGCTCGAGGAGTATGGGGAGACGGGTCTGATTTGGGACAGGATTACATCTCAGGGTGTTAGGCTTAGTAGGTTGACAGATCGGTTGGTTGGAGAAACGAGGGCTAGTGTAGAGGATTTGAGAGCAGATATGGGTATTGTAGTTAGGATGACTACGAATGTCGGAACTCCAGGAGCAGGTGGGGACCTGCTGAGAGGGTTCGCGACAGCCCGAGATGCAGACAGAGCGCTATGGCGTAGGATAGGCAAGTTGGAGAGGGAGGTCGTGGATCTGAAGAGTGATCGCGATGCTCAGCGTGTTGAGTTTTCATCTCTATGGAGAGAGGTTGACGATGTTAGGAGATCTGTTAGTGGTATTCGTGATCGTGGCTAGATTGCGTTAGATTCATGGCATTGTACCATCTTGAAACTGAGTAGTCTCTAGTTCGAGATGTAGATCTATCCGTTAGTATCGTTGTTAGGATCGTTTTTGATTTCTCATTATCCCTTCATGTATTCCATTTTGGAACCTATGAGTTATGGTTATTAGAATGTGCATCCCTTAGTTAGGATTTGATCTCTAGTTATTTCGTTACGATGTAGTGTTATCCTTGATTATGTATTCGTGCGTTATTCGGTGATCCTTGGAACCAAACCCAGTCTTTTAGAGCGTGAATTGTGAACTTATGAAACTGTTATTCTTACCTTCATATCAATGGCACCAAGACGAAACCCGCCTAGGACCAACCGAGCAGCCCCTGCTGTTGTGGTTAACCCTGTCCGTCGAGGTCGTCGTCCGACCCCGACCACTCCACCTATTGAGATCCAGAATACTGGTAACCCCGCTGTTAGGAACCCGAATATGAACAGCCGTGCTGGGAATGGTCCTGTTCCACAAAACCCTCCGCCTTTGAATCCAGCCCACATCGACCAGCTTGTGACGCAACGTGTAGATGAACTGCTAGCTGAGTCTAATCTCTCTAACACCTCTGGTGGAACCCCATCGCTTAATCAAGCTCGAGGTTGTACCTACAAAGAGTTTTGATTCTGTGGACCCATCGAGTTCGGAGGAACCGAGGGAGTGGTTTACCTAACTAGGTGGATGGAGAAATCTGAGTCTATGTTTACCGTTAGTAACTGTGAAGAGGATTGCAAGGTTAAGTATGCGACGTTTACCTTGAAGGACGAAGCGTTGACTTGGTGGAACAACTATCGCAAATCCGTAGGAAGTGATGTAGCTTATAGCATGACTTAGACCCAGTTTAAGGCTCTCCTGATCAAGACTTACTGTCCTAGGAATGAAGTTAAGAAGTTAGAGATTGAGTTCTGGAACCATAAGGTTAAGGGTACCGACATGACGACCTACAATCGTCGTTTCCAATAGCTGTCGCTGATTTGCCCATAAATGGTTCACACTGAAGCCCTTAAGATTAGAGGTATACCGATGGATTGCCTCTAGCTACTAGGAATGATGTCATCGCTACGAAGCCAGCTAACTTGCATGAGGCAATTACCATGGCTTAGCGTTTGATGGACTCTTACGTGTTAGAAGGAGGAGACAAGGGAAAGAGTGATAAGAGGAAGATGAATGAGGTTGTTAAAGGGAATGGCAACAAACGGCAAGAGACTGCCAGAGTGTTCGCCATAGGAAATGGATAGAAGAAGGGTTATGGAGGTAGTAAACCCTTGTGTGGTTGTTGCAATCGACACCACCAAGGACCGTGCTCAATAGTGTGTAGGAATTTCTCTAAGGTAGGACACATGGCCAAGGACTGTAGGTCCCGTCCCCTTGTTGCGGCTCAAACTGCACAAGGAGCGGACTGGAAGGCCACTGTCACCTGTTTTGGATGTGGAAAGAAAGGGCACTACAAGAATGAGTGTCGAGAGTTGTGTATGAAGGAAAACCTAAGCAATGGAGGAGGATTTGTTAACCGAGGTGTGGGAAGTAATGGCCTAAACCCTGTGAAGCGAGAGGTTGTAGGGAACCAGGGAAATCAGGGTGATAGGAATCAGCAGAGAGACATGGGAACAGCTAATGTGTATGCTATTGGGAAGGAAGCTGGTGAGGACCCTAACGTAGTTACGGGTACGTTCCTTCTCAATAATCGATATGCTTCCATACTGTTTGATACTAGTGCCGATATGAGTTTCGTATCCACCACCTTTATGCCATTACTAGGAATTTCCCCAACACCTTTAGGGTTAAGTTATGATGTGGAGTTAGCTAACGGAAATAGGGAAATGATTGACACTATAGTCCGAGGTTGTACCTTGAGTTTCCTAGACCACCCGTTTAACATAGACCTATTGCCAGTTACCTTAGGGAGTTTTGACGTCATCATAGAAATGGATTGGTTGTTGAAGAACGGTGCACACATCATCTGCGATGAGAAGATAGTACGTGTACCGTGTGGCGGAAAGGTTCTGAGAATACAAGGAGATCGGAGCGACTGTGGAGGTCCCTCCCAGTTGAGCATCATCTCTTGTATTAAGGCCCAGAAGTACATCGATGAAGGAGGTTGTCTTTTCTTGGCTTGAATTTCTGAAAAGAAAAGAGAGAAGAAGAGTGAAAGACACCTTAAGGATGTACCCGTCGTTAGAGAGTTTCCGGATGTGTTTCCCGACGATCTGCCACTACCTGCCTGACAAGTGGAATTCCAAATTGAGTTAATATCTGGTGCTGCACCCGTAGCCCGGGCACCCTATCGACTTGCTCCAAGAGAATTGGAGGAACTGTCCAAACAGTTGGTGGAGTTGTCAGAGAAGGGATTCATTCGACCAAGTTCGTCACAGTGGGGAGCACCGGTGTTGTTTGTGAAGAAGAAGGATGGATCTTTTCGGATATGCATTGATTATAGGGAGTTGAATAAGTTGACGGTGAAGAATCGACATCCGCTACCTAGAATAGACGACTGATCTGTGGTGAACCGTCAAGTCTAACAGACTTAAAACTGCTCAAGCACAAATACAATGAAGTCCAGGAGAATATAATGAATTCCCGGGTCGTTAAGTCCCACGGAGACTCAATGGTGTGCAAACACTGATTCAGACGATAGAATGATCACTAATGATAGTGATCGGAAAGGATTTGGATGGATAATTATACCTAAAGAAAAAGGTTATAAAATAAGGCGACTTAAATACAAATTAAGAAAATTAAAAAGATAAAAGATATTAAATAAACGCTATCACTATATTTAAAGTGATGAACGTTTAAAACTTAAAACTAAAAACTTACGTTTAAATAAAAATAACGTAAACGTACAAATAAAAACGTGAAACTTACACAATATAAACTCTAAAAATACGAAAAATACATTTTTACAAACCTAATAATATAAGAAAATTATTAGAAAAGGAGAATTATTTTTAAAACTATTTATGAAATTATTATTAATTAAAAACTATTTTAAACTATTTAATAATACTCTAAAATAAAAGAAAATATGAAATAAGACTAGAAAAATAAAATTAAGACTTAGAAAAATCTAAAATATGATAAAACTAATTTTAAAACAGAAAATATATCTTTTAGACTTTTTATATATTTATTATTAATTTAATACTATTTAAAACTAATTTAAATTGTGAAAAATACCAAATAAAAGGAGAAAAATAAGGAAAAATATTTTTTATGCTTTTTATATTTATCTTGATCTAATAAAATTGAAAAATTATTTTTTTGGAACTTTTTCTCACTTAATTGCAATAAAAGCTAATTAAAAATGATTAAAAACTACTTTAAATCTAGAAAAATAGTGAACAGTAACTAAAAATTATGAAAACTTCATGAAAAATCTAAAATATTATTCTAACTCTATTAAAAATATAAAAACAAGGGCTTATTTGTGAAATATGAGAGCTGATGTGTAACTGAAATGGGAATAAGCACTTTAAATTAAGCAAAACAGCACTAACATGAACCAACTGAAAACATAAGCTAAAATATACTAAATCTACTCTAAGGCAACTAGTTACATCTACTCCTAACCACTAATGAGCATCTACCAAGTGATTAAGCCAACTGTCACCAAAGCAAAAGCTGATTCTGACCCTACTGATAAAGCACTAGCAACTGCTTATTCTAAAAGCTAAAGAGGAAACCTAAAATGTGGATCTCAAGTCTACCAACCATAGATCATATATCCAAAAATTCAGATCATAAAGACAAGTATTGAAGAAACTAGAGAGCACAACAAAAGCTTCTAAATGGGCAGTGCTGATGCAGATCAGCAAACAGTGGCTGAGAAGCTAGTTTGAGCTTATCTATGAGCTTAACAGAAAAGCTAAAAAGCAAAACAGATATGGGGTCTTGAAGACCACCTAGAAGACTGCAAGTGGACCAAAAAGCAGACCCTAACTAGCTAAAATGAGACCAATGCAGATGATGCAAGATCTGTAAAAACCAGATTTGACATACTCTTTGACTTTGGAAAACAGATTTAAAGTTTGACTTTCTTGAGATTCAAAATCAAATGCTGAACTGATGTTAATGAAATAAGATTAAATGAAACTTTGGCAAGCTAGATTATCAAGTTTTAAACTCATATGCATTGATTTGACTTAACTGATTTTGACAGTAATGATACAAGGACAGTAAACAAGTAATTTTGACTAACAATGAAATTTACTGCAAGACAAGGACAGAAATGACTCCAATGAACTCTAGCAGACCTAAAACCACTTATCTATCCTAAGATTGTAACCTCTAAAGCAGTTTAAATAAGCAAACCAAACACTCCTTATTCTAACTGTTAAGGCTAAAAACTGAGCAAACTGATGAACCAACATGTGATAAGGATCAAACCAAATCTAAATACCCTATTTAACACTAAAGAAGCAAGTAGGAACTAAAATCAAACACAAATACAGATACAAGCTTAATATGCAAAATGGCTCAAAAATGGAAACTGAGAAACTCACTCATGTGTATCCAAATTGTTTGAAGACCAAAACCAAACCCAATACTAACCTAACCTATGCTATTTCAACCCATTATCACCTCTGCATCAACCAAATTCATCACCATTCCAATTTGAGCTTTCTGTTGACTTTTGTTGACCATGGATCAATTTTACTTGAAAATGATTCAAAAGCTTTTCAAAAGCTATAGATAACTTAAGTAAACTTGTTTAAGCTTTCAAAGAAGCAGTTTGACTCTTAAACATAGGTGCTTAAAAACTAAATTTGCAACAGTGGAATTTTGAACATTAAATTTAAATGAAACCTTGAAATGGAACTTGAAAACAGAGTACAATGGTAAATTATCTTGAGTTTGAATAATAGAAACACAAAATTACAGATTCTAAACTAAGTTAAGACATTAAAATAAAAAACGACATTGAGGAAAAATTAATAAAACTAACTACTGCCCTCTATGCATCTCCCTTCTCTTCTTTTATACAAACTTGCTTCCCCTTGACTTTCTGAGCATTTCCCACTTCCTTTTAGGACCATTGGATCAACAGAGATCATTTTGACCCTTGATTGCATTTTGGCGGGAAAGTGGCATTTGACAGGTGGCTATGGTTGAGTAAAGGGGTAGAGGATGCATTTAATGGTTTTTGTAGTTGTGTTGAGGTGGAGGGGACAAGGGTGTGGAAAGAGTGAGCTGGGGGGATGGGAAGCCTGGTTTCAGGGGAAGCAGGTGAAGGAGAAAGACTAAAAGGGCGCCAAGTGGGTTTGGGTTTGACTGCCATTTGACCAAGGCAGTATTAATAAGCCAGGGGTCCAAAATGTAATATGACAGGGGGTCCAAAAGGATAGGCAGGCCAAAAAAGGGTTTAAGGGCTTAATAATCCAAGGGCCTTTGTGTAATTTTCTGAAACTTGAGGGGCCTAAGCTGCCAATTCATCAAACTTGTTCCAAGGGCTGAAAATGACAAGTTCCAAAAGTACAAGGACCAATGTTGCCATTTTCCAATTTTTCAGGGGCCAATTCTGACAAATTTCAAAGTTGAAGGACTAAACTTGTAATTTTCTCAAACTTTTTATATTTTTCACCAAAGGACTAAATTTGACAACTTTTGATTTTTAAAAGGACCTTTGGTGATTTTACTTTTGAAATTTTGACTCAGGGACTATTTTTGACAATTTTTGAAAGTTGGGGGACTAAAACTGCAATTTTTGCAAATTTGATATGTTTTTTATCTGATTTTGATATTTTTGCATTTAAAACACATAAAACACTGATTTGTGATATTTTGATCATTTTGATGTGTTTCTGAGTGTTTTCAGATGATTTTGCAGTTTATATTGTACAAAAATGATGAGTATTTACACACTCATCAACGACCTATTTAACCAACTCCAAGGAGCTAGTGTCTTTTCCAAGATCGACTTACGGTCTGGTTATCATCAGCTTAGAGTTCGATAGGAGGATATCCCTAAGAAGGCGTTTAGGACTCGTTATGGGCACTATGAATTCCATGTAATGTCGTTTGGTTTGACCAACGCGCCAGCGGTATTCATGGATCTCATGAACCGAGTATGTAAGCCATACCTGGATAAGTTTGTGATAGTATTCATAGACGACATCTTGATATACTCCAAGAGTAGAGAGGAGCACGAAGAGCATTTGAGCCTCATTTTAGAGTTGTTGAGAGAAGAGAAGCTGTATGCCAAATTCTCTAAGTGTGAATTTTAGATTTCGACCGTGCAATTCTTAGGTCACGTGATAGTCGAGGAGTTCATGTTGACCCAGCCAAGATTGAGGCCATTAAGGAATGGGCAGCCCCTAGGAACCCATCAGAAGTTCGCCAGTTTCTAGGTTTAGCAGGCTATTACAGGAGGTTCATTGAGGGATTCTCCAAAATAGCTAAGTCGCTGACCAAACTGACGCAGAAGGATGTTAAGTATGAATGGGGAGAAAAGGAAGAAGAAGCATTCCAACTTCTGAGGAGAAGTTGTGTAGTGCGCCCATCCTAGCTTTGCCTGAAGGAAGCGGAGATTTTGTCGTATACTGCGACACTTCGCATAAAGGCTTAGGTGCTGTTTTGATGCAACGGGAGAAGGTGATAGCTTATGCCTCCCGACAACTTAAGAAGCGTGAGAAAAACTACACCACCCATGATCTGGAGTTAGGTGCTGTAGTGTTTGCCCTTGGAATCTGGAGACATTATTTGTATGGAACCAAGTTTGTAGTGTTTACCGACCATAAAAGCTTGAAGCATATCTTAGATCAGAAGGAGTTGAATATGAGACATCATCGTTGGTTAGAGTTGCTCAGTGATTATGACTGTGAGATCCGTTATCATGCCGGTAAAGCCAATGTAGTGGCACATTCCCTTAGCCGTAAGGAGAACATTCCACCTTTACTCGTTCGATCCCTAGGAATGACCATTAGTTCGCCTCTACCGTCAAATCTTAGCCGCCGAAGCTGCGGCGTTGATGGAAGAGAACCGTCCATTTGAGAATCTGTATGGAATAGTAGAAAGTGAAAACGGCTTCTTGAAGCATTCCGCCGGAACCTTATGCTTCGGAGACAGAAGATGGATACCATTTCATGGCGGAATCCATGAGTTGATTATGCACGAGTCGCATAAATCAAAATATTCTATTCATCCCGGAGCCGATAAGATGTATCAAGACTTGAAGAAACTCTACTGGTGGCCTAACATGAAAGTCGACATAGCTCAGAATGTCAGTTGGTGCTTGACTTGTTCTAACGTAAAGGCCGAACACCAGAAGTTCAACCCGAACTCCCAGAATGGAAATGGGAGTGAATCACCATGGACTTCATCACCAAATTACCAAGAACATCTAGCGGCAATGACGCTATCTGGGTAATCGTAGATCTTTTGACTAAGTCTGCTTACTTCTTGGCCATTAGTGAGGTTGATAGTCTCGACAAGATCGCTCGGCTGTATATCAAGGAGATAGTATCGCGTCATGGAGTACCGATATCTATCATTTCCGATCGAGATAGCCGTTTTACATCTCACTTTTGGAGATCTGAACAAACCTGGATATGAGCACTGCTTATCATCCTCAAAACGACGGTCAGAGCGAAAGAACCATTCAGACCTTAGAGGATATGCTTAGAGCATGTGTCATCAATTTCAGCAAAGGCTGGGAGAGACATCTCCCTTTGACCGAATCCTCCTACAACAATAGTTATCATTCTAGCATTAAGGCCGCTCCATTTGAGGTATTGTATGGCCGAAAATGTCGTTCTCCTGTTTGTTGGGCAGAAGTTGGCGAGAGTCAGCTTACCGGTCCCGAACTCGCTCTAGAAACCACTGAGAAGATAGTTCAAATTCGTAATCAATTGCAAACCGCTCGAGATAGATAAAAGAGTTATGCCGATAGGAGACGTAAACCTTAGAGTTTCAGGTTGGAGATCGTGTTATGTTTAAGGTTTCTCCTTGGAAAGGAGTGATTCTTTTTGGAAAGCGTGGAAAACTCAATCCCCGATACATTGGTCCCTTTCCAATCCTGGAAATAATCGGACTAGTAGCTTACCGTCATGAGCTACCTTCGGAATTGAGCAGTGTACACAATGTCTTTCATGTTAGTAATCTTAAGAAATGTCTTTCGGAGGAAAACATAGTTTTACCATTAAGAGATATCCGTATTGATGAGAAGTTGAATTTCGTTAGGAACCGATAGAGATCATGGATCGTGAGATTAAACAGCTGAATCATAGCCGTATTCCAATTATCAAAGTTCATTGGAACTCCCGACATGGACCGGAGTTCACTTGGGAACATGAGGATGTATTCCGTAGGACGTACCCTAAGCTCTTCATGACACCAAGCAACTCGGAGTGAAACCCGGAACGGGTTTCTTCTGAGGCTGGAAGGCTGTGACAACTGGCAATTAGGGAGCCCATTTTAGGTAACCGCATTACGCTAAACTAAACCGAGTATTTGCCTTTAGAACTATTTTAATCGACCATGACTTGATTTGATATCGTTTATTGGTTTTTATGATTTATTTTATTATCATATGAGTTATCGTGTGAGTTTAACTCTTTTTGTTAGGCACTATTCGATTCAGCACAATAAAATCCTAAAACAAGAAATAACGTAACTTTTAAACCGTAACTCGAAACTTGACAAATAAATAGTCAAAACTTGTGGAAAAACATAAATAAATACAATAGAAAGTTGAAGGAACGTCGTGGGACACTCGTAGGACAATATATGAGCTCGGGATTGGGTAAACGGGATAGTTTATGAAAAATCACGACTTTGGCCCCTCTTTTTACCCATGGTCGGCCACCCCCTCCCCCATTTTTATTGATTTTTGAATCCCTATTGCCCAAGTATATAAGCCCCCATCCACCCTCATTTTACCACTTTCACTCTCTCACTAAAAACACACACACACACTCTCTACTTTCTCTCTCTACACTCTCTCTCCTAAAACAAACCCTAACCCTAAAATTAACCACTACCACGCCGCCACCTTTCCGGCCACCTCTGGCCATTTTTCCGGCGAGTGACCACTCACCACCACCACCATTTTGTAGATCTCTCTTTCCTCTTTCCATCCATGTATAGAACGCCTATAGAAGCCTTCATTAACACCTCTAAATCTTACAAAAACTATTCGTGATTCTAGGGTTTTCAAGTAATCTTGTAGATCGGGTTTGGAAAAGGTAAAAGGAACATGGGTCAAGCTCGTTTGAGCCTTGGAAAGCCACGTATGAGCTCCATATGGCTCGTATGTGGCTCGACCATCATGGGTTTTGGGTGAAACATGGGTCTAAAACTAATTTATAATGAATAAAACATGTAGCTAGTGATTTGGTATCGTGTGCCGTATCATTTTATTGTGTTTTTGCATTTTTATTGTTGTTTCATAATATTGGTTAGGAATAGTTGACGGGTTTTGGCCAAAAAACATTGGAACACAAAACCCTAAAAAAACCCTAATTCGTTTTTCTCTCTAGTGGTGATTTTCCAGACTCTATAACCCAAACAAATCCGGTCTAATTCTTCCTATCAAATTCGTTTTTTCTTTAATCTTCAATGGGATTATTGAATTAATGATCTAGAATCAGATTTGTTTGGGTTGTGGGTCGTTGTTCTATTGTTTATGTTTCAAGATTCGCTGGTTTTTATGGAGAAATCCGGCCAGCCACCCTCCTATTTTTCAAGCCAAACTCTTTGCCCAATCCGCCCTCTCTATCCTACTTTGAAGGGTATGCAATACGCTTTGGGCTTAGATATCTTTATAAGGGTGGTTGTAACACTTTTATCAATCTATTCTGATCGGTTTCATCCTGTTTTTATTGGCCCGCGAAACCTTAAGATTTTTTAGGGTTTTAATCGTCCCTATTGCTAATTGTTCATCTTGTTCTGGGTACAATTTGGGTGTTCTGGTGCGATCAGGATATGGTGCTGAACGTAACCCTTTTCTAGGGTTTGATTGCGAATGTAGGTAAACCCTCATTAGGGTTTTTATTTTCAACACGTAAGCCCTTTTTAGGGTTTGTTAATTCTTCATCTGATGTTAGTGTTTACATGTGGGTCAAGAGAGAGGTTAAGTCAAGTTTTAGAGTTCCTTGTTCAAAAACTCTATTCCGTCTTATTTGTATAACTCTTTTTTGGAACCCTAGAGATTCTCTCTTGGCGATTTTTTCCTAACCCTAACTCTTCTCATTTTTTTCAAAACTGCCTCAAATCTTGGGATTCTTTGCTTCGATCTGCCTTTGCTACTGATTAACTTCATTGTTTTTGGTCTTTGGTTGGATTCGTGCAACGTTTTTCTTGTTTTGTTTCAGTTTTGCAAAATCGTTTTTATTAGGGTTTCTAAAAAACCGTTCTTGGTTATTACTGATTTGTCTTGTGTGATCGTTATTGATTCATCTAAGTTTGTTTTATCATTCGTTATCATTGTTTTTCTTTGATTGAATCATGGGAGCAGGTTAGTACTGGATCGTGGTGTTTTAAAACCCTAACTTTCAGTTATTGTAAGTCGCTTGTTCTTCAATTGCTGTTGTGTTTTGTCGATTTGTTGGAATTGTTTTTGGGGTTTTAGAGAGATGGAGAAAGGTTCTTTTAACAAAGATTGTTCTATGGTGAAGGCTTCAAAAACAGCCACAAACTTGGTCGATCAAGTTGGTGTGAACATGGAAGCGAATCCGCATCATAGGGTTGATATTCAGGCGTTGGAAGCTAGGTTACAATGTCTCAAAGGTGAACATGGAATCAAGGTTGACACTGCTGGTCCTGGGCTGCATAAAGCTGCTAGGGTTTTAAACCCTAGCACGCATGATGTTCCTCCGGATTCTGTTTGGGGTGATGCTAATCTGGAAAACACAAGTCGTCGTGATACCTATGTGGGTGGGTTGGACTCGAGCACGAAAGCTGCTGGTCAGGAGGTTGCTTCGAAGGAGGGTCTTTTCTGTGCACCCACGAATGTGGTGAATGCTACTACTTCGGGTCCTAACGTGATTGGTAGTGAAAATAACGAAGTGTGGTCGTTTGCTAATGTGTTAAATCCGGAACGTGTCTCTAGGAAAGTTAACTTTCGACCCTTGGTGAATGAGAATCGTATTGATAATCATGATACGGTTCTTCCAGAGGCTGCTATGGAGGGTGTGTTCAACCGTTATGATAATACACTTGTTGGCTTCTTTGTTGGTAAGAATATTGCCTTTCCTTTGGTCCAAAACTACGTCACCAACACGTGGGGTAAGTTTGGATTAAAGAAACTTATGAAGAATGATGATGGTGTTTTCCTCTTTAAATTCGATTCTAAGGAGGGTGTTGAGAATGTTCTTCAACGGGGACCTTGGATTATTCGCAATTCTCCTCTCATTCTCACTAAATGGACTCCTGATGTGCTATTGTCTAAAAGTGAGGTTACTAAAGTTCCCGTGTGGATTAAAATGCATAATGTGCCATTACTTGCATATTCGGAAGATGGATTGAGCTTAATTGCTACTCAGGTGGGTAAACTGATTATGTTAGATGCTTTTACTAGTTCCATGTGTGTTGATTCATGGGGTCGCATAAGTTTTGCACGTGCTCTTGTGGAATTATCTTCTGAATCTGAGCTAAAACATGTGGTGACTATGGCGATCCCTAAAAAGGACGATAGTAGTTTTACTACGGCAAGTATCAAGGTTGAATATGAATGGAAACCTCCACATTGCGCGGAATGTAAAGTGTTTTGGCATGTTAATGCTAGTTGTCCTAAGAGTACTAAGGAGCATCATGATGTTGCTCCCACCTCGTCTTTGGAAGAGCATGATGATGGGTTTAAGGTGGTGCAGAATCGAAAAGCTAAACCTAAAGGTACGAAGATGTCTAGTGGTAATAATATGGGTAAGGGACCTAGGTTTGCACCTAGGAAGCAGGTATATGTTGCAAAGACGAAGACACATGAAGCTGCTAGTGTTAATGCTAATGGTACACCTGTTCCAACGTCTAACTCTTTTGGGACTCTTGAGGTGCATGATGACACGACCAGTCCAAGTCCTGTGGTTGATTCTATTACTGATGAGGCGAAGACTGTGAATTCTTCTGGTTGTACTAAGGAAGCAGGTATGGATGGGTCTCGGGGGAAGGAATCTCGTGTTGATATAGGTGCGGCTAGTAAGCCTCCTGAGACTATGACTTCTTCTGCTACAAAGGTAAGTAATCCATTTTCTGAAGTCGGGAATGTGACTTTTTCTGACAGTGAAGAGGATGAGGTTTTGGAGCCGGATAACCCTATGTCGTCTTTTTTGGCTTCTGGGGAGGTGGGGGATTTGAGCTAGAAGAGTTTGATGATTATGCTGCTCAGGTCTACGATTTACCGGGACACTTGGAGGATTTATGTGACATGTATGATGTTAATCTCCTAGGTCGTGGTAGGAAGTAGTTTGGTTTTTTTGGTAGTCCATAAGATTGGCATGTCTTTCTTATGTTATATTTTTGGTTTAGTGCACTTTTAAGTGTGTGTTTGTTGCCCATGTAACAGGCCGAGGTGAGAGATTCACTCTCATCCATTGTACTTAAAACGTTTTGGTTAATATATTTTACTAGGGTGCAGGATTATTCCCCTTTACCCAAAAAAAAAACTCTATTCCGTCTTCTAAGATCTGATGCTGATT
The DNA here is from genome assembly GCA_019973895.1 of Chrysanthemum seticuspe. Taxonomy (NCBI): domain Eukaryota; kingdom Viridiplantae; phylum Streptophyta; class Magnoliopsida; order Asterales; family Asteraceae; genus Chrysanthemum; species Chrysanthemum seticuspe. The sequence continues at coordinate 199,276,477 of BPTQ01000008.1, read as the reverse complement.
GTATTATTACATGGTCTTGTGTTCGATTGCTGGAAGTTAGGGGTTATGACCCTATTATCGTCCACTTACAGGCCCCTATGGAGGTTTGGTTGATGTGTTTGCGGTGGTCTACATCTGTCACGATTACCTTAGTGCTTGATTTGAGCTGTTTGATTATGTTAGGGTTCTTAACCCTATTTCTGGGCGATTATGCTGGTTCTGCTGCTATTGCTTATGCGCCTACCTTTGTGTGATCATGGGAGCTATGTTTGTTGGTGGAACATTTTGATTTTTCTACAAACACATGTTCATGTTTTGGATATCGTCTATGGCTGCTCCTTTTGGAATTCATTCTAATCCACTTTCATGAGTGGTAACGAATGCTAGGAATTGACCCATAGTATTACGTGTGCCTATTATTGATCGCATGGATGGTTAAGGTTGGTGTGATGATGATGATGTTTCGTTTCTGCCTTTGTGTGATCATGTGGGTGCTTTGTATTGTTGTTGATCATCAGGGTTCGTGTTTTGCACGCTATTGATGATTGTTGACGATGCTAATGTGGTTCTTCTTTTTGGTGTTCAGTTTTGCATCTAAACATGCACCTTTGGAGCAAGTTTTTGCTTGCTGCTCTATTCGTGGTTGTAGAGTCTCTCACCAACCGTTGTGTGAAATTTGTGAACTGTAACTCAAGTTGATGACCATGTTATTCATGTTTGGACCTGTTATTGATTTGTGTATTCATGGTGACGTCCTTTATTATTGTAAGTTAGGGTTGTTCACCCTATTTGAGACCGATCTACTTTGTTGGACATAATTAGATCATTAGGTTATCGTGGGCTGGTTTATTGGAAGTTAGAGTTATCTTTGTTCATTGAGTGCTCGTGGTAGTCATGTTCTGAAGTGTACAAGGTGATTCTATGGTGGTATGGTATGGCCTTCTATGACGCCTTTTGAAGAATCAAGTGTGTCAACTTGATTTGTGTTTAAATTGTAATGTTTAATAGGCATTCTAGTTTTCTGTTCTAGTATCAGTTAAGAGTGGTTTGTCACTCTTATATTGTGGTTAGTTGTAAGTTATAAGAAAGATTTGTATTCTTATATGTGAGTCTGTAAGTGTCATAAGGGACTGAGATGAGGGAAGTCACCCTCATCCTTTGTACTTCACTATTTTTGGTGTAATGCATTTTACCAGGGTGAAAAATCCCTTTTACCCAAAAAAAATAGTTGACGGGTTTGATGATTGGATGTTGTTTGGAGGTTGATTGATTGTCTTTGGTTGTAGTAAATGCCATTTGGGAGTGTTTAGATGGGTGTGGTAAGGTGTACGAGCCACAAGACCCACGTATGGGTCATGGGTGTGGCGTACGTGACCCCTAAGGACCAAGGGTCCGAGTCGGGTTGTTGTGGTATCTTGTTGGTTGTTGTTGTTGGTGTTTGGATGAGACGCGTGGAGCAGAAAATATTCTAGAGCTTGTTTGGTTCACGTGGTCTTAACCGTGACCGTGTCATGACCATTAGGGTCATAACATTGGTTTCGGGTATATTTGGAAGTTCGATTGGATGGCGAGATTGATATGGGTTGATTTGAGATTGAGTTGCGCTATTGTGATTGTTTACTTGGACTTATATTATAAATTGTCAACTTTGAGCAACGTCGGTGTTACTTTGACTTTTTAGTCATAGTTGACCCCGACAACGCCGTAACATGGACTTTAGTATATTTTGTACTATATATTGATTAAAAGCCGAGAAGTCATGACTCGTGCTTGTGGACTCGAAACGAATAACGATTTAAGACTTATATTGAATTTGACGAATTATATATATATATATATATATATATATATATATATATATAAATTTGGGTAAAAGGGTTAATTCACCCCGGTAAAATTCATTACTCCAAAAAACGTTAAGGTACATAGGATGAGGGTGATATCCCTCACCTCAGTCCCTTAGGACACTTAGGGGCTGTTTATTTTTTTTGTTAGCTAAGGGTAGATGTGGGTCCATGTGGGGTCCTAAGGCTGTTAGTTCATCTGGATGGGGAAGGGATCCTTTTTTCTCCTTTGTAGAGACAGATGAAACAAAAGAAAATATGGGCCCCATTTGCAAAAGAAACAATATTAAATAACTTAGTGGGTCCATCTCCTTCCCCATAAGGAAAAAGAAACAGTACCTTACAGACGCTAATATAAGAATGACACACCATTCCTATAACTTACATTAAATGAACCTACCAATAATGACAAAACAACATAAAACATTACAATACTACTCAAGAAACGCACTTGAGCCTTCTAAATCATTAAGGAGGTCCACCTTAGCTTCCATGAAGAATCCACATATAATATGTCATGAATGAGCACCCAAAGTCCACAAACCCATGTATCATAGGAATCCTCCAACTTACCACAAGTCCAAGTATCCAGCCATCAAGCATGTACATACAAAGACTTGTACCAACATAATGCATCCCAATACACACTTACACGAGCATAGAATCATCGAATCCAGAAAAAAAAGTCCCTCCAAACATAAGCATCAAGATGACCAAAATGCTCACGAACTTCTAAGAACCACGACCATAGTGAGCAGCTCTATTCTTCAAAAAACTGCATCTCATAGCTCTTGAGCGCACCTCCAACATACACGACCACGAATCTTAAAAACCAAACATAGATTCTATTCTGGTCGTACCAAATAACCAGCTCCAACATACAATCCAAATAGGGTTTACATAAAACCTTATCATCCATAATCATCAAATGCAAGCAGATCGAGGCATAAAGTTCCACCAACAAACCCTAACTCACAATTAGACTAACACCAGCAGCATACCAATGATGATACATCAATCAGTGAACCAATTATAAGGTATAATAGCCCTAACTTACAGATCCCTCATGTCACGAACCAAAGATTGAATCCCAACGCACCAGGTTTGCTAAGATACGAATCAAATAAGGTTTAATCAGACCCAAACGTCCAGAAAAACCTTTCATGACCAGAAAATAAAACATAAACGCGCCCAGGTCATTACAATCAGATTAGGGTTTTTGAATAAGATTGCCCAAAAACTTAACTTACATCTCTCCAAACCCATGTACATAACCACCAACATCAGATCATGAACATACAAGCAACAATAAACCCTAACATAGGTTAACGTTCAGCGTACAAGCTTAGACCTCCACACCAAACAGCAAAACCCTAACACGGGTTTACTTTCAAGATGAATATGTGTTGGAATACGATCTACTAGAAATACAATAGCAGCGATTATATAAAGGAGTCGATTTAGAAAACCAAACCGACATGAGTGATTCACAATCACCTTAAAACAGATTAACGAAACCCTAATCAGAAACAAACCACCATTAAAGGCAGTCGATTGAACAAAAAGTGAATTTAGGGTTTCGGAAAATCAAACAACCCACCAGCCGCCACTTCTAAGATATTAAACACAATCCACAAATCGTATTGCATACCCAGGAAGGGTAGAGAGGACGGTGTGTTTGGACTATGGCCGGATTTGAGAAAAAGTAGCGGCTGGAACCTAGAGAGAGAGAAACGAATTAGAGTTATATATATATATATATATATATATATATATATATATATATATATATATATATATATATATATATATATATATATAAATGATTAATAAATGGTGAAACATAAATAATAAATGGTTTTCATACAAAAACCATCGATAACAAGACTTGTCTTGTTATTCACTATTTTAAATGAGAATTAACAACATAAAATGGAAAGGTTTTCTAATTAAAAAGTATTTAATGTTTCGAGTGCACGTTTATCGAAATGTGCCATTTATGAGCATTTAATACCATTTTCAAGTATTTAATTCTATTTACGTTGTGTGCATGGGTTACAGATGACCTAACATTAATAGCGTCGATCCACGTAGATAGCGGACTTATTAGGTTGACAAATCTAATAAGAGCCCGCTAGGTACGTTGGATAACGTTATTAATGGGTGAAATTTCCTTATGACTCGTTAGGATACGACTGGTTTATGGGATAATAAGCGACACGAATAAATAATTGGGTTTATCGAGTTGACGAATTCGATAAGGCCTACTATTTATTCCGAAACTTATTGGACTATGGAGCTTATCGTTTAGACGTCTCATTGTGTTGCATTGAGTTGCATTGTGTTTGTTTGAGTGCACTCATGATATTATGTTGAGTCGATACACACACACGACGATACCAAATGCTAGGACTAAACGGTGAAATAAGACATTTTTGGAGATAAAGAAAAGGAATACATTGGCGTAGATAACGTTGCTTTTGGGAAATATATATTAAAATTGGTTTATATTAATAGGTTGTGCCGAGTCAGTAGTTGTTGAGCCATGTTAGCTATTATCTTCTTGCTAGTGTTTGTTTGTGCGTTGCTTGCTTGAGGTGAGTTTCATAGCCCCACTTTTATCTATGTTTTTAACTAATTTGGGGTGAGAAATCATGCTACTCTTTCGAACCTTTTAAACTATTTAGATTTGTTTATGTGCTTGACTGTTTAGATAGATATGTGGTAGCTGTTGCCTTAGTCTAGGGTAGCAATCTTAATTGCTATAACACTTGCCTAGCTAAGTATAGACTTCTACCCCGACCTAGTCCAGGGTAGCAATTGTTCTAGACTTTGCTACGACTGCGCTAGCTAGAGTCGCTTAGGGCCCTACTATGACGTCGGATATGATATTGATGATATTGATGATCGTGATATTGGTATGCGATTGGTATGATGATGTGTATCTATCTTAGGTCTCGCATAGCAAATAAACTCCTACAGGTCCACTATTTTAAACTGGATTTTAAACCTATGAACTCACCAGCGTTACCTAACCTTTTAGCATGTTTTTCTCAGGTATTTAAGTGATGTTTGGAGTGCGTGTTCTGTGGAAACTTGGCAAGGAGGCATGGTTGAAGGATCATAATCAAACTCTGATAATATTATGGGGACCAAATTTATAAATCATGTTGGGCCTTATATTTACCTTTTGGGATGATTGTTTTGGATAATTAAATTTGGGATTAGTTTTTGAATGATAATATAACTATCTTGTTTGCTATACTTGTGTGATGTATCAATCCATGTAACGCCCCGAAAACTTGATTAAGTCTTCCGTTGTACCGAGATTTGGGGGTGTTACAATAATCAGAACTTAAAACATGTTATGCTAATCTTACGAATCATGTTATCATGCTAATGTAGGTCTCTCTTAATAAAATATCGTCCTAAAACGTTATTTATATTTTATGATCTTTACCTTGTTTTGTTAACGAGAAAAGTAAATTTCATTTTTGTAAAGTATAAAGCTTGTCAAGATTAATATACATTAAAACAAGCTTTCCTTAAATAAAGTCTTCATCACTTAATCCCCTTTACCCAAAAAAAAAGTCTTCATCACTTAAGCATTTACATCTTATCACATTTTGATTAAGCTATATATCAATTAACATTAATATCTTTCTAAACCACAATGTGCATCAACATTTGTAGAACAAGTATGTTTTAGTTTCTTAAACATGACATTACATATGTATTTACTTTTAACATATTAATTCTAAAAATAGAAAACAACATATTACATCATGGCTTGCATCACATTGGAAATCTTTAGAAGATATCATAGAATATTTTGTTTAGATTTGGACTCTACATATCTTACTTGATCTTGGTTAGATTTGGGTGATCTTGGAAAGATTTTTGTAATCTTTACTGTCAGACTGACAGAACCAAAAATTAACAAGGGCGGAACCCTTTTTTTGGTTCCGTCTGGTCCGTGGCTCTGCTGTTCATTTGGCCTATAAATAGCAAGCCAACCCAAGTTGTTTTCTCATCCCTTCTCAACATAAAACACATACATTCTCTCATTCTATTACATCTAACTCAGTTTCATTTCATTCTAGTGATCATCTTTTGTAGCAAAGAAGATCACGGCATAATCAAGCTTCAACAAATAGTTGGAAGGCTTGTTTGTTTTGTTGTTGTGTGATCTAGTATTGTTCATACATCATTGTTATAACAAACCATCTTAAACCTCTGAGTATGAGTGGTTAGTATTTTAGTCCTCAAAATACATAGTGTGTGGGAGTGGTTGTACCCTTGCAAAAGAACTCGACATCTAGCTTTGTGTCAGAAATATTGTGTAAGTGACGTGTAAAGGTTTTTTCTGCCGATTAAAGGAGCTTGTTGATTAGTGAAGATAACTCTCGAGTTGGAGACTCGGGGAGTGGAGTAGGGCATGGAAAATGAGTCCTTGTAGACCGAACCACTATAAACATCTTTGTCGTGGTTTGATTATTTCTTTCCTTATTTACTTATTATATATATTGCTTGCTTATTATTCTTCACTAACATATCCTAGATCAATATCAATTGATCTTACAATAAAGTTTCAAAACAAAGGTTTTAAATGGTAAAACTATTCAGCCCCTTCTAGTTTTCCACAATTGGTACCAGAGCCTCTTTGCTCAAGATTTTCTAAAATATATTTTATTTTATAAACTTGAAACGATCCATGGATTCCAAAAACTTTAAAGAAGGGCACTCTATGCAAAGACTACCATTCTTTGAAACAATGGATTTATCTATTGGAAAAACCATTTTGAAACATATGTAAAATCAAAAGATATAGATCTTTGGTTTGTTATTATTAAAGGTGATTTTAATCCTACAAGAAAATATTTCAAGTGATGAACAAAAGAAATTAATAGCTAAAAATAATGAAGCTAAAATTATGCTTTATAATGCTTTACCTAGAAAAGAATATGAAGGAATTTTTTTGTGTGAAACCGCCAAAGATATTTGAGAATCTTTAATTATTACACATCAAGGGAATTTACAAGTCAAGGATAACAAAATTGATCTTCTTGTTCAACAATATGAACAATTTGTTATCCTTGAAGAAGAAACCACTGATTGTGGATTTGTTTGCTTTAATACTATTGTTACTTCTCTTAAAGCTCTTGATGAATCTTTTCGTAGTAAGAACTTTGTCAGGAAATTTCTTAGAGCACTCCATCCGAAGTGGAGAGCCAAAGTGACGGCTATTGAGGAATCAAAAGACCTCTCAATAATGTCACTTGACGAGCTAATTGGAAATCTCAAAGTACACGAAATGGTGATGGAGAAAGATTCGAAGATCATCAAAGGAAAAAGAGAGAAAGTAAAATCCGTTGCTCTAAAGGCAAGAACGGAATGTAGTGATGATGAAGAATCTTGCTCGGATAGTGAAGACGAGGAGTATACCATGGCCATAAGAGATTTCAAAAAGATTTTTAGAAGAAGAGGAAAGTTCGTAAGGCAACCCCGAGATGAAAAGAAGTCATTCCGGAAAGACCGAGATGACAAAAAGGGAAAAGGTGAAAGGAAGTGCTTTAGATGCAGTGATACAAGTCTTCTAATAGGAGATTTCCCCAAGCCACCTAAAAGCAAAACTCAGCGAGATTTTGTAAGCGGTGCTTGGAGTGACAGTGATGATGACGAAGAATCAAGTAAGGATGAGATCGCTCTCATGGCACATGAACCAAATGAGGTACATTCCGACCCATCTTACTTTGCTATTGATGATGACACTTTTCAAAAACAATATAATCCATTGTGTGAGCTTAGCTTAAAAATCATAATTAAAAACAAGTTTTTAAATACCAAAAAGGAATTGTTAAAAACAAAGTTTATGAGCTAAAAGAAAAAGCAAAACGATTAGAAAAAGGCAAGGCTAATGATGATGGTTGTAAATCATGTCAAAAGCTTAGACTTGAAATACAAAAGCTAAAACTCACACAAGAAGTTCTCATCGAACATAACTCTAAATTTAAAAGATTTAACAAAAACATTTCTTATGCCGATGAAATAGTAAGAATTCAAAAAGTACCAGAAAATACAAGTGGATTAGGTTTTAATGAAGTAATGATTCCAAGAAAACAAACCAAAATGGTCGAGAAAGACAAACAAACTGTCACAACTGCAACAGTACATCACGAACCAGACGGACCCAAAAATTTGGTTCCGTCCGTTGAAATAATTGGTTCCGTGGTGTCTGCAGCAGGACATCAGGTTTGCAAAATGGACCGTAGTGAATTTTTCAAGGTAACTAAGAAATCTAAGGATGTTGTTAAACTAAAACCTACTGTTATATTAGGAGTATGACTTGCTAAAAATCAATTTAGATCTAAAACTACTCAACAATGGCCTAAAACACCTATTGCCAGACGCCCCTTTCCCAAAAAACAACTACAACATACAACCCAACTATCAACACACCGCTTGGAATCAAAACTACCCTAGACCATATCAAACTCGAAATTACATGCCATGGAACCCTTACCCATCATTTCCATACATGAACCAAGTAAATGATATGTTTAACCCAAATGGACCCATGAGATATTGGGGACCAAACGCTTGAGTTATTTGTGCCATAGGTATGCTTGAAAGTTGGCTTAGAACCTGATGAATGGATAAAAGATAGTGGATGCTCAAGACATATGACGGGTGAAAAAAGTCTCTTCTCAACATACCAAGAGTATGACGGAGGTAATGTTACTTTTGGTAGCAATCTCAAAAGCAAAATCATTGGAAAAGGTACGATCGCTCATAACTCCTTAACTATTGAAAATGTTGCTCATGTTGATAGATTAGGATTTAATCTACTTAGTATTAGCCAACTATGTGATAAAAAGTATAAAGTACTATTTGAAGAAAATGGTAGTAGAATACTAAAAGATGGTATCACCATTGCTAAAGGAGTTAGGAAAAATAACATATATGTCATGAAAATAGATAGAACATCTAAAGACAAACTTTGCCTAACAACCTTAGATGATAACTATACTCTTTGGCATAGATGCTTAGGTCACGCTAATATGAGACTCATTCAAAACCTATCCTCAAAAGAGCTAGTTAGAAACCTACCCAAAGTGAAATATGACCAACACTTTTGCGATGCTTGCAAAATTGGTAAACAAGTTCATAGTAGCCATAAGGCTAGAAACATGGTTTCCACATCTAAGTGTCTAGAGCTTTTGCATATGGACTTGTTTGGTCCATCCGCTATAAGAAGTTATGGAGGAAACCTCTACACTTTGATTATAGTAGATGATTACTCAAGGTTCATGATAACGCTACACGCGTCGTTCAGGGTCAAAGGAACTTCCTTTTCTTCGAGCAAGTTTTTCAACACCCTAGGCAGTGAACCTAATCGTTGTAGTGTAGTATAACGTGCATTGATATCGTTCTCTAGGGGAATAGGAATGCTAGTGAGAAGTTACTACGCTAAGGTTGGGGTTGAGGAAGATTATTTTTTTATCTTTTTATGTTTTTTAGGAATTAGAAAGGTACGAATCTCGGGGTTTGGATTTGGGGGTTGGTATTTCTACCGATTACTCTACTAGTCTATTTATCTAATCTAAGGTGTATGTAGTCTATGTCTAATTATTGTGTGCTCGTATGATGGTTTAAAGATGTGTTTACTTAGGTTTTATTACTCCTTAATTATCTCCTATTGATGGTTGAATTGTCACGTCTTTATTCTTAATCGCGTTGTGTGTCTAAAGTCGTAGGGTATGCGTTTATCCCTAACTCTTTGAAACTACCAAAGGGTCTCGTCTACAAAATCTCTAGGAATTATAAACTCTAACTCTAAGGTACTCTTTGGATGGTTTAGCCTACAACTACTCTAGGTGTTATAGTCTAAGGTTCACAAAGATTAATCAAGCATTAACTACACAACGAATGACCTATCGCATTACTAGATCATTAACAATTAAGATAAGAGACAACCAATCAATATCCAATAATTAAGTTTCATATTTCCTAAGCAAACACACAAGTAAATTAGCCGGACATGGAGAACATGCAAGCATACACACAAGTAATTGAAGACATAATTGAATTAATGAAGTAAAACACTTATCTTGATGTAAGATAGGGTTTGGAACCCTAAATTACTGTACAAGACAGCCTTGGTTCGGTTTACGTTTTTACTCCAAAAGACTACACACTAAAACTGAAAAATTCGGATTCTATATATAAGATTACAATCGCGACGGCGTCACCTTATGATTTGTGACGCCGTCGGGTCGCCGTCATTAGGGTTTCGTCTTGGCCACGTTAGTCTTGCGACGGCGTCACCTTATGCTTGTGACGCCGTCCCCTTCAGTCTCTGACGCCGTCTGGATTAAATCTAGGCCGTCTGAGTTGCAACGACCTACTCTTTTAAAGCCTGACATCGTCACTTGAAAATAAGCAATTTGGCTACTGAGCCGTCACAAAAGTGATGCGACGACGTCACAGATAACACCTGACGCCGTCCCCTTGTATTTCAGCAGCTTGAGTGTCTCGATTCTTGACTTTGGCCATTTTATTTGTATATCCGCGCCTTTTCGTCCAAATAAGTGCCATTCCAGCAATTTGCCTTCAAGAGACCTAAAAAGTGAAAAGGAACGATATTAAGTAATAACGGATACAAAAGTGATCAAATAAGGGCTTAAACGACCCCTCAAAAAGGTACATTTTAAAACCTTATCAAATATCCCTACACTTGGTATTTGCTTGTCCTCAAGCAAATGTGCTTTTAGCCAATTAATTTATAAGTTAGGGGTCATGAAGCATTGGTTTAAAACAGTCCACAACACATATAAGCCCCGAAAAAGTCATAACAAGCACGAAAATTACATACTAGCACCTCACATGGGGTGTTTGGATACTCACATCTCTCGGGTGTATATGAAATATAACAAGTTGGAAATGGAAGATAAACACTCATTAACCGGTCCTAGTACATAGATTACCATAGGCTTGAGAATAGATAAACCCTCCATCGCTTTGGCGTAAAAACCTAGGAAAGACTATCAAAGAGGTCTTTTAAAGGGTTGTAATGTTAGGCTTACGGTAGGGAAACAAAGGGTTTGGTGGGATAGGCTATTTAGTGGTGGCAAGTCAAAAATCTTTATGTTACAAGCATACGAAGAATGGCGTTGCTAAGCCAAGACTCGACACTCTAAACTCTAGATAACTGAAACAAACAAACATAAATTTAAAGATAGATGTAGGATGGTAGCCCGTATGTTTTTTTTTTTTTTTTTTTTTTTTTTTTTTTTTTTTTTTTTTTTTTTTTTTTTACACTATTTTTTTTCTTCTCTTTTTCGATTTTTTTTTCGATTTTTTTTTCATACACTTTTACTCTACCATCCTCTACGGTAACATCAAAATGATAGGGATTTATAGGCACATCCCTACACTTGAGTTTTTATTACTCTAACATTAATTTGACCCGAATTGAAAAGATCAAAACACTTGGAGTACATTATTACGCAAATAAAGGGAATTTGAATTAACGTTCCCTTTCCGTCAGTTCATAAACTTTAACTTTTCCTATGAGTTCCAATCGTCCCAAAACTATGTACAAAGGATATGACTCAACTTAGCAACTTATGCAAGCAACTAGATAATTGAACTAAGGGTTTAGTGTGATAACAATAATGCACTAAAAGTGAGTGCATACAAGGTAGGCTAAGGCGATTTGGGTGTACATTTGGGGGTGGGGTGTAAACAATGCTCTTCATTGATATTCCGGAAAAACCGAAACATCACGAGAACCGCGAAAAGGATAGGCTCTGAGGGGTTAACTAGGGGTATCATGTACTAAAGATGAGTACAACACAAAGGTGTGGGGGAATTACTCAACCGATGTGGAAGAAGTAATTATATTACGGGTGTCAAACAAGGGTTATCCTAATGCCTCTAATCATTTAGTTATTCCTAACTACACAAGTGTAGTCTTACTAGCGATCACGGGATGCGTCACAAAACAAGTTCTAGAATATAATATACTACCGGTTCACACTCTAAGCATTAAAGATGAATGCTTTAATTCCTACTAATCTAAGGGCGGTCCTCACATTTTTTTGGGTGGAATTTAGGTGGTAAAGGGTTTTTGTGCTAGTCATATAACTTCCTATCCGTGAGACGCTTTTGTTAAGACTAATGGCCCACTCCTATATGTCATGAAAAATTTTAAATTTGGTGCCAAAATTACTCTAACCGACATTTTCTCATGGTTTATTACACAAATACAATTGGACAAAGCAAATAGTCAAGGATAAGCATAGTTTCAAAGTTCCCGTTTTATTTTCCCTCCCTACACTTAAACTGAACATTGTCCTCAATGTTCCCCGAAAGTATCAAAGTTATGATAATAGAAGGTAATGAAAAACGAAAGAAACTTATACTCCCCTGATTAGCTCGGTAGGATCCGTGTAAAGTGGTGGTTAAATCCCTTCCAAGAAGAATGTATGCGTGAAAAGCTCCTTCCAATCTTATGTATCTTCTTCTTAATAAATTAAACCTGCACACTTGAAGAAAACAAACGAAACCTTCGCGTAAAATCGGCGGTAATAATATATATGACTCTACTAAACTAGGATATAATGCTTGTGGAATGGATGTTTACAGAATTTCTGGAAAATTAAGACCTGGAAAATTCCAAAAATTTATAAGTAGCTCAGAAAACGAGAAAAAAGTAATATGTTGTTTTTACTCCTTCCTGACGCCGTCAGGTTGCGATCCTGACGCCGTCAGGTTATCCTGACAAAAACTTGTTAGGTCACTAGTTTTACAAACACAAGTTATAAAGAAAGGAGATGAGGCGATTGAACAAGCTAAGCACACACACACTCACGTATAATATGAAACGGTTATGCAAAGAGAATGAGTGAGAGAAAAACTTGAACAACCAACCCTCAAATGAGGGTTTACAATAGTTTATATAGGCAAGGAGCTAGGGCAACACTCCCTCTCCTTCCCTATTCCTTATTGGGCTTGGGCCTCAGCTTATGGGCCTTCTACATAAGCTGGACCTTAAACAAACATAAAGGCCATAATAAAGCTACCTATTACATATGAAATATAAATACTTGAAATACTGTTTAGGAGTGATTCCAACAATCTCCCCCTCAAGTATATATGAATGTAAACGGTGAAGGCGTTGATGTAATAGTAGCTGTGACGTCTTCTGACATTCTTCTTTCTTGTGAGAGGAATTGTCTTGATTCGAACAATCTCCCCAGTGTAGAGAGATAGTTATCTTTGAGCAGTTATGCTTCGACGTCATCTTTAACTTTGTTCTTTGATCATTGTTCTTTGTGGTGAAAGTGATAGTATGTTGTTGTCTGCATCAGTCTGCCTCAGGTCTGCTTCGCTGCTCCAGTGTCTCCACGTCATTCTTCAACATGCTCACACGCTCTATGACGTTGGAATTCAATACTGATGAAGTTCTTTAAGTCTTTATCATTGTAGATTCTTTGGTTTGACGAAGAATCATTCTGACGGTTGTGTTGCTATTTGAATAGAACTTCCATTAGTGTTGATGTTGGCGTGAGCATGAGAAGAATCAGCACGATCATCCCGCTCCGGAGCTTCCATAAGAAGAAAACATTGCAAACGGTTAGTAATAAGCGGTTTCCGGCACTTACAAGTTTGAACTTCGAGAGTGTTAACAGCATAGTGTGAAAACACAACTCTAATTCTTACAAAGGCCGTTCCTGAACTGGAGTCCCACAAGTGAGATAACGCGATGTACCGAAATACATCTACAGTTCAGATGAGTCGCTGAGGTACACCGAAGCATCACCTCACGACTGTAGACCGTTTGAGACACACTCCGCGTAATCCACGGGGAGTTACCGAAGTGACCTGCTGTCAGGGCTGTTTGATGTTGACCCTGGCAGGAGTTTCCATTCAATCACTGAGGAGCACAGATGTGAACCTCTCATAAATGTTCTCGACAGATTGCTAAGATCTGTGAAGGACTCGATATGAACCACTGAATCACTGAAGATCTTATTAGTTGATCAACAAGTGATTAAATGTCAAGTGTTCCTAAGAGATCTTTTGATGAATCTCGTGGCTCTAGACTCAATAGTGCGTTTTGGTTTTCCTGAGTGGAGACTAGGGAGAGGGTCTCCTTTTTCAATACCAGCGATCTCTAAGAGAAAGCCAATAGTTTATGTAGGGTTCCCTGTGAGAATGAAACAAGCTTCTGTAGAGAGAAACTTGAGTGGATAAGAAGGTTTAGTGCATGCGTCACTGGGTCCATGACGACTTTTAATCTTCAATACCGGTGTCACTAAGTGACAACCAGTAGCATATGAATTGAACCCGGTGTCTGCCCTAAGTTGAATAATCTGGAGGGCTATTTCTTTTCACCCTTTACTTTACATTTCTTTTTGATTCTTCAACTCCTTCTTTCTCCGATTCTCATTTTCTCCTTTTTATAATCATTCCTAAGGACTTCTAACACTAACTAATGGTAGTGTCCTTGGGTAGATCCCTCCGGCTCTGGCGGATCATAGGACGGTTATTCCTAACCTTAGTCACCTTATAACTCCATGACTAACCTATGTTTGCCATTATAACCACTGTAAGTTGAAATATCTCTCAAAGGGTTTGTGAATGAAAAACATGTTTGAACCACAGTGAGAGATAAGTTTTTGCATAAATACTCCCCCTCCACGTGTGCTTAATAGTTTTAATGGTTAAATGCACAGTGAGGAAAGAGCGCGCACTTTATGAATTGATCCACTAAAGATAGACAATCTCCCGCGAGACACGGTTACGTTGAATAGTTAAAGAGTTACATTGTCAGCTTTTAGGTGACAACTAGCTCTAATAACTACCTTGAAGGTGTAGACAAACCTCGAAAGGTTGTCATACCCGTCAGAGTTCATGTCTATCAAGAGCTTCTCGAATGGTACCTTCTACTAAGACTAGTCCTTTGCGAGACACGTTTACATCACTAGCGAACTAGCTTGAAATTATTACCCGTCCAGGACAAGTCTTTTCGAGTTATAAACAGTTTTGTACCGTCAATTCGTTGGTTAAGTCTGAGGTACACGGATTCATTTGCATTCAGCACAACATATTTCTTATCACACAAATTTTCTCCCCCTCAAAAATGGCATATAAAAATGTTATTTTTGAACGGTTGAGAATAAATATGACCATTTTGAGTGTTGCGGGAAGAGTGACCACTGTGAACAATTTGTGAACAAAGTTTTAATTCAAATACTCCCCCTCAATTAGTGATATAAACGGTTGAGGTTTTAAAAGCATATGGGAAAGTACTTGTCTTTTTGAGCAAAACCTTGAAAAATGAAAGGTTTGATAGGTTTTACTCAAAAATAAGAAGCTTTCGCTCCTTTTATAAGGATTGTGGCACTGAGGCGTACCACAGGGTCCTTTCTTGACCATTACGGGTTGTACACTGTTATGTGTGCACAAGCCATTCACATATAAAAACATTCATCCAAAATCATATGAAGGAAACAATTCAAGGGGTACCAGGAAGTGCAGTGATGTTCCCAGGAGTGCGCACAGGGCGTTGAAAGCCGGTGATGTTTATCCTGGGTCTACCACCAACATAGCTCTCCAAGCGTCTGAACTGATCCCTTCTGAACAACCGTTCATCAATCATAGTGATGATCCTTCTCACATCCCTTCTATCCTGAGAGTTCCAACGCTTAGGATTCCCAACATTCAGGCGTATATCCTTCAATCTGTACGCCAATCCATCCCTAACCATCTTCAAGGTATGATCCCCGAATTTATGGAGCTCACTACACGCCATTAAGTAGTTTCTGCGAAGTTCACTGCGGTAAACAATGCCGAAAGGTTTGCTGATGAGCGTAAGTTGTTTGAGCTGGTTGATGTCAGGAAGATCAAGCTGTGGTGGAGTGAAGTTTACACGTTTCTGATATGATTCAACAGCCATCTGGATATCTTCGACACGTTCTTTGATCACAATGCGTCTAATGAAGATGAGAACTGACTTGATAAATTCACGTTGAATTTCAGTCGAGAATTGTCTCATACGACCCTGTACTTTGGCAAGGTACATGTCTTCGATGTCGTTGAGTGACAAGTTCTCAAAGTCAGCCTCTGAGAATTCATAGTCTTGTTCATCTTGTCGTTTGACTATGATATTCTTCAAGAATGTGTAGTCCCACTTAGACTTGAGATCAATGTGTTTGATGGCCACGATGTTCTTTGAGCAATAGACTTCATGTTGAGACTTCTGAACCAGGCAGCTTCTGTAGTAGATTCTTCGGCGTTCAGGCCAATGATGAATCCCATACAATGCATCTTGGTCATATGCTTGCACGTTGTCAGAAAACAAGTGAATTGCACGTTCCTCGATAGCTATGCAGTTTGAGTAAGTAGCCGCTGGGAATGGAAGAGTCAATGATGTAGCGTATTTTCGTGAACCATCGCCACCATGGAGAAGAAATTCCAGGTCTTTGTTGAAAAAATATCTGAAAGGAATCCTTGGTTCTTCTGGTTGGCCGATTGTTGGTAGAGGTTTGGTCCAGTCAGTGTAGTATAGAGGGTTGTTCCGTTTAGTGAAGTCGATGTTTGCTTCTGGGTTGAGCCAATCCATGTTGTTAGACATGGCTCGAGCAATGTTTTCAAGGTGATATTCAACCTCGATTGCACTTTCCGAGCTGTTTTTCAACAGAAGGAATGCGTCATTCTTGATGCGCTTCAACTCGGATTTCGTCATCTTCTTCACACGGAATCGTTCTTGCAAGATTTTTGCATGCTCCAGTGTACTACCGTCTACCAATTCTTGACCTTCTTCAGGGTAGGGAGTGTCGTTAACAAGAGTAGCAAACCAATCAAATTCTGCAGTTTTATCGTCATCAAGCCATGATACGACTTCAGGCTGAGTCGTCTTCTTCTTGCTTTTAGAAGGCCTTGATGATGAATCGGGTTTCTTCACTTGTTTGGGAGAGGAGGGTTGTTGTTGGGGCTCAAGGACCTCTTCATCGTCACCACCCGTATACTCAAAGTGATCACCAGTTTTCTGAGTCAAGGGTGGTAACTCGGAATCGTCCCGAGGTTTATCAGTGGAAGACCGTGGTGGAGAAGACTTTTGTTGAGAAGAAGTTCGATGTGGAGGAGGTGGCATAGATGTAGATTGACCAGACTTCTTCTGACGTTTAGGTGCAGAGTCCTTATCCTTATCATCATCATCTCTTGGTCTTTTGGGTTGAGTGGCTGACTCCTTGCATGATGATCTGAGTTGATAGTCAAGTAGAATTTCGAAAAATTTAGCTTCATCTGAAGTAAACGTTCCAGATCTCTTTGACATTTGCATCACTAGTTTAGCGATTAACTCAGATTCGGAGAGATCAGCTTCTTTTGCCATTGTATGTTTGACCAATGCTACGATGTTAGGGGTGAGTTGTCTGGAAAATACTTCTTTTGTCACACTGGGGACAGTGTCGAGAAGAAACTTGTGGGTTTGTTCTCTTGCTGACTTTTCCAGTTCCTTTTGGACTTTTGGAACGATATCCTGAAGGTACTTTTGAGTGTAACCTTCAATCATTTCATTTAGTTCCCCCTGACGATGACTTCTCATGAATTCCTGAATAGCTTTCCTATCTTTCCGCATCTCGTCATTCTCATCATGTAAGTACTGCATTTGTTCAGCATACCAATTAAGTTTTCTTTGAAGCATGTCCTTCTTTCTAACTTGTTTGACAGCTTTCACAATTCTTGCATGTGTTTGAGAAATCCAAGACTTTGGTGGTTTCTTCACGGATTTGGATGATGATCTGGTTGACTTAGTTGATGGTGGTGGTGATGAATGAGATGAAGAGTCCGATGATGAGGAGACATGAGGAGACTTCATGTCCTTAGGAGTTTCTGAGGTTTTCTCCTTTGAGTGAGTTGGACTGTCTAGAAGAAACGTTGTATAATCATCCTCGTCATCCTTAGACTTTTCTTTATCAGTTTCCTGTTTCTCAAAATCATACTCAATAGTGTCTTCAACAGGCGGTTGTTGTTGCAGAAGAGTGGTGGCACCAGATCCCTTATCGGGTTGATTAACCGCATCAGGATCTGGAGAGGAGTGGGCAGCACCACTTGATCCTCCGGGGCCACCCATTTGATCTTTAGCAAAGTCAGCGGCCTTTTGAATGTGTCGTACGTTGTGAAACTTTTTCCTGTATGATTTATCCAATTGCTCTTCTTCATCTTCAGAGCTCTCATCATAAGGTACAATAGCTGGAGTCTTCCCTTTTTCTTGGACAGCTGGAGGACTTGGAGGTTTTGTCACTGAGGCAGGTGTTTCGGTTGCAGTTGCAGAGTAATGAACCTCTTCATCTGTCTCAGTATCTTCAGAGCTCTCATCCCTAAGTTGTCTTTGAGGTTCAAGTGTGGGAATAGGTTCGGCTTCCTTTACGGGAACAATCCTTATAGAAGGAGCTTTCCTTTTAGTAACCTTCCTTTGACTCACAGTACTTGTTATGCTTCCTGCACTTCCTCTTCTGGTTCTCCTTACAGGTGTACCAGAAGATTTTTCGTCAAGATGACCAACTTTTCCTTGTTTGACTGCTTCCAGATACCTTTGGTACGTTTCGAGCTTTCTGACATCTTCAGTTAGAAGGAAATCTGGCAGCACAGCACCTTGTTTCTTTGTGGACGTTTCCTTGATTCTGACAGAGAGAATAGGTTCCGTCAACATGTCGTGATTGTCGGGGTCATTGAGCCTCTTGGGAATCTCAGGATGAAGTCCAAGTGCTCTCTGTATCAACAGTTTAGTATATCTGATGTAGGGAATCTTTGAGCCAAGTTTGCTGAGAAATGACATCATGTCATCCCAAATCAGAGCTTCAATAGCGATGTGTTTCATGTTGACGAATGCCCAAAATATTTGCAGTTCTATGAGCTTAGGATGCTCATAGCCGCTATCACGACCAGAAACAGACTTGGTGATGATCATGTAGAGTGTTCTCCATGGTTGAGGAATACTCTTACGCTCCACGTGAGAGTGCTTGGTGATTACTCCTGTAGCCTCATCATAACCGATATTGATTAAGAATTGGAGAGTTAACTCTTCAGCAGGTGTGGCATAAAGTTTGGTTGGATTGACTTCAGGAATAAGGAGAGCAGCCCTTAAGTCTGCAGGTGTAATGGTGACTTGTTTGTGGTTCAGAGTCACCGTCACAGCCGTCCTTCCTTTGACCCGTTCCATAGTGTTCCAGAACTGTTGGATGTAGATCTCCGGAATGGTTGCAGAGTGAGTAAGCATGTTCTGATACGGATGAGTCCTCAGAATATCGATAGCAATAAGACATGAAGATTCAGAGCAAGTGAGGGTGTCAAAGTCAACACGGAGGTTATTCTTTCCTATCTTCATTGGATAGCCATGAGGATAGATATCAGCAATGGAGAGAACTTCAGGTGCATCCACATTCATTTGTTCAGCCATGTCGTGATCTGAAATAACATTAGCCAAAAGAACCAACATATCGAAAGACATAATGTTAGTCAACAGAAGGTCTTATTGTCTAGTTATTTAATGTACAACGTCAATGATTGTTACGAGTCCTAAGTCACTTGTATGTCCAATAGTCTAATGACGTCGTGAAATGTTTCGTGAGTTAGTTAACTTTAAGTTTTAAAGCTTATGTTATCACTTATTGTTCACAACATATCAAACGTTTTGGTTTATTAGTGACATTATTGGATTCGTGACGTTATGATAAGTTTATTAACAAGTTTTGTACACGTAACATTTCATAATGAAGGTCAAAAATGGCTTAAGCGTAGGATTGACAAAGTTACGCGTAAACAGTCGTGACATATGCGTAGGTGAAAGCTTATGCGTAGGATCCTTTCTTATGCGTAAGAAATGTTACGCGTAGGAAAAAGGGGACCTTACGCGTAGAGCTTACGCATAGGCGTATAAGAACCTTACGCGTAAGGCTTACTCATAAGAGTAGACCTTATGCGTAGAGGTCACTGTTTACGCATATCCTTCACAGGATACGCGTAGTCCCATTGTAGAACCTTACGCGTAATAGTTATGCGTAGGTTTTATTTTACGCATAACATGACTACGAGTAGGGTAATCCTTATGCGTAGAGAGTCTTATGACCTTGATTCTGAGTGTTTAAGCGTAGCAAAGCCTGAAATAAATTTATCAACTCATCAATGTTCACACAAAACAACAATTTATCACAGATAACAACATCCTAGTGCATGTTAACTGTTACGCGTAGAACCACATACGCGTAGTCTAAACCCTAGTCTTACGCGTATGAAATCTAGCCATGGAATGTTCACCGTATTGATTCTGGTAGCTCTAGAGTGTTGATAGCTACTTTAGGCCAAGTTATAACATCCAAAACGTTGTGAATCAAAAATACCCAAACGTTATGAACCTTAAACCCTATTTTTGAATTGACAATCAATTTGAGTTTCTGGGTGGTTTTCAACAATGGAAATGATCAATTCAAAGCCTTATGACCATATCCCAACATTCATTTTTACCAAAAGACTTCTCATATAGAAAAACCCAATTCGTCATATGAACCCTAGTTTTCAAAATTCATCAATTTGAGTTTCTGGGTGGATTTTGATGGTAAAAATGTTATCCTTGATGCTTAAAAAACGGTTTGAGACCATCCATTTTACCACAAACATACACACAATGATTGTGTGTTCATACGCTTATGCGTAGAACACATAATCACGCGTAAAAATTGTTTTAGCCGTAGGATTTGAATGAAATAAAAAACCTTTGCTTAGAAACATGTTTTACACAAGAAACTACTTACAAAATGAAGATCAAAAGCACAGATTTCTTGAGTGATTGTTAGGCGTAGGATCTTTTGATTTTAAGAAAACGAATGAGGAGTGAAAGAGTTAGGTGGTGTTTTTATTAAAATAGACTTTACCATTTTGACAGTTTTGGTCCCTCCACCATATCTTTTTCAAACAAAGCCATTTAACATCCATTTTGGTTACCACACGAAGATTTTAGAAAAGAATCATGACGACACTCCCCCTCGACTTGAGAAAATAATGAAAGGCTGTTAATTAAAGTCCGAGGAGTGTCTTTGAACCAGGAAATGTACCATCATTAGTAAAAGAATCAACCGAGATGTGATAACATGCAAGTACACAGATGTTTTGAAACAGTTAATAGATTATTTTCTCCCCCTCAACACTTGATCGGAAGAATACTGAATTTTGAAAGATTGAAGTGTTGACGGAAGAAATGTACTTGCCATGTTAAAAGAAATATAGTTTAGAAGAATATTTTTGTTGTTTTATTGGATTTTATATTTTTGTATTTTGTTTTTGAAAGATTTTATTTATTTACAAGAGATGTTTTGGTGTTTGACAGGTTTTTAAGACTGTTTTAGGAGGTCATCCAATTCCTCTTGAGTCAAACACCTCATACCTATCCGGTGGACCAACTCATTAAACCTAGCGGGAGGCAAGGCTTTTGTGAGAAGATCTGCCAATTGGTATTCAGTACCCACAAAGTATAATTCAACGGTACCCTGTTCCACGTGGTCCTTGATGAAATGATAGCGTAGATCGATGTGCTTTGATTTCGAGTGCTGAACTGAGTTGCACGAGATTGCAATTGCACTCCGATTGTCGCAGTACATCGGGATTCTGTCAAATACGTAACCATAGTCTTTGAGTTGTGTTCTCATCCAAATGACTTGAGCACAACACGCGGACATGGCTACATATTCTGCTTCAGTTGATGACAGTGATGTACAATCCTGCTTCTTTGATTGCCAAGACACCAGTTTATCACCGAGAAATTGTAGTGCTCCTGAAGTACTTTTCCTTGAGTCTAGGCATCCTGCGTGATCAGCGTCTGAAAAAGCGATTAGTTCAAAACCAGAATCCTTCGGATACCAGATCCCCAAATTAATGGTTCCCTTAATGTATCGGAGGATTCTTTTAGCCTCAGAGAGGTGGGTTTCAGTTGGTCGCGACTGATAACGGGAGCATAGATAAACGACAAAGACGATGTCAGGTCTGCTAGCTGTTAGATACATGAGAGACCCAATAATACTTCGGTATTTGGTAGGGTCAACCAATTTCCCATGTAAATCAGCATCTAATTTCTTGGTATGAGCCATTGGTGTGGCATAAGTATCACAGGTATTCATTCCAAATTTGTTTAACAGTTCAAGGGCATATTTGGACTGACTCAAGAAAATACCACGGGGTGATTGATGAACTTGCAGTCCTAGAAAGAACGTAAGTTCACCCATCATGGACATTTCAAAATTTTTCTTCATAAGTTTTGCAAAAGCGATTGAAAACTTTTTATGTGTTGACCCAAAAATGATGTCATCCACGTAAATTTGAACAATTAAGATGTGTGCCCCGTGATATTGTATAAAAAGAGTTGGGTCAACCGAGCCTTTGGTGAAATTATTGGCAATGAGGAAAGATGATAGCTTATCGTACCATGCCCGAGGGGCTTGTTTGAGACCATAAAGAGCTTTGTTCAGTTTGTAGACATGGTTCGGGAACTCAGGATCAACGAATCCATCTGGTTGGCTGACATAGACCGTTTCTTTAAGTTGTCCATTTAGAAACGCCGTTTTGACATCCATCTGATAGACCGTCATGTTCATATGAGCCGCGAATGCGAGAAATATCCGAACAGCCTCAAGACGAGCAACCGGAGCAAAAGATTCTTCAAAGTCTATCCCTTCTTCCTGACGATAACCCTTAGCAACTAGCCGTGACTTGTTTCGGATGACATTCCCTTCAGCATCCAATTTGTTTTTCCAAATCCATTTTAGACCAATGACGTAGACCCCTGTTGGTCTTTCAACCAGTTCCCATACTTCAAGACGTTTGAATTGGTTGAGTTCTTCTTGCATGGATTCAATCCAGTTGTCTTTTGTCATTGCATCCTTAATGTTTTTAGGTTCAGATTGGCAGACAGTGAGTGCATAAATGCAGTGTTCACCATCTGAGTGAAGACGTTGTCTCGTAACGACTGGTTGATTCGGGTTGCCAATAATATTAGCCAGAGGATGGTCTTTAGTCCATCTATGTGAAGAGGGTTGACGTTGGTATACATTGTGCAGATTTTGAGGATTCAAATGGTTTGTTGAAGATTCCGCGACATCTGGTGCAGCAGTCTCATTAGCAAACGGGTTGAAGAACACATTTGGATCAAAATCTGCAGGTGGGGGTACTTCATTCAGAATATCATCAGCTGGTGCATCATTGTTGGAAGCGGTGTGTTCAACTGTTGTGTTGGAGTCAATTGGTGTAGGTGCATCTTCAACAGTAGTTGTTGTAGCAGGTGTATCAGGTATAGGAATATTATCAGGTTGTGCAGCGGAGGCAGCGGATACACCAGGAGCACGTTCATCAATATCATCACAGAACAGAGGAGCAAATAACCTTTCCATTTGTTGACGAGTTAGCTGAGGGCTTTCTTCAGCTGATGATGGGGGTTGAGGGAAGTTTAAACGGTTGTGACCGGGTTCTAAGCTGTTATACTCAGAAGCCATTTCCGTGAGTTCATCGAAATGAGCATGAATCGTTTCCATTACTTCCTTAGTTCGACGATTCCAGATTCGGAAACCTTTAGAATTGTCACAGTATCCAATAAAGACTCCAATATCAGCTTTTGCTTTGAGCTTTCCAAAGTCATCACGATCATTATTCGGATAGCAAAGGGATCCAAATACATGAAAGTGTTTAAGGTTCGGTTTATAGTTGTGGACAAGCTCAAAAGGTGTTTTGTTGTGGCGTTTTGTGATCATGGAACGGTTTTGAGTATAGCATGCAGTAGATACAGCTTCTGCCCATAAGTAATCTGGAAGTTTAGCATTGATTAACATTGTTCTTGCAGCTTCCACTAACGTTCGGTTTCGTCTTTCAACAACTCCGTTTTGTTCAGGTGTCTGTGCAATAGATGTTTGATGCTGAATTCCCACTTTCTCATAAAATTCACGAAGGGTTTTGTTAACAAATTCAGTTCCTTTGTCTGTTCTGATGATTCTGACGGTGTTGCGGAGCTGAACCTGTATCTTTGTGAGAAAGGTGATGATCATTTGTGGAGCTTGGTATTTGCTACGAAGAAAATAGACCCAAGTCCATCGTGAGTAGTCATCAACAATTACTAAGATGTAGCGTTTGCCATTGATCGTTTGTACGTGCATCGGGCCACACAAATCCATGTGAAGAAGATGAAGCACATGCTGAGAGTTGTGTTCCACCTTTGAAGGAAAATGAGCACGAGTGCTTTTTCCTTGTTCACATGCTGAGCAAAGGTGATCTTTTGAATGCCGGAATCGTGGGAGTCCTTCAACTAGTTTGTGTCGAGCAAGGTTGGTGATGGTTTGAAAGTTTAAATGTGATAGACGACGGTGCCATAGCCATGATTTTGTAGATGTTGCCTTTGAAAGTAAGCAAATGGGAGAGGAAGCAACCATGTCTTGCATAGAGATAGTGTAGAGACTGGAATTACGCGAGCCAGACATAAGGTCGTTTCCTTGTAGATCACGAATGAAACAAGTTTTCTCCCTGAAAGCAACCTCCAAATCTCCATCACAAAATTGACCTACTGAAAACAGATTGTGACCGAGGCCTTCCACATAGTAAACCCTGCTGATTTCGATGTTCCCATTAACATAATCTCCGTAGCCCATGATGGCTGCGAAGTGATCGTTCCCGAATCTGACAGTGCCAATGAACTTTGCAATAAAGTTTGATAACAGTTTCAGATTGCCTGTCATGTGTCGGGAACATCCGCTATCAACAATCCAGAGAATGATCTGTATCACCTGCATTACACACAGACGACACAGATGGAATAGAAGTAGATGTGGAACCCGAAATGTGAGAGGGTTCCGAAGCAGATATGTTAGACATACACACATTTATAATTTTAGGCATCCATTTAAATCCTAGTGTGTTATATATCCATTTCTGCCATCTATAACTACTCTTTGCTTTAGTCTTAGTGAAAGCACTAGGTGGTACTATATTCTTAGGAGGTGAAGCGGGAACTACTGTGATAGCAATGGTTGCCTTAGAATCTAAAGATGGTGGTTTACCAAGCACAGACTTAGAATGATTAGTGGGCCTAGAGGTATTCCGATTCTTAGGATTCCGTAATCTAGAGATTATAGCTTTAGCAACACATTTGTCATGACAATCAGAATTCATACTCTTTTGACAAATATCACAAGGTGCATCAGACTGAATATCAAAGGTACTTAACGGTTTAGCATTCGTTACATCACTATTTCTATTACATTTGCCATACGCAACATCTATAGTGGAAGTAACATGAGTTTTATTCAGAGTCCTAGGGTGTTCTTCTACTTTAGCATTCCTTATTGATCTTTTCTTAGGTCGCAACTTCCTATTCTTCGTTTGAGTGCTCCTAGGCTGTGAAGTGCGGACGTTTGGAAAAGATGCAACTATTCCTGTTTCAGTAGAGGGAAACACATTAGCAACTTGTGATTTGGCAGTGGGAATTCTAGGTTCACGATTACTAAGTGTGACTGGTGCTAATCTCTTAATCACAGTAGGCGGGAGTTGTTCATACTTTCCTAACATTTCCCGTAACTTAGAGATGGTGTGAATCAGATCTTGATTTTCAGAACGAATATTACCAGCAAAATTCATGACTTCTCTAGTGTGAACAAGATAGTGATCAAGTTCATTAGATGCTTCATCTCGAGTCTTTTTGAGTAAATCAAATATGACACCATATTCCTGTTTAACTTTTAAAAGTTCTTGTTCATATTTTGAGATTTGACTTTTCAAAGACACGTTTTGATCATCCAGTTGCTCAATTTTAGGATCAGAAGACTTTGCACTCAATTGAGCGATTTTCTTTTGAAAACTAAGTTGATGGTTGTGAATATCTTTTTCACACCAATGAAGACGACGTTTTGCATTGTAAATTTCCGTGTGTAATCGTTTATTTTCAGCTTTTAAAGACTCGATCTGAAGCACATTATCGTTGTTTTCAACAGTTACAACAGTTTCAACAATATCAGCAGAGATATGATCAGATGCATATGGCAACGAATAGAGTAGCACAACATTATGGATATCAGCACAGATAACATCTTCCAAGAGTCGATCAACATCTTTTCTCAATAGTTTCTTTTTTCGTTTTGTGTTAGTAATAGATGTTTCTGTTTTCTCGAAAACGTTTTTCATTACCCCAAGTTCCTTATGAAAATCCTTTTCCCAGGCAATTGCACAACTTTTCAAGTTTTTAACATTAGGTAAAAGATTTTTCTGAAAAATGTCTCTTTGTTCGCGCGCCAGAGGCGATTGAAAATGTTCAACTTTTATTTCAGATCGATATTCTATCTCATGTTGTAAAATTTTGAGGTCAGCCATGAAAATGTCAAAATATCGAAGAATTTTTCGATTTTCAGGTTGTGAGTTTACTTCGCTAATGGAAGGTAAAGGACCATAAGTTTGTGCAAAGACTGTTTTGGGATTAACAATAGAAGACTCGGGTGTTTTGATGATAACCCTTGGTGTGTTAGAAGAATCCGTTGGTGTGACGAAAGTGACCGCGTTTTTATAATTAAAAGGTTTGTTGTAAACAACGTTTTTTAATTTTGATCGACTCTCGTCTTCTGCATCTAATTCCTCTTGACGATGATATTCAACAACACTCATGACAGTATTATCAATTTTGTATTCTGCACTGGAAACTTCAGGAGTTGGTTTGAATGTTTTTAGTGAAAGCTTTGGTTTGTAATCAGCTAGATTTTTTCCATATCCATTTGGATTAGGTTTTAAGGTAAACTTTTCAATAGCTGTTACTGATTCACCATGTTTGTAAACAACAGTTTTAAATTCTTTAAGTTTGTTTTGCAAACCGAGAATTTCTGCAAGAAGGTCATCTACCTGATTCGTGGAATGCTTTTTGTATGCGGAGAACTGTTTTTGACAATTTAACAACTCAGCCTTAGCATTTTGATTTTCCAAGGTGAGAGCGTTAATTTGCTTTTTATGTTCATGTTTCAGATGTTCTAATTCGGACAACAAAGCATTCTTCGAGGCGGCTAGATCACACATCTGTCTCTCTAAATATTTTTCGTTTTGATGAGATTTTGCAAAAGCGGCTTCAAAACCTTTTTCACGGTTTTCTTGAGTTTTGAAAAAGTTGAGTTGCATTTGTAAACATTCAAAATCCTTGGTTAACAGTGCATTTTTACTTTTTAAGGATTGATTTAATGCATAACATTCCTCCATTTTGATTTTATGGTCTTGAATTAACCGAGCAAAATCCGGATGAGGCAACAGATCATCTTGTTCAACGTGAGTCTCAACATGATCATTCTTTAGATCCTCAAGTACGACCACGGAGTCAATTTGATTATCAAAGGGGACCATAAGGTCATCTTGATCATCAAATGTAACTACAGGGTTAACTTGAAAATCATCAGAAGAAGATGTAGAAGACTCATTTTGAACAGTCTGATCCGTGCCGGATTCAGATATTGGCGGAGATATTAGTTCAGATATGATGATGGTTTGTTCGGGTACCTGAGACAAGCCATCTGTGTCATACACTGGGCCTGAATCACTCATGTGCAGCTCATGCATATTAGCCATCAACATAACAGCTGCATTAGCCTGCAAGTCCTCCATATCATCATCTGAGTCTGCATCTGCCATAAAGCTCTGTTCTTTGTTTGTGAGAGATCCACCGGCTTCATCCTTAAGAGCCAAAAGTAAGGCCTCTTTGAAATAAGCACTGCCCCGAGTCCTTGGCTTTGGACATGCATTAGCCAGGTGTCCCTTCTCATTGCAGTTGTAGCATCTAAGACCGTTTAACCGATTCTGAGCATTTCCCTGTTCCACCACTTGAGCTCTGTTGTTATTCCTACCCACAGCATTAAACCCTTGACCACCGCCCATCTGACGACCATAATCACGATTCTGAACTTCAACACGTCCATTGTTCACAACAGCTTGAGTCCGTGTGTTAGATGAGGAACGAATACGATTGTTGGATTTGTTGGTGTAACGGCCAAAAGCATTAGCAATCATCACAAATCCTTGTTGCAATGCTTCGAATGGATCGATTTTCTCAGTAGCTTCACTGACATATGCTTTAGCATTGTTGCTGTATGGGACCAATTGATTTTGTTGAGGTTGAGGTTGTTGCTGTGAAGGTGTGTTGGAAGCAGTTGGTTGAGTTGCTGGTTGAGAAGGATAATTCTGTTGAGCATACAAGGCAAGTTGTTGATTGTCCGGTTGTGACTGTTTAGCAATTTGAGCACGGAGAATCCTTTCCCGATCAACTTCCTTTTCATGAGGCTTCAAGTAATCGTACAACAATCCATAAGTAGAATGATGCATATTCTTCGCTTGACGGAGAAAAATGACATACTTCTCCCATTCTGGACCAAGACTACTCAGGAACTTAGTATTCACTGCAATTCTTGGCATGATGATGTTGTGTTTATCCAAATCATTGATGATGTCTGAAAATCGGTGATGATATGACTCAAGTGTCTCTCCAGGTTCAATCATGAAGTGTTCATAAGCCAAGTAAATTTTGGATTCCAAATCCTCCTGATTGAGTACAGATCCTTCCATAAGAAGACGAATATGATCCCACATCTTTTGTGCAGTCTTTTGAGCATCAACACTACGAAGAATTGGGTTTGGTAATCCTAAGAGGATGTATTCCATTGCAAGTTCATCAGCTTCATAGTGTAGAAGTTCTGTAGGATTTAAATCTGCAACAGTAGCAATGTTGGTTTGTTCATCTCTTGGTGGAACAGCAGTTGGATCTCCGGGTACAATGACGGTAGGCATCTCAAATGGACCTTCTAAGATAACCTTCTTTAAGAACTTTCCATGTGGCTTCTTTAGATCACAAAACCTAAAGAACCGTATCACCCATTGATCGTAGTTTCCTGGAGTGAGCATTGGAGGTCTATCAAGTGATCCAGCTTCATGAATTGATTGTTGGCTGCTTAAAGCTTCACACATCTTTGCAAACCAAGTGGGTTCCTTCATAGTGCTTCGTGATGGATGTTGATTGAAATCATTTGTGTAGGGTAGAGCTTGAAGGCTTGGTGGTGGTTGAACCATTTGTGGTTGTGGAATTGCACCAAGTTGTGGAGTATGTTGCTGCTTAAATTGTTGTTGATAAATTGCTTGTTGTTGATTCCATTGTTGATGTTGTGGAGTTAATTGTTGTTGTTGTTGATGATTATAAGTGTGAGGGAAGTAGTTAGAGTATGGTGGTTGAGACATGATGATAAACTTGTGTAGTAAGAATGGATCTTTGTAGTCGAATGAACCTTTGTTGATGAAGTATCCTTAGGCGTAGAAATGACAAGAACCAAGTAGCACTTATGCGTAAAAACACCAAAAGTTACGCGTAACAAGAATAGTTACGCGTAGGATTTAGCTTACGCGTAAGCAGGAAAAAAGACTAATGTTATGCGTAAACAGTAAGTTAGGCGTAGAAAGTTAGGCGTAGGATTACCTTATGCGTAGGACTAAGTCTACGCGTAAGATGAATCTTAAGCGTAATATTTTCTACGCGTAAGCTTATGCTTAAGCGTAAGATTAGGGTTTTATCCCAAGTGATCTATTACACTTCACAGTGCAAAAGATATCCAAAGTCGACGTATTTTCAGACTTATCCAAGTAAGAAAACACGGAATAAACCAGAAAATTGAAGATCAAACCAAGGAAAGTCTTACGCGTAATTTTAGGGTTTTGTTACGCGTAAGATTACTCGTAACTTTGATTCTATCCAAATGTGTTTCTAAACCAGTTTTTGTGTGTTGAAATAGCTTCAATAACACCAAAATAACACAAAAGTGTGAAACTTGATGATCCAAAGCACTTAAAACAGTTACGCGTAGGATAACACTTGCGTACAAAAACAAGCTTAAAAACAAGGAAAAACACGTAAAGTTCCAAACTTTTTGCCAAAAACCAATAGTTTAACACCTAATAACGTTGAAAGTACAAGAATCTTGGATTCAAAAGTGTAAAAAATTAGTTTTTAAGCGAACCAAAGATTGTGTTATCTTTACGCGTAAGACCCAAAATCAAAACTTCAAAAACAAACGTGTACACCCAACTATTTGGCGATTGATACCACTGTTAGGTCACTAGTTTTACAAACACAAGTTATGAAGAAAGGAGATGAGGCGATTGAACAAGCTAAGCACACACACACTCACGTATAATATGAAACGGTTATGCAAAGAGAATGAGTGAGAGAAAAACTTGAACAACCAACCCTCAAATGAGGGTTTACAATAGTTTATATAGGCAAGGAGCTAGGGCAACACTCCCTCTCCTTCCCTATTCCTTATTGGGCTTGGGCCTCAGCTTATGGGCCTTCTACATAAGCTGGACCTTAAACAAACATAAAGGCCATAATAAAGCTACCTATTACATATGAAATATAAATACTTGAAATACTGTTTAGGAGTGATTCCAACAAAACTGGTCTGCGATTTTCTGGAAAAAATTCTGGAAAATTTATATCTTTAGAATCTGGAAAAATTTCTGCAAAACATCCATTATGACTTGATATAAGCATTTGACTCGAACAAACACACATATATATCTTTTAATTAATTGTTATTCTCATATTTACGTTTCTTTTGAAAATGTGCTTAATCCTCCCTACACTTATCCTTTATGTAAAATACCTTTATATGCAATCAAGACGAGGTTAAAAACACAATAAAGCATTTTTACAAATTTAAACATGAGAATAAGCAATCAATAAAAGATATATGACACTAACAAGCAAACAATTAAGCATGGGTTGCCTCCCACGAAGCGCTTTTCTTTATTTATGAGTCTTGTAGCTAGACTCGTAATCGTGCCCCTACGTTGTCTCGTGCACGCTCACGTGCTCATACTTAAGCAATTCCAATGTTCTTTCATTCTTTTTGTAATCATCTCCTAACTCTAGGCATTTTTTGTAATACAGCTTAGTTTTCTCATATGGGTACCTAAGTCCACCTTGCTTATCCCTTTCACTAAGCAATGGAATAGGGGTCATTCTATTACATGCCTCAATATCTTTATGTTTAAACCTAGGATGAGCACGTGGCATTTGGTAGATAAAGTCTTCAACTTCATCAGAGAATGTAATTAGACCATCAATCATCCGTTCATTCAACCTAGTCATTCTTTTGAAAGGTTTTCCCAAAATTATTTGAGTAAGGTCCTTATCAATAAATTCTCCTAAGTCTTCTAAGACCATGAACTCTACCAAATAAGCAAAGCTTCCAACAAACACGTGCAAATGAGTGACTGCTTCAACAACATTGTTCCTTTGATAGGTTAAGTCATTGATCTTGATTTTATTGTATAGGTCCCTTGAGATTAAGTTCAAAGGCAAGAATGAATTCAAGTAAGCATCGAACCCTTCTAATCCTATTTTGCATGGGAATTGCATGTTAAAGGGACCATCTTTCTCAATTCTACACCTGGGGTCAAAACATTGGGAGGGGCCTTCCTTTATTTCAAAACTAACTTCATTGACGACCTCCCCGTTGTTAAGTGCTTTACCATAATCAAATTCCTCATCAGAATCTGAGTTATAGAAAGGACTTTGTTGTTGCCAATTTATCTCATTATGCCCTAGGTGATTTCCAAAATGGTGAACGGGTGAAGGGTTTTGTGGGATTGCGTTCTCAATTTCGGGATTGGGAACGGGTAGTGTGAAGAATATTCGGCGGAAGACACGTATCATGGTGAGTGATGGATTTTACGAACAAAGGTCACGAAGAAGGGGGATAGACTACGAGGAAGCTAAAAATGAGAAAAAAAAAATTACTTGATAGGAATCAAGCAAAGAAACCTAAACGAGGTGGACTACTAACTAGCTATTCTATTCCCCGGCAGCGGCGCCAAAAACTTGATAACGCTACACGCGTCGTTAGGGGTCAAAGGAACTTCCTTTTCTTCGAGCAAGTTTTTCAACACCCTAGGCAGTGACCCTAATCATTGTAGTGTAGTATTAGGGTAAGCGAAGGGTATTGATATCATTCTCTAGGGGAATAGGAATGCTAGTGAGAAGTTACTACGCTAAGGTTGGGGTTGAGGAAGATTATTTTTTTTATCTTTTTATGTTTTTTAGGAATTAGAAAGGTACGAATCTCGAGGTTTGGATTTGGGGTTGGTATTTCTACCGATTACTCTACTAGTCTAATTATCTAATCTAAGGTATATGTAGTCTATTTCTAATTATTGTGTGCTCGTATGATGGTTTAAAGATGTGTTTACTTAGGTTTTATTACTCCTTAATTATCTCCTATTGATGGTTGAATTGTCATGTCCTTATTCTTAATCGCGTTGTGTGTCTAAAGTCGTAGGGTATGTGTTTATCCCTAACTCTTTGAAACTACCAAAGGGTCTCGTCTACAAAATCTCTAGGAATTATAAACTCTAACTCTAAGGTACTCTTTGGATGGTTTAGCTTACAACTACTCTAGGTGTTATAGTCTAAGGTTCACAAAGATTAATCAAGCATTAACTACACAACGAATGACCTATCGCATTACTAGATCATTAACAATTAAGATAAGAGACAACCAATCAATATTCAATAATTAAGTTTCATATTCCTTAAGCAAACACACAAGTAAATTAGCCGGACATGGAGAACATGCAAGCATACACACTAGTAATTGAAGACATAATTGAATTAATGAAGTAAAACACTTATCTTGATGTAAGATAGGGTTTGGAACCCTAAAATACTGTACAAGACAGCCTTGGTTCGGTTTAGGTTTTTACTCCAAAAGACTACACACTAAAACTGAAATTTTTTTATTCTATATATAATATTACAATCGCGACGGCGTCACCTTATGATTTGTGACGCCGTCGGGTCGCTGTCATTAGGGTTTCGTCTTGCCCACGTTAGTCTTGCGACGACGTCACCTTATGCTTGTGACGCCGTCCCCTTCAGTCTCTGACGCCGTCTGGATTAAATCTAGGCCATCTGAGTTGCGACAACCTACTCTTTTAAAGCCTGACACCATCACTTGAAAATAAGCAATTTGGCTACTGAGCCGTCACAAAAGTGATGTGACGGTGTCACAGATAACACCTGACGCCGTCCCCTTGTATTTCAGCAGCTTGAGTGTCTCGATTCTTGACTTTGGCCATTTTCTTCGTATATCCGCGCCTTTTCGTCCAAATAAGTGCCATTCCAGCAATTTGCCTTCAAGAGACCTAAAAAGTGAAAAGGAATGATATTAAGTAATAACGGATACAAAAGTGATCAAATAAGGGCTTAAACGACCCCTCAAAAAGGTACATTTTAAAACCTTATCAGTTCACTTGGACAATGTTTTTGAAAACTAAAAATGAAGCCTTTGATAAATTTGAAATATTTAGTAAGAAAATTCAAAACCAACTAGGTGTTAACATTGTGAAGATCCAAACGGATCATGGTCGCGAGTTCGACAATGAAACACAATTTGGAAACTTTTGTGATACAAATGGTATATCACATAACTTTTCGGCAACACCCCAATCTAATGGTGTTGTAGAACGTAAGAATAGAACTATTCAAGAAATGAGTAGAACAATGCTTAATGAACAAAACATACCTCAAAAGTTTTGGTGTAACGCCATTGAGACTTCCACATACATTTTAAATAGAGTCTTAATACGTCATTTCTTGAACAAAACACCTTATGAAATATATAAAGGCAAAAAGTCTACTTTAGGATACTTTAGAGTGTTTGGATGTAAATGTTTTATTCTAAATACCAAAGACTATCTCACCAAATTTGACCCACAGTCTTATGAAGGTTTGTTTCTTGGTTACTCACAAACTAGCAAATCATACATAGTTTTAAACAAAGAAACAATGAGATTCGAGGAATCGTTGAACATAACATTCGATGAAAGTCCACCTCCCTCTAAGACATCACCTTTGGTAGATGATGACTTAGTTGAAAGTCAACTTGTTGAAAGTCAAGAAATTAATGATAATGAGAAGGAAGATGAACCATTAAATAAAAAAATTATAAATATCAAAGAATCCAAAAGTCACCTTTTAGAAAAGGTCATAGGACAATTAAATCAAAGAACACCAAGATCACTGTCACAATTCTCAATTTCCGGTCATTTCACATACTCCATATTCATCATTTCATAACGGTTCGTGCATGGTTTTGCATTTTTCATTAAACGTTATTTTCTTATTAAATAAACGTTATCGCGTGAGTTATTATTTTGAACATTTAATCCGTTACTTCTAAAAATGATCCCGATATATTTTTATACTTACATTTAGTTATAAAAACTATATTTTGAGTTTACCTAGTGTTTTAAATCTATTTTGTATATAAATCGTTAAATTTATATTATTACGACGTTTTTCTTAAAAACGACACGATAATTTTTATATCACTCAAATTTTACAAGGAATGTATTTTTACAATTTTTATGATATCATTATACTCTACTTTGATCTATTAAAAATTACTTTTACCTAAAATTACCTTAAAAACACTAATGTATATTAAACCTTACAAGTATTATTACATGTACATTTTTCTTACAACTTTTTAACAATTATACACTTTATATAAAAAAAAAATATATATTTTGCATATTCCTCCCCCCTTGGCCGACCAAGGGGGAGGTATCATTTAATGTATGGTGATTTTTTTCTTCTTTGATTGTTTAAATCTACACTTCACTTCACAATCTCATTTCATTCCAATAATTTCAAAGTTAGTAAAACTTTCTCTCTTTCTTGTTCTCTCTTCCAAAAACCGGCCATAGAAGGGTTATCAAAGGGATCATCAAATTTTTCTCAAGCACAAGTAATTACAATCTAGAATCACACTCTTAATAAGGTTTTGAAATAAAAACCTAGAGTGTTTAGGTTAAACCTTGTTCTTTGCACCTCATCATATTAACTTGTAAGCATATCATTTATATTTTTTCATTTTTCCTTATCATTTCATGTTTATTTCTTTATATTTGGAGCAAACATGCAAGACTTATGTTGATTATACCATTTTTACATGATTTTTAGAGTTATATATATATAAAGGTCATCCTATAATTATCCCCTTGGTATACTTTGGTCTTGATGATGTTTAGAAACCCATGACACCCTAAGAAGGTGTATGGTAGGATTAGATTAGCTTTGGAGTTGATTTGAAGGGATTGGAATAGGTTTAGTACGAGAAAAACTATTTTCGATAAGTATAAAAAGTGTTCTGTCCTTGTTTTGTTTTTCTGGAAAATCCGACAGTAGGCACGAATTTTTGACCTTGATATTTAGAAAATATACTTTAAAACGAATCCGTGGCCGCTTGAACGGATTAAAACGGAGTTATAACGAAGAAGTTATGAATTTTTAAAGTTTGACGACGAAATATATATTTTTCAGAAATTTCAGCATACTATTTTTATCTTGTACGAGTCAAAAACGAGCCTTAAGCTTTACAAATTATTTCGACTTATCAAAAATATATTAGTATACTTTGATACGAAGCTAAGGACATATAATACGTAGAAAACGGATTTGAAACGACTAAGATATGCACGTTTTCATAAAATTGCCGTAACTATTATTTTCAGAAAAACTATATTATTTTTACGAGACAAGTGTTACGGTAACTACAACGACCATGTTGACGGCTGTTTTTAACTATGATGTAGAACTTTTTGAAACGAAGTGTCTTCTAGTAAAATTAAGATCATCAAGCATATTTTTCAAAACGACCAACCGTTTGTATAGCGGAGTTTTAATAAATTAATTACGGTTGCTCAAACTTTGCCGAAACTCACTTTTTACACAACACTTGGACAAAATCAACATCTTTAACCCTTATTATCTTTATGTTCGAGACCTTTATGTCGAAAACTCATGAACTGAAACTTTTAGATTTTGATACAAGCTTTCCAAAACCGTCGAGTTCGTTTCCTAACGTTCGACGTACACCATTTTACGACTAGTTTTTCGAAGCCATTTTCGTCACTTTCAAGAAATTTCCGACGACCTTATTTTACGACGAAAAGTTAAAATTTCGCAATAAATCATTACGAAACTAGTGTAGGATGACATTTTGACGTAAACACTTGTAAAGTAATTTAAGATGGTCAAGACGTCAAAAGAGTATTTTTCGACGATAAGTATTATTTTCAAAACTCGCAAATGGTATAAATAACATACGAAATGCATGCATAACATAACATCATAACTCATTACATATCATAACATTCATTCTAGGTCGCGGATAGTTTCCGAGTCTCACTTTCGTGCACTTCATTTTGTTAGCATATCCATCATACCAGGTGAGTTCATACCCCACTTTTACTCGTTTAAATTCTTACAAACTATTTGGGGGAGATACATGCTTAAATACTTGTTTCACTCTTGCGAATACTCAAACCATTTATACAATTGTGTTACAATATACTTCTTATACACTTTGGACATTATGTGTGGTTTATTGCGATATGTGCCTTAATGTGCTAAACTAGTTTTCAATTATGCATCAACATACAAACTTGAGCAACTGGTTAACTCCTGCGGGAGCCGGCGGAGAGGTATTGATAGTACTATCGGGCTGACGCCCCCACCCTTGGGTCCTTGATGACGTGACCTGGGGTGAATATAATCTGTTATTCAATGAAACATAACAAACAATTTAGACTCGTCAAGAGGTTCAGTTGGCTGTGATTCTTTGCATTAAGTACATGTATATATCGTATGCACCTATGTCCTACTTACAAACAAGATTGACAATTCTATATTTTGGCAATGGGTTGTAAACACACAGGTTGCAAGTTTTGTATGGGCGGAACTTGGAACTGAGTGGATTTACAATGCCTTTGCTGCATAAACAATTTTTGAAAGGCTTTACCATTCATCACAAACTTATGAACTCACCAACCATTGTGTTGACACTTTTTAGCATGTTTATCTCAGGTCTTAAGGTGATAGCAATTCATGGAGCTTTTGGGTCGCATGGCATACATTGGAGTCTTGTGCTTTTAACAATTACCATTCGACATGTTTTGTAAACTTTTTATGTATTATCAAACCTTGTGATTTCTTGTGGTGTAAACATTAACTTATTTATCGAATGGTAAACTTTTCAAAACGTCTCATTATAGAGGTCGTTTTCTGTATCCATACTTTGTGCTATGACGTTATACCCCAATGACACTGTCGTTCCGCTGCGATATTTTGGGGGTGTGACAATCACAAGCCCAAAATCAAAGTAACTACTTTTGTTCTACTTTTCTCTCTCCCCTAAAGGTGATTTCCGGCCGCCCCCCATCTCTTTCCGGTCAAAAACTGCTTCATTTTTTCTGTCTCTCTATTATTCTTATTGAATGACATACAATCGGATTTGGGTAATAGTTATATTTTGTGGTGGGGCGTGTGCTTTTATACTTTCCTAAATCTTTAGAGATCGCCTTGTTTTTTTTATCCCTAAGAAAACAATTGGATTTTTTGCGATCCTATCTTTAAGGTGGTTTGCTATAACGTTTTTTTAGGGTTCTTCATGGTTGATGCGATCTAAAACCATACATGTCTTAATCTAGTTGGTTTTTCAATCGTTATTTTGGTGGTTTAGATCTTGAAGATGTTCATATTCGGTTAATGCTTTATCTTTCTCTGGTTTTGGGCTAATGCTATATCTTTTTCGGTTAATGCTATATCTTGAAGCTATTCATATTATTATATGTCGATCTCTTATTTACTTGGCAGTTAGGGTTTCTGTTACCCTATAGTATGAATGGAGGTTATGGTTCTATATCTGGTTTACGCTGGTATTATGGGTCAAGAGATGTATGTCAGGATCAGTGGGGGTCGATCTTGCTATTGTGCTTGCTGTTCGTTAGGGTTTGTTCCCTATGGAGGTTAGGGTTTGCGTTGTCGACCCAATTTTATCTCTAACTCAGATCTTAGCGAGATGTGTTAGGGTATGGTTTTTAATCATCATGATGAGTGGGCTATTTTGGTCGCCTTCGTTCATCTTGTACTATGGTGATGATGCGTAGACTTTGATCCTATTTGTTTTGCTGATTTATCATGATGTATATGGAAGTTAGGGGTTATTCATCCCTATTTAATCAGGCCTTGTTCCTTGGCCTTTTTTAGATGCATCTATATCAGATTTGTGTGGTGATTCGATTATTTGGATTGGTATATGATTCATCTTTTGTGTTGGAAGTTAGGGTTTTTAACCCTGTTCATTGGTCCTTTATTTGTTCCATATTCCATACGCATGGTCTTGGGGCGAGGATTATGGGGTAATGGACGTTAGGGTTTTCCTAAACCCTGCTCCATGTTATTTAGATCCATGCTACTACGTGTTTCACTCCCATATGGTGGTATTATGCTCTTGCATAATTACTCAAGTTTCCAATGGATTAGTGGATGTTTGGTACTTTGTGACGTGGTCCTCTTCTATGTTTCTCATACCAATGGTTTTGCTAGTGTTTGAAGATTCTTGGATGCCTTGCCTAGAGCTTCTTCATGTGTTTCAAGCTTCAATGTGGATGTTTGATGTGTCTACTCGATCTCTGGTTCACATGGGTTTGATTGGAAGTACTATAATGACTATGCCTTAGTATTTCATGCACATTTTTATACATGTTTGTCTAGTCGTTGTAGTGGTAAGTTATAGGAATGGACTGTCATTTTTTTTGTATAGTCGTTGTAGTGGTTATGTACGCTGCACATGTTGTGCTTTGTTTTGTCGCCCTGATTGGGCTGAGGGCATGGGATTCACCCATGTCATTTGTACTTCAACGTTTTTTGGTGTAATTGAATTTTACCGGGGTGAATTAACCCTTTTACCCAAAAAAAAGTAACTACTTTTGTTTTGTGTCATCCGTTGAACCGAAAAACATAAACGAAGCAATAGAAGACGAATCTTA
The DNA here is from genome assembly GCA_019973895.1 of Chrysanthemum seticuspe. Classification (NCBI taxonomy): domain Eukaryota; kingdom Viridiplantae; phylum Streptophyta; class Magnoliopsida; order Asterales; family Asteraceae; genus Chrysanthemum; species Chrysanthemum seticuspe. The sequence continues at coordinate 199,237,709 of BPTQ01000008.1, read as the reverse complement.
GGTAATTGCTATGCAATAGGAGCTAAACCAATTTGTTAAAAATGATGTTTGAAAATTAGTTCCAAAACCTAAAAATAAAACTATAATTGGAACAAAATGGGTTTTTCGAAATAAAATGGATGAAAATGGTATAGTGTCTAGAAACAAGGCTAGGCTTGTAGCACAAAGCTATAATCAACAAGAAGGAATTGATTACGGCGAAACTTATGCACTGGTAGCTAGGCTTGAGTCTATTAGAATCTTACTTGCTTATGCATGTGCTCATGACTTTAAATTATTTCAAATGGATGTTAAAAGTGCATTTCTAAATGGGTTCATTAATGAAGAAGTATATGCTGCACAACCTCCCGGATTCACCGACTTTGAAAAACCACATCATGTTTTCAAACTTAAAAAGGCATTATACGGATGATTCGTGCTAAACCGTCAAGTTTTCTCACGCAAGCTGGCCACTTGTGAATGGCCAACTGTAAGAAACTTAAAACAACTCAGGCACAGAATGCAATGAAGATCTGGGGAGTATAGTGTTTCCCCGGGTCGTTATGTCCCAGCGAGCTATGCGAAGAATCACCAAACGTATAGTGATCGAGAAATTTGAACGGAAAAGAGGATTCGAACAATTATAACTACAGAAAAAGCCTAAAAATTACAGAGGCTTAAATGCAAATTAAAGGAAGTTAAAAAGATAACAATATTAAATAAACGCTATCACTATTTGCAAAATGATGTTTTTGATTTTATGTTTTTATAAAACTTGAATTAAAAACTACGCGACGTACAAATGAAAATGTGAAACTAAATCAATATTAACCCTAAAAATATGAAAATGATATTTTTACAAACCTAATGGTAAAATAAAATTTATAGAAAAAGAAAATTATTTTTATAACTAATTATCTAATTATTATTAAATAAAAACTATTTTTAACTATTTAATAATAGCTTAAAACACAAGAAAATAGGAAATAAAGCTAGAAAAATAAAATTATGACTTGGAAAAATCTAAAATAACAAAAGAGAATTTTCAAAACTATTTTTGTATTTTTCTGATTATTTTTCTATTTTCTATTAATTAAAAACTATTTAAAACTAATTAAATTGCTTAAAAATACAAATTTAACTAAGAAAAATCTGGAAAAATATTTTTTTGACTTTTTATATTTATCTTAATCTAGGAAAAATGAAAAATTATTTTTTTGAAACTTTTCTGAATTATTTGTATTAAAAGCTATTTAAAAAGACTTAAAAACTAATTTAAATAGGGAAAAATAGCAAACTGACTTGGAAAAATATGAAAAATTCAAGGAAAGTCTAAAATAATATAGAGAATCTAGGAAAAATGGAAAAACAGGTGCTTGTGTGAAGGAAATTGAAGCTGCAGTGGAAACTGCTTATAAATAAGCACTTGGATAAGCCAAAAGCTACAAACAAGCTACAAACTGATTACAGAAGATGTAATATGCTACAAGTACCTAAATGAAACAAGTTTCAACAATCCTAAGCCTCTGAATTACTCAATGCACAGATTTGAAGATTTGAGCTTTTGTACTAAGAAACAGTTTTGAGTGCTTCTTTGGAGCTGAAGCACAAGCAACACAATAAGCTGGAAAGGAAAACAAAAAGTTGGAACTAGAACTAGACCTGGCTGACTATCTCTAAGCCAAGGATGAGACTCAGATAAGCTCAATTGAGCTTTTCCCAAGCCCTGCAAAACCCCTGTGCAGACTCAGCTTTCACTGAGTCAGTTGCACAGGGCAGTTTATGCCCATTTGGCAAGCCAGTTTGGGTCTTATAAAAATTTGACAAAAATATATAAAATTCACAATGATAAACTAGACCAGTATAAATTTTTAAAACCACAAGTTTCATTGAAATTGACTCAGAAATGAGTCCAAGAAAATTCAACTCAGTTTGGTTCAAAACTGGATTTTCCGTTTTTGACTTTTTGAGACAGTTATGAAACTTTGACCAAAATGAAATTTGAAACCAATTTTTGGACTGATTGAGATGTTAAATGATGAAATAGACCTAATGCAATCTAACTCTATGTATTTTAAACACAAAATGAGCTTTTGAATTTCTAAAATCCCATCAGTGAAGACACTAGGACAGATTTAAGGGAACTTTGACTATAGTGGGTTGCAGACACAGTTTGATGACTCAAATGAGTTCAAATGAGCTACTAAAGCTTGAAACAACAAGAACCTACCACTGCAAAAACCTAAATCACAGACAAGGCATTAAATCCAAACACACCTTAAAACATTGATTTGCAATAAAAACTACTCAAACTACTGAACTAGCAAATGCAGACAATTAAACTGAGTCTATCTATCCTAAATACAACTTAATTAACAATTAAAAACTAATCTAGACCACAAGAACAGATTATGCAATATGTTTGTTTAGAAAATGCTTACATGAGATCCTAGCCCCCATGGCTTGCAAACCAGATAAGCACCACTAGCCTAAACTCTCTTATTACCCCCAATGGGCCACAATTCAACCCAATCCACCTCCAATTCAGCAAATCAAACCATTTCATCTGGCAGTTGACTTTTGTTGACCATTTAACAAAGTTGATTGAAATTTAATTGTGAGCTTACAAAAAGGCTGTAAATAGCTTAAATGACTTAATAGAGCTTAAAAATAAGTTACCAAAAGCTTTGACAATAGAATGTTGAAACTGAAATTGCAACAGTAAACATGAGACTTAGAAATTATATAAAAACTTGAGATTGATACTTAAAAGTAAATTACAATGATACAATGACTTGAGTTTAACACATTTAAAGCTTAAAATTACATTTTAGAACACTAATTAAGATAACTAAAAAAAACGACATACAAAAAAAAAAAAAAAAAAACTAACTACTTTCTCTCTTCTCTTTCTTCCTCATCTTTTATACACCAACTCTCTTTCTTGTCTCTCTCTGAGCTAATCCCACATATAATCAGGGCCATTGGATTACTTCAAGTAATATTGGCCGTTTGATTGGTTTTGGCGGGAAATGTGCTTTTGACCTGTTGGGGTTGAGTACAAAAGGAGGAGGGAAGCATTTAATGCCCTTGGAAGGTTGTTAAGGAGGGGGGAACAAGAAGAGTGGAAAGGTGAGGAGGGGGGATGGGTTGTCTGGGTTGCAGGGCTAGATGTTGGGGAAGAAGAAAAAGGGCGCGTAGGGTGTGTTTGTTTGACTTGTGGTTGACCAGGGTTATTAATAAGCAGGGGGGTCAAAACAGGCAGGGGGTCCAAAGGGTAATTGGCAGGGGTCCAAAGTGGTTATGACATAGTCCAAAGGGTTTAAAGGGTTTAATATCACAAGGACTAGTTTGAAAATTCTGAAAATTGAGGGACCAGTTCTGCCAATTATGCAAAGTTGTTCCAAGGGACAAAAAGTGACAAGCTCCAATAGTATAAGGACTAAACTTGACATTTCAAAATTTCCAAGGACCATTTTTGCCAAATTTGAAACTTGAAGGACCAAACTTGTAATTTCTCAAAACTTTTGATATTTTTCACCAAATGACTAATTTTGACAAGTTATGATTTTAAAAGGACCTTTGGTGATTTTTCTTTTGAAATTAGGGCTCAGGGACTATTTCTGACAATTTTAGAAACTTGGGGGACTGAAACTGCCAATTATGCAAATTTAGCTCATTTTTCATCTGATTTTAAACATTTTGCATCTGAAACATATAAAATGCAACTTTGAGATATTTTCAGTATTTTGATGCATTTCTGAGCATTTTTAGACGTTTTGCAGTTCAGATTTAACCAAAAATGATGAGTATTTACACACTCATCAATCCCCCACACTAAACTATTGCTAGTCCCTAGCAATGTTTTGAGAAAAACTTAATGGATTTGAATCTCTTTACCAAAAGCCATTACTTCTGGAGTAGCCAAATGTTTCAGTTCAAGTAAGAACCATGGTACACCGATAACCATGTGATTTTGAGCAAACCACCAGCTTCCAACGGATTTGATTTGTCTTTACCAGAAGCCGTTTGCTTCTGGACTCGCCAACTCTTAGATAAATTATCAATATTATCTTTGGTGAGCTGATTACCAATTATGGTTTTTCCACTGCCTTTACCACAAGCCATAAACTTGCGGGCTAGCCAACTCTTCACTTTTAAGGATATGGTGAGCTGAATACCATACAATTTTGGGCAAATTGCAAGCCATCAACGGATTTGAGATATCTTTACCAAGAGCCGTTTGCTCCTGGATTAGCCAATCCTTTTGTTTATTAGACATGGCGGACTGATAACCATAGGTTGAGTAAGTGCAAAACACTTACTCCAAAAAAAAAATTTTGGCCAAAAACGGGGGAATTGGTATAATTATATGATAAAATTCGTGAGAATTCCCCCCCACACTTAGAAATGAATATTGCCCTCAATATTCAAAGTACCGGCGGTTATGCCGAAGCAAAGAACGGAAAAGGGAAATACTACGGCCATTATTTAGAAAGTTTTTTTTTTTTTTTTTTTTTTTTTTTTTTTTTTTTTTTTTTTTTTTTTTTTAGAGAAAACTTATATATATAATATGTGGGGAAACTCCCCCACACTAGGGTGGTACACACGGATGAAAACCGATGTCTAGCTACTGTTTTTTGATTACCGAGTCGCTAGCTTGACTCGACCCCGAATTAATTTGTTCATGGGGAAGCAAAGTGGAAGAAACAATCTCCATCGGACTTTCATTCAGGATGTTTGGACAAACATTTGAAGCGCGTGAAAGTTCCACACCGATGAGATATACATAGAACCGGCTCAAAAATGATACATGAAAATGCCGGGGTCAAAGATAGTGTCTTCATTCCCGAAGGAGTGAAGATGAGAAATCACAAGATATTTGAGGAAAGGAAGAAAGATTTTGATAACAATCAAGATCCATTCTTCATCCTCAAATGTAGACATATCGGGAGGAAGGGTGAAGGTAGTATCATTAATAGGCAAACTCGTATGATAGAGTAAACCTTCCTCCGAGCTAATATCATCCTCAAGATCAAAATAGAAATGATCATGTTCCGGAGGAGATATGTCATGAGAGAGTTCACCGGAGAACTCTTCATGAAGAGAATCATTCACATGAAGTGAAATTGTGAACTCTTGTTCCATTGTGGGCTCATCACTATCCTCGGTCTGAGTATCAAAGAGTGGATTCTCAGAAATTGAAGTGAATTCAGAGTCGAATTCAAATAGAGGATTGGTGAAAGTAGCTTTGAATGTTTCGGGAACAAAGTGATCAACATTCTCTATTGGATTGTTGGGATAAGAAGTGAGTGAACGATCATTGATGTGAGCGAGTTCATCGGTGAACTCCTCAAGAAGATGATCAGCATCAGATTGTGGAAGTAATGCCTCAACATACTCGATGTTTCCATAGGAAGCACAATCTTCGCTACAATTGGAGAAAGTTTCAAAATGATCTTTTGAACACTCAAGAGGGGAAAGAGAATCACACATATGATCAAAAGTTCCCTGTGACTCTCTCGGGATTGGGACAAGGTTCTCAACACTAGACTTTATGAATTCGTTCGATTCCTTTTCAGGAACAGTGTCAAGATGCTCGTCCCCCATGTTCAGAGAGTGAGTGGGAGCTTTGGGTGTGATTGCAGTTGTTTGAGATGGAATCTCAACTGCTGGGATATCAACTGACTGAGGGAGTTGAGAATTAATATTGAAAGGATAAAAACTCTCCTCGTCATCATCATATAGAGCTGCCTTAAGAAATTGGGAACGCCTTAGAGCTGCATGCTCTAGGATTAATAATTCTTCCTTAGATTGGCGGGCCTCTCGTTCTTCGGCAAGCAATTCTCCCATGGTCTTTTCACCACTCACTTGATTCTTAAAGTTACTAATCATATCATCAAGTGTTTTCATTGCGGTTTCAAAATCTTGGGAGATTTCTTGAGACAACGGCTCAGGTGGAGTTTGAACCGTATGGTATTGTGGAGGTTGGAAGTTGTCAAACATGTAAGAGTCATGATTGTTACAAGGAACTGGGTTCCCTATTTGACAATCAGAGCTGAAATGGGGACCTCCACAGTACTCACAACAGTAAAACTGTTGAGTCTGGACTGGTGAATTATATGGATATTGGTCATAACCAAAGTTCTGAGCATCACTGGAAAACTGTTCATAGACAAACGTGTTTCCGGATTGACAATCAAATTCTAGGTGAGGACCTCCACAAAATTCACAGCAGGTATGTTGATTATATGAAGATAAGTCGGGCTGTAGTGGGTAATTGGAAAAGTATGAGGGGTCGTTAAATGAGTTCGGATTAGGATCATAATCAAATGAATTCCTCGAACCACAAAACAAACAACTCCCGTTATGAATATCATTACCACATTGTACACACGTACACCAACGACAGGGTGAACCAAAAAGAGGCTCACCACAACCGACACAAGGAATAAACGATTGCATTTGAGAGTTATGAGAAGGAATCAGTTTATTCAAAGAATCAACAAAACCAACATAGTGATCCGAATGACTATCAAGTCTCGAAGAACATTTTGAAAAATCAGGAGGTGGGACAAGTGGTGTGCTCTGAGAGCTAGCAATTTCCACCACTTCCGTTATGGTCTCCGCTTTTGGTTCTTGAGAAACGTAAAGATTAGGCAAGTCATTCTTGCTAGTCACCGGTCTAAATTCTGCATGTTTGCTTTTAACCGTAAATTGTGAAAGTTTAGGATCAATTTTAGACGGCTTAGGAGCAATTGAGGGTTTAGGTCTTTGGATAACCGTAGGTTAGACGTATTTAGCACCTCCATTATCAGAGTGAAGTACCTGGTCCTTTGTCACCTCGGTTTCTCGTTCCATTTCCCTACGCAGAATTAATGGATCATCACGAACAACACGAATTCTTGACATTTGTGATAAAGTCTGAAGTTTTTCAACTTCGTCCCAGAATTCGTCCTCGAGAGATTCCATGAGAATAGAAGAAGTTAGAATCAAATGGATAGAGGGTAAAGGGATAAAGAATCAAAAAGGGTAAGAGGGTAAAGATGAATATTTTTGGTATTTTTGAAAAACATTTTGTAAAAACAAAGAATGAAAATCTTTTTGGGTTTTTGATTTTTATAAGAAAATATAAATACATACAGATGGTATAAACAAGGAGTGAATATTCAAATCACTAATCTGCTAAACGTAAGATAATCAGCACAGCTCCCCGGCAGCGGCGCCAAAAATTTGATTCGTGCTAAACCGTCAAGTTTTCTCACGCAAGCTGGCCACTTGTGAATGGCCAACTGTAAGAAACTTAAAACAGCTCAGGCACAGAATGCAATGAAGATCTGGGGAGTATAGTGTTTCCTCGGGTCGTTATGTCCCAGCGAGCTATGCGAAGAATCACCAAACGTATAGTGATCGAGAAATTTGAACGGAAAAGAGGATTCGAACAATTATAACTACAGAAAAAGCCTAAAAATTACAGAGGCTTAAATGCAAATTAAAGGAAGTTAAAAAGATAAAAAAATATTAAATAAACGCTATCACTATTTGCAAAATGATGTTTTTGATTTTATGTTTTTATAAAACTTGAATTAAAAACTACGCGACGTACAAATGAAAATGTGAAACTAAATCAATATTAACCCTAAAAATATGAAAATGATATTTTTACAAACCTAATGGTAAAAGAAAATTTATAGAAAAAGAAAATTATTTTTATAACTAATTATCTAGTTATTATTAAATAAAAACTATTTTTAACTATTTAATAATAGCTTGAAACACAAGAAAATAGGAAATAAAGCTAGAAAAATAAAATTATGACTTGGAAAAATCTAAAATAACAAAAGAGAATTTTCAAAACTATTTTTGTATTTTTCTGATTATTTTTCTATTTTCTATTAATTAAAAACTATTTAAAACTAATTAAATTGCTTAAAAATACAAATTTAACTAAGAAAAATCTGGAAAAATATTTTTTTGACTTTTTATATTTATCTTAATCTAGGAAAAATGAAAAATTATTTTTTTGAAACTTTTCTGAATTATTTGTATTAAAAGCTATTTAAAAAGACTTAAAAACTAATTTAAATAGGGAAAAATAGCAAACTGACTTGGAAAAATATGAAAAATTCAAGGAAAGTCTAAAATAATATAGAGAATCTAGGAAAAATGGAAAACAGGTGCTTGTGTGAAGGAAATTGAAGCTGCAGTGGAAACTGCTTATAAATAAGCACTTGGATAAGCCAAAAGCTACAAACAAGCTACAAACTGATTACAGAAGATGTAATATGCTACAAGTACCTAAATGAAACAAGTTTCAACAATCCTAAGCCTCTGAATTACTCAATGCACAGATTTGAAGATTTGAGCTTTTGTACTAAGAAACAGTTTTGAGTGCTTCTTTGGAGCTGAAGCACAAGCAACACAATAAGCTGGAAAGGAAAACAAAAAGTTGGAACTAGAACTAGACCTGGCTGACTATCTCTAAGCCAAGGATGAGACTCAGATAAGCTCAATTGAGCTTTTCCCAAGCCCTGCAAAACCCCTGTGCAGACTCAGCTTTCACTGAGTCAGTTGCACAGGGCAGTTTATGCCCATTTGGCAAGCCAGTTTGGGTCTTATAAAAATTTGACAAAAATATATAAAATTCACAATGATAAACTAGACCAGTATAACTTTTTAAAACCACAAGTTTCATTGAAATTGACTCAGAAATGAGTCCAAGAAAATTCAACTCAGTTTGGTTCAAAACTGGATTTTCAGTTTTTGACTTTTTGAGACAGTTATGAAACTTTGACCAAAATGAAATTTGAAACCAATTTTTGGACTGATTGAGATGTTAAATGATGAAATAGACCTAATGCAATCTAACTCTATGTATTTTAAACACAAAATGAGCTTTTGAATTTCTAAAATCCCATCAGTGAAGACACTAGGACAGATTTAAGGGAACTTTGACTATAGTGGGTTGCAGACACAATTTGATGACTCAAATGAGTTCAAATGAGCTACTAAAGCTTGAAACAACAAGAACCTACCACTGCAAAAACCTAAATCACAGACAAGGCATTAAATCCAAACACACCTTAAAACATTGATTTGCAATAAAAACTACTCAAACTACTGAACTAGCAAATGCAGACAATTAAACTGAGTCTATCTATCCTAAATACAACTTAATTAACAATTAAAAACTAATCTAGACCACAAGAACAGATTATGCAATATGTTTGTTTAGAAAATGCTTACATGAGATCCTAGCCACCATGGCTTGCAAACCAGATAAGCACCACTAGCCTAAACTCTCTTATTACCCCCAATGGGCCACAATTCAACCCAATCCACCTCCAATTCAGCAAATCAAACCATTTCATCTGGCAGTTGACTTTTGTTGACCATTTAACAAAGTTGATTGAAATTTAATTGTGAGCTTACAAAAAGGCTGTAAATAGCTTAAATGACTTAATAGAGCTTAAAAATAAGTTACCAAAAGCTTTGACAATAGAATGTTGAAACTGAAATTGCAACAGTAAACATGAGACTTAGAACTTATATAAAAACTTGAGATTGATACTTAGAAGTAAATTACAATGATACAATGACTTGAGTTTAACACATTTAAAGCTTAAAATTACATTTTAGAACACTAATTAAGATAACTAAAAAAAAAACGACATACAAAAAAAAATAAAAACTAACTACTTGCTCTCTTCTCTTTCTTCCTCATCTTTTATACACCAACTCTCTTTCTTGTCTCTCTCTGAGCTAATCCCACATATAATCAGGGCCATTGTATTACTTCAAGTAATATTGGCCGTTTGATTGGTTTTGGCGGGAAATGTGCTTTTGACCTGTTGGGGTTGAGTACAAAAGGAGGAGGGAAGCATTTAATGCCCTTGGAAGGTTGTTGAGGAGGGGGGAACAAGAAGAGTGGAAAGGTGAGGAGGGGGGATGGGTTGTCTGGGTTGCAGGGCTAGATGTTGGGGAAGAAGAAAAAGGGCGCGTAGGGTGTGTTTGTTTGACTTGTGGTTGACCAGGGTTATTAATAAGCAGGGGGGTCAAAACAGGCAGGGGGTCCAAAGGGTAATTGGCAGGGGTCCAAAGTGGTTATGACATAGTCCAAAGGGTTTAAAGGGTTTAATATCACAAGGACTAGTTTGAAAATTCTGAAAATTGAGGGACCAGTTCTGCCAATTATGCAAAGTTGTTCCAAGGGACAAAAAGTGACAAGCTCCAATAGTATAAGGACTAAACTTGACATTTCAAAATTTCCAAGGACCATTTTTGCCAAATTTGAAACTTGAAGGACCAAACTTGTAATTTCTCAAAACTTTTGATATTTTTCACCAAAGGACTAATTTTGACAAGTTATGATTTTAAAAGGACCTTTGGTGATTTTTCTTTTGAAATTAGGGCTCAGGGACTATTTCTGACAATTTTAGAAACTTGGGGGACTGAAACTGCCAATTATGCAAATTTAGCTCATTTTTCATCTGATTTTAAACATTTTGCATCTGAAACATATAAAATGCAACTTTGAGATATTTTCAGTATTTTGATGCATTTCTGAGCATTTTTAGACGTTTTGCAGTTCAGATTTAACCAAAAATGATAAGTATTTACACACTCATCAACGGACTTAAGCAAGCACCGAAAGTTTGGTACGATCGGCTTAAGACTTTCTTAGTTGAACACAAATACACTATGGGATTAGTAGATAATACTCTCTTTACCAAAAAAAGGAATCACATATTATCATTGTCCAAATTTACATTGATGACATCATAGTTGGATCAACTTGTCAAGAGCTATGTGATGATTTCTCTAAAATCATGCACGACGAGTTTGAGATGAGTATGATGGGTGATGTTAGTACAAAAAGTGTGAAGGGTTGTAACAGATATGAGTGTAGCTTGTCGGATTGGGCCAACAAGCTATTAAAAGGCTGGTCTTGTACTAATCCAAGTAGTTTGATGGGTTTCCCTGCACAAGAAGAGTAAACCGTTAGCCTTACTGTGGGGACGGACCCCACGATTAGACTTCAGCGTGAGAGTAAGTACACATCCTTGTCAGAGAAAGTAATAGTGTGTGTGTAATTATAAGAGAAAAAGTTGTTGTACCTTGAATGGGGATTAGAGCCCCTTTTATAGGCGACGCTTACCGCTAGGTTTTCCTAGTTACTCGCATATAGAGGTTAACTGTCGGAGCCGGACCTTTGTCGTACAAGGTTCCGTGCTAATCATACGGATAATACTACTGTATTTTCCCAGAATACTCAAATTCATGGTGGTAACTCGTATGCTTCAATGCTCAACAAGGAGGCTACTCCTGAGAAGGTAAAATTTTCTATGTTAACTAATTCCGAGGTGGTTCCTCGTGCTGATCTTGTTATCCCTATTGAAACAGTTAAGGAAGTAAGTGGACGGTTTGATAATACTCTATTTGGTTACTTTATTGGTAAACGTATTGCGTTTCCGTTGGTTGAAACTTATGTCAAAAATACTTGGGCGAAATACGGTTTAGAGCTTATTATGCTTAAGAATGGGTTCTTTTTCTTCTAATTCGCTTCTAAAATTGGTATGAAAAAGGTTCTTGAAAATGGTCCTTGGATTATTAGGAACGTTCCGATTATCCTTAGTACTTGGACACCTAATACAAAACTAAAAAAAGATGAGATTACGTGTGCTCCTGTTTGGGTTAAGCTCCATAATATCCCTGTGGTTGCTTACACGGATGTGGGTCTAAGTTTAATTGCTACTAAGATTGGTCATCCAATTATGTTGGATTCTTATACGAGTACTATGTGCCTTAAATCTTGGGGACAAGCCGACTATGCTAGGGCACTTATTGAGGTTTCTTCGGATGTGGTGTTGAAAGATTCCTTGGAGGTGGCCATTTCTTTTCTTGATGGTTCAGGCCATTCTATCGAAACAATATCTATTGAGTATGAATTGTACCCACCAAGGTGTGAAACATGTAAAGTATTTGGTCATACGGATGAGCAATGCCTAAAGAAACCGAGGGCTGAGGTTGTTGCTCTAAATAATGATGATGTATTTGTTGAAGTGAAAAGGAAAAATTGGAAAGGGTAAGAAATAGCCTACGAACCCATCTCGACCTATCCAAGGGGTTCGTTTGACTAAGCCGATGCCAAATTACTTTTATAGTCTGGTTTCTAAACCTTCAGTTGGCAATACGGGAGCTTCTACCTCTAAAACGGTTGATGAAACGTTGGCAAATGGGGGGGTTCAACCCGGTAATAATCCTAATGTCGTGAATGAGGTTGGTAGTTTGGATGGTTTTGATGTTAATGGGCCGAATATTCAGATTTCAAATGAAAAGGAGCAGCCTAATTTCGTCCCCGATATGTCGTATGTTTTTCCTACTACTAATGTTCCGGTTTTGAATTCTTTTTCTGCCCTTCTTAATGAGGAGAATTCTATCGAAGACGACGCTCTTAAGTATGCTGATCCGGGTAATAACGAGTTTCATGATAGTGATAGTGATGAAGTGGTGGATGAGTATGGTGAATCGGTGGCTCAGAATCGTGATAATGTTGTTCTAAAGGAGGCAAGCACTTCCTATATCACTAGTGATCATGTTTAGTGTCGCTTCTTGGAACATACGGGGTCCGAACCAAACCCCTAAACAAAAGGAGGTTCATTAGGTTATTTTTGAAAACAATCTTTCAGTTTGTTCTATTTTAGAATCACATGTTTCTAGATCTAGTCTTGAGCGGTTATGTAGTAAAGTGTTTCGTCATTGGAATTGGACATCGAATGGAGCTCTTTGCTCGAAGGGTTCCAGGATCATTTTGGGATGGAACATGGATGATGTTGATCTTATTGTTATTTCTCAAGAAGCCCAAGTTATGCATACTTGTATCCGTATGAGGGCTGAAAAAAGGAGTTTTTTTTGTTCGTTTATCTATGCTCATAACCGCTACATTCACCGACGTGATCTATGGCGTAAGTTGCGTGTTCACCATGGCTATGTGCGCGATCGTCCTTGGTGTTTACTTGGTGATTTCAATGTCTCTTTGTGTCTTAATGATAAGTCGGTTGGTTCTTCTCACATTGATATTGCTATGAGGGAATTTCAGGATTGTGTGAATGATATTGATGTTTCGGACATTAATAGCTCGGGGCTTTGCTTTACGTGGAATCAAAAGCCGAGAGGAGATGACGAAATTCTGAAAAAGATTGATCGTATTATGGCTAACTTGGAGTTTAGTGATTCTTTTGTGGGTGCGAGTGCATTGTTCCAGCGCTATCGTATTTCGGATCACTCCCCTGCGGTTCTCCGCATTCCTCGAAGTATCAAGCAGGTGCCTCGTCCTTTTAAGTTTTCTAATATCTTAGTTCATCATGCTAGATTTAAGGATGTTGTGAGTGAAGGCTGGTCTACCAACGTGAGTGGGTTTTGGATGTATAGGGTTGTTTCTAAGCTTAAATCTCTCAAAAAGCCTCTTCACAAACTATTATATGACCATGGTAATATTCATGCTAATGTGGCTTCTTTGCGTATTGAGTTGGATGAAGTTCAAAAGGGGTTAGATAGGGATCCGTTTAATGTTGATATTCGTGAGGAGCAAGCTGCTTATCTTCTGGCTTATAATGATGCTTGTTTGGCAGAAGAAAGGTTTCTTAAGAAAAAAGCTAAGATTGATTGGCTTAAGTTGGGTGATTCGAATACAGCCTTCTTTCATAAGGTTGTAAAGAGTCGGGCGTCTCGGAACCGTATTGATAGTGTAACAGATATGCATGGCATTCAGAAGGATGGAGAACATGTTCCCATGGCATTTGTTGATCACTATATGTCGTTTTTGGGCCAACAGGGAGTCACTCATCCTTTTACTTTATCTAATATTTTTTCTAATAAGCTATCTGCGGATACTGCTATTTATATGGTCCGTACTGTTACTGCGCAGGAAGTTCATGATGCTATTTTTTCTATGGGAGATGATAAATCTCCCGGCCCGGATGGTTTTTCGACGGCTTTCTTTAAGGAAGCTTGGGATATTGTGTCTCATGATGTGATCAAAGCGGTGCAGGAATTTTTTATTAATTGGACACTTCTTAAGGAGTTGAACCATACTATTATTGCTTTGGTCCCTAAGGTCGCTTCTCCTCTTAGGATTACTGACTACAGGCCTATTTCATGTTGCAATGTTCTTTTTAAATGCATTAGCAAGATTCTTGTCGATCGGATGAAAGGTTGTTTGTCCACTTTGGTTAGTCTTAATCAGTCGGCTTTTGTTCCGGGAAGGCGTATTGCTGATAACATTCTCTTGACTCAAGAAATTATGCATAATTATCATTTAGACCGTGGGCCTCCTAGATGTGCTTTTAAAGTGGATATTCAGAAGGCTTATGATACGGTTGATTGGAATTTCCTTAAGGAGATTCTAAATGGTTTTGGATTTCATCCTCGGATGGTTAGATGGATTATGGAGTGTACGACCTCTGTTTCGTTTTTGTTGAGCATTAATGGAGTGCTTCATGGGTATTTTAAGGGCAAAAGAGGCTTGCGGCAAGGGGATTTGTTATCTCCTTATTTGTTTACTCTTGTGATGGAGATTCTCACATTGCTGCTCCAAAGGAAAGCTCGGGAAGCAAAGGAGTTTTCCTATCATCAGTACTGTTCTAATCTCAATATTATTAACTTATGTTTTGCTGATGATTTGTTTCTTTTTTCCTATGGTAATGTTAGTTATGCTCGTGTTATTATGGAGGCTTTGGATGATTTCACTAATGCTTCAGGGTTGGTTCCTAGTCTCCCTAAAAGCACGGCCTACTTCTGTAATGTGTTAAATTATGTGAAACTTGCTATTCTTAATATCCTTCCGTTTGAAGAAGGTAGGCTTCCGGTTAAGTATTTGGGCGTTCCGTTGATTGCTTCTAGGCTTCTTTATCGGGATTGTAGGGAGCTGGTTGAGAAAGTTAAGAATAAAATTTGTGATTGGAAGAATAAGTTTCTTTCATTTTAGGGTAGGGCTCAGTTGATTAATTCTGTTTTGGCATCCATGCATATCTATTGGGCTTCGGTTTTTATTCTTCCCTCTCGTATTATGCTGGATTTGGAACAGTTAATGAGGGGGTTTCTTTGGTGTCAAGGGGATATGAGGCGTGGGTAATCCAAAGTGGCGTGGGAAGTTGTGTGGCTTAGGCATTAGGAGACTGGAATGGTTCAATAAAGCTTTAATCACTTCTCAGATTTGGCGGCTTTTTACTCATGCGGAGTCTCTTTGGGTTCGATGGATTCATTCTTATAAATTACTGGATCGAAGTTTTTGGGATGTTCCGTTACGTGGGAACATGTCATGGATTTGGAGGAAAATTCTCCAATTGAGGCCGCTTATTCATCAGGTTTTTTGGTATAAAATAGGTGCGGGCACTACTGTATCTGTTTGGTTTGATAATTGGTGTAGTTCAAGCCCTCTTGCTGCTACGATCTCCTCTCGGGACATATATAGGGCTGGTTTTAATCCTTCATATTCGGTTTCCAATACTATATTAAATGGCAATTGGATTTGGCTGAATGAGTGGTATTCTAAATACTCGTTTCTGGGTTCTATTCCAGTTCCATCTCTTAACCCAGATAATTTGGATCGGTTAGTTTGGAAAATGCAGGATGATTTGTTTCAAGATTTTTCGGTGGGCACGGCTTGGGAGTCTTTGAGACCGCGTGGCAATGTTGTTTTATGGTACAATCTGGTTTTGTTTTCTCATCGTATCCCTAGGCATGCGATCACCCTTTGGTTGGTTATTAAAAGGAGGCTCAAGACTCAAGATAATTTGAGGCAACGGGATGTCAGTAGTGATACTGACTTAAACGTGTTTCAGTGTTCGTTCTGCAAGACGCAACCGGATTCTCATGACCACCTTTTCTTTCAGTGTTCTTTTTTGATGCAGGTTTAGATTCATCTCAAGAGGTTTACTGGTGATTTTGCTATTCCTTATTCGTTGGATGCTATTGTGAATTATTTGGTTCCAAAGGCGCATAGGCGGTCTATTCGTTGTGTCGTCTCTAAATTGGTTTTTGCGGCTGCTTGCTACTTTATTTGGCAAGAACGCAACAACAGGCTTTTCAAGAATCAGAAGAGGTCGGAAGCTCAAGTTATTGATGTGATTATGACGACTGTTCGCTTTAAGCTTCTCTCTTGTTCTTTTAAGAAGACGGCAAATGTGGAAGTGCTTCTGGATTTATGGAAGCTCCCAAAGTCTCTAATCCGATCTACTCAATGATGGTTTCTTCTTCTTTTTTGATGGATGGTTCGTGTTTGCAATGGTTGGATTCGAATTCCAACAGGCAGTTTGATTATTTGGTTCGTGTTGGCTGTTCTTGGAGTTCTGTGGAGCTGGATGGTCTTCTTGGTTGGAGTGTGGGTTCGTTGGAGATCCGGGTGAGAGTTGTACTCTTTTTCCCTACTCCAAGGTTTTCCCACTGGGTTTCTTCTTGGAAAGGGTTTTTAAGGAGGCAACCTCATTTGGTTCATCAATCTCCTTCGAATAGGTGGGCGGATTGTTTCGGCACTTCTTGTTTTATTAGATGGTTTTTTCCTATTGGAGTTTTAGTTTTTGTATGTGTTAGGCGTTGTAACGCTTAGTGGCATGTCGCTAGCGATTTAGTTGGTTGTTCAAGCATCTGCTTGAGGTTAATGTGACACGTCAGTCACATTCCAGTGTACTTATTGGTTTTTTTGGTTATATATTTTACCGGGTGAATCCCTTTACCAAAAAAAAGGTTCCGTGCTAATCGCGGATGCGGACGTAGGACGCTTTCGGTGGCCGGAGGCTTGACCTCCTAAGTGTCCTGCGTGCGTTTTTTAGCTTGGACTATAGCCAATTTCGTCACCGGGCTTACTGTTGGTCCAGAGTTTGTAGTTATTTTATTGTTAATGGGCCTGGACTCAGTATGTGTATAGTGTGTATTGGGCCTAGTGGGCCTGTTATACATACTATACGTCATCACGTCCCCCCAGTCTAGTATGTTCATTACGTGCGGATATTGTCGCATGCGGTGGATGTTACTAGACTTGAGTTGCCTGAGCACTTTCCTTTTCCGTGCCTTTTTTGAAATGCCCTTCTGATGTTCCTCTTCTTTAGGGACTGCTACATGCACTGCATGCGGATTATGTCGCGTGCGGTGGATGTTACTAGACTTAATTTTGGCGGAGCGTTTCTTCATCCATACTCTTGAAGCATTTTTCTAACGCTCCCTTTTTCTTGGAAAGTGTTTTTTACAACATGGACAGGTAATGACTTTTCATGTTCTGGTTGATTGGACTCTGTGGGCCCCTCGTCTTTTACGATCCTTATCCCCGTATTTGTGACTTGGGTCGTTGGATCAGATCGTTTTTGGGCACGTATCCTTCCTTAGTGTTTTTTCTTGTGGAATCATCATTCCGCTTGTATAAATACCATTTATTTTTGCTTTACCCCATTTTTTCTTTTTACTGTTCTTCTCTTGCAAACGCTATTTTCTCTTTCTTTGATCCAATTTACCTTTGGTTGTCTCCTCCTTCCAAGTTCCTTGTCCAGGTTAGGTTCTTAACTCTTTTTCTTTTTCTGTTATGGGTAAGTTTGCATATGTGAAATCTAAACTATCGCAAGAGGCGCTTGATCGTTTTTGTATTACATATTCGATTCCGCAATTTGTTCATCCAGAATTGCCTGAACTTGACCAAAATATTCGAGAAGCACCGAATGGGAAGATTGGTGTATATACCCGTTTTTTCGAGTTTGCTAACTTCCGCCTCCCTTTGTCTGTTTTTCTTGTTTCAATTCTTGACTACTATCGCATCCATATATAGCAGCTTTTTGTCGTTGGTGCTGCTAAAGTTTCTCAATTTGAGATTCTTTGTTTTTCCCTCGGCTTCAAACCCTCAGTTGGTCTATTTAGGTGTTTTTATGTTTTGTCTCAGAAACATGGCTGTCTTTCTTTTAGTAAACGAGTTGATAGCTTTGGCGTTTGCTATACTAAACCCCTTGATTCTCTTAAAAGTTGGAATGACCATTTCTTTTGGGTTGACTCTTTTGCTTGTCCTACTATTCATCCTTTCTGTGTTGGGAGAAGCATTCCTAAGGATGCTACTCCTAAGGATACTGATTTTGATGCTGAGCATGTTGCTTCCCTTTATTACCAATGCTTCTCCTTTTCATAAATTTCCAGAGTCCTTTCTTTGCTTGGTTGGGTTAAGTCTTAATTATACTTTGGGTGAAGATTTTTACCCTGTGTTCTTTGACGAAGACGATCGGGGTGGGTATACCATGTTTATGTTTTCTTCGCTTGCTAATCTGTTTTTGTTTGGTCTGACCTGTGTTTCTTTTTCTTTTACTTTCTGCAGTGATGGATTTGCTATCATTGGTTCGTATGAAGGATCCCATGAAGTTAAAGGTTGATAGTCGATCGATGCAGGAAAATGAGCTCCCATTGTTAAAATTAGCCGAAAGCCAGACTGTTTCTCTTACCCCTCCATCTTCTGGTGCCGATGGAAATGTAGTTGCTTATTCAGAAGCCGGGGCCTCTTGATTACATAATAGTTTTGTGGATGTTGTGCGACCTGACTATTATGCTTCTGAGGCTGGTCTTCTAGTGTCTAATAGTGATGTGCCTTCTGGTTCTAGGAGGAAAAGAAAGAAGGTTTGCACCAACCCTGTCTATCCTCCTAAGAAAGTGAGGAGCGACCATAATGATTCTGGTAGGGCCTCTACTGGTGGTAAGTCTTCAGAATCTATTCAGAAGTTGTTAGCTCAAAGTACGCAAACTCTTGAATTTTGTTTGAATGCTTTGCCCACTCATTCTTCTTGTTCTCCTTCATTATCCATTACTCATATTCATGAAGCTGGGACGTCCACTAAATCTGACTTTGGTTTGCTCCATCTTGATGGTTCTCCCCCTAGGTTTGTCATCATGTATTTTTGTTTTTTCTTGATTCCTTTATTTTTCTTTCGTCCGTTCACTTTTTTGTTCTTTATTTGTTTTTTGACAGCTCTCGTGCGCCGGTAATGACAGATGCTGTTGTTACTACTATCCTTCCTGTCGAAAAGGAGAAGGATTAAGTGGGCGTTCCTTCATCCCTTCTTGGCAGTTTTCATCCTGCCGGTAGTGTTTATCCCGTTCTTGACGACCTTTTCGACTTTGATATTTCGGCTGGGGATATCCGTACTGCTGATGATTCGGATTCCAGTTCTTCGGGTAAATATTTATGTTCCCCAATGGAACGTTACCAAGAATTCGCTTCTTGATGATGTTGATGAATCCCGCGTTATGGTGGATGAGTTTGCCCCTCCTAATTATTTTTCCTCTGTTCGTGAAATGGGGTTTGAGCGTTTCCTTGCTGAATTCAATGTTACTGCGGCACGAAAGGTGTGCTTTAGCTCTGAAGTTCACTACGTTTGGAGTATAATATGATGGAGTGAAAATGCTTATTATCTTTGTTGGAGAGTAAGGACAAGGAGATTTCAGTTCTTAAGGCTAAGGCTGCTGAAGTTACTTCTTTTGAGCTGTCTTCCGTTGTTACGTCCTCAACAGCTTCTGTTGTGAAACTTATGTCGTTGAAGGGTCAAAATTCTACCCTTGAGCAAGAACGAAATACTCTTCAGGCTGAGGTCGCGGCACTTCGATCGTCTCTTGATAGGAAATATTCTGAGTCGTCTACTTTGAGGGCTGAAGTTGCTGTTCGGAAATATCAGAATTCCAATCTTTCCGGACATGTATGCGTCCGTGCCTTTCTGGTTAGTTGTTCCGCTTGCTCGCTTTTTCCGCTGTCTCCTGACTTTGTTTTGTTTGCAGATACACACCCTGGAGGAGTCATGTTCTGACCTTCGCAACCGGATTCCTTCTCTTGATGCTTTGAAAGAATAATTTTGCAAGATTCAGGATGTTAAGTCAGCCGCACTTATGAAGAAAGTTGATTTGGCTGTTGCTGACTTATATGCGCTGGCTAGTCACCTTGATGAGGAGTTTTATCCTCGTTTTCTTACTTTACTATCTAGTCGGCGTTGGTTGTTGACTAATGGCATGAGGCTTGCTGTGTTTAAGTGTTTGAATTCTCTGGAGTAATCTACAGCAATGGCGGAAGTTATCAGTTGTGCTATTGATAAAGGTATGCAAGATGGTTTAGCAGCGGGTATTGTTCTTGGCAAGGAGATAAAAGATCTTGTTGATCTCGCTGCGTATTACCCTTCTGCGGAGGCTCACTATCTTTCCGCCGTGAAAGCCCTTGCGGATGTCGAATTTTCCTTACTTTTCGCTCTTAAGTCTAGCAAAGATGCTGGTATTGCAGAGATTATGGATCTTCTTCGTGTTGAGGGATCTCATGCGGATACTCCTACGATTGATGGGTTACAGCCTGATCTTGAACAACTTGTGGTCCCTGTTTATGATAGGGATGATAACGCTATTGTCGGCATTAGTTCTTTGTCTCGTTCTCTGGGAGTAGTTCATAAGAGAGTTGATCAGGTCAGGAAGCACCTTGCTACTCATCAGCTATCTATTGCTGATGTTTATAGTTCTTCTGTTGATCCTTTGTTATATTTAGCGATCTCTTTGTGTTTTGTTGATAACAAATATAATGTTATCATAAGTAAAATTATAAGGATACATGTTATTTTTGTAAAGCATTTACATATAGTTATTTAATACAAATTGTTGTAATAAATCATTTGTTGTAATAGTTTATTAGGATGGGTAAAAACCACAACCCATGACCCATGGTATTAACCCATGATCCATTGACTAGATGCATTGCATCTATTAGATACATTGTATCTAAATAAATAACCATGGACCAACCCATAACCCAAGACCCATGACCCATAACCCAAAAACCCTTGGGCAAAGAGGAGCTTCCCACGGATCCCTGGAGTTACACTAGACGGATCCCTTAAGGAAGGGATCCGTGAAATAGTGGCAAGATTTTGCCTATAAATAGAGAGCCATTTCTTCATTCTTACTCATCCCTCTTCTTACTAACTCTCTCATATATTCTTACATTCTTCTAACAAAAGATCACTTGATCTAGAAAGTTGTTCTTCTTTCTTCTATTGTGATTCTCATATAGGTCCTTCTCTAAGGCGACATCACGAGCATCCTACAAGTCATCCAAACAAGGGGTCCTTGATTGATTTGTTCCTCTACAAGATTTCTGTAGCAAAGATCTTGTACTTGATATTTCACATATTTGTTGTGTAATATTCGTGTTGGTTTGGTCCTCCGTGTTACGGACTTGGTATTTAGCTTTGTACCGGAAAAAGGTGTAAGCAATGTTGTGAAGGCTTCTCTGCCAGGTTGAAGGAGTTTGTTGACATAGTGCTTGAACTCTCGAGTAGGTGACTCGGGGAGTGGAGTAGGGCAAGGAAGGTATCCTTGTAGCCGAACCACTATAAATCGGTTGTGTCATTTATATCCCTTACTTTACTTTCCTTACTTGCATTACTCTTACATCTATACTTTATCTTCATCCATACGATTTCACATAACATCGAATCTAAAGTTTTTAGAAACTAACTTAAAATCGGCAAAACTATTCAACCCCCCCTTCTAGTTTTCCACAATTGGCATCAAGAGCTAAGTTTATAAAAGTTTTAAAGTAAACCGTATTTTAAAAAAAAATCGATCACTATGGGTTCTGAAAATTACAAGGAAGGGCAATCCATGCAACGACCTCCACTACTTGAAACTAATGGTTTTATATATTGGAAAAATAGATTCGAAACGTATGTGAAGTCTAAAGATATTGATCTTTGGTACATCATTGTTGAAGGCGATTTTGAAGCCACTGCAAAAGATGAAAATAGAATTTTAGTTAACATACCTCATGATAAAGTCACCGATTGTATTAAGAAAAAGCTTTCCAAAAATAGTGAAGCTAAAATGGTTTTATATAATGCTTTACCCAAAAAGAAATTCGAAATAATCTCCATGCTTAAAACCTCTAAAGAAATTTGGAATTCTTTAGTTGTAACTCATCAAGGTAATCAACAAGTGAAAAACAATAAAATAGATTTATTTGTTCAACAATATGAATAATTTTCAATATCGGATGAGGAAACTATAGATCATTCTTTTGCTAACTTCAATACTATAATTACATCTTTACAAGCACTTATCTACCTTTTAATGAGTGTTTTTTAACCTTGTTAACTGGTATGCAATCGGTTTGGGTGTATGTTATTAGGGGTGGTGGTCGGATGATATATTATCTCATGTTTTAATTTCCATGTTGTTGGTTTAACGATCATGGTAAACTTTTTTTTGGATAAAGGGGAGTAATCCTGCACCCTGGTAAAATATATTATCCAAAAAAACATTGAAGTATAACGGATGAGAGTGGGTCCCTCATCTCAGTCCCATAGGACACTTACATAACTACGATATAAGAATGACAGGCCATTCTTGTAACTTACATATTAAAACATACATCCTACAATGACTACAATAGATAAAAACAATACATACGTAACTCAAGTAAAAACTTGATTCTTCATAGTCATCATAGCCATAGGACTTACACACAAAGAAACCTCCTAAACCAGGCTTCCCACGACTTCCAAGTAGTACTCCAAGCCATGAAAACAAATGCATAAGAAAATGCCAGCTCATAGGAATACCACACGTACAAAGTAACAAGTAAACTACCATAGGTGATAACCAACAGTCAAAACCAAGAGTAATTCGCAGCATGTACTCCAAAGGTGATCATTCAAGCTTAATCTTGATTATAAACTGAAACAAAAAGCCTTGTTCACACTACATTATCTTGTACATGAATCACCACTCCAAATGAACACCCAATGACCAGCGATACCATGCCCATACCAAAAAGGAATGAAAGGAAGTAACGCCATCACACGGATATCAACCAAACACTCCAGACCAAAATAAGGAACTTCCAATGCCGATCAACAGGTCATAAACCATAAGAATAGCCATACAATCACTATGAACAGATTTAATGCGTCATAAGCACCCTCAAGTAGAAGAGGATTGTCTTGAAACCCAATGCAGATAAGAACTGCCATAGACGATCAATAGGGTATTCAACACCCTAACTTCCAAACATACCTAAAAAACAGGTTCAACATCCAATGTAATGGTGGTCAACAACTTACCACCATGGTAAACTAATCTAGGGTTTCTCTTTGATCGTTTTTTTTGTTTATGCTGTGCTCTATTGACGAAACCCTAATTCTAGGGTTTCTTATCTATTATCGGTTGTTGGCCTGATCTTTGATTGCAATTAATTAACTGCTTGGTGTTTGATTTCTGCTTGATGGTGGTGTGTGCTTCAACGATCTAATGGAACCCCAATTTAGGGGTTCGTTTTATTTTTTTCTGCACGGGTATGTGATGATTATCTGATCATAACTCTAAAGGTGAACCCATTCTAGGGTTTGTTTTGTTGATTGCAAGTTCTATATCAGATTTAAGTATTATGTACGTGGGTTGTTTAGAGAGATATCGATATTTGAAGTTAAGTTTGGTAAGGTTCTTATTCAAAAAATCTAGAGATCGTTATTGGAAGTTAGGGTTGAATACCCTATTGTTGTATCATGCATTGATATGGCTGCTGGAGATGTGTATGTTAGGGGTTTCTGTAGCCCTATGATTGGTGTCAATTCGATCTACTTTGCTCTACATGGCTGGTCGTTGTTACTGTGTTGTGTGGGGGTGGTGGAGTTGAATCTGACTTTGATTATGATGCGGCTTATTCTTGTTATGGTTCATCTTTGGTGCCGTATTGGTATTTGTGAAACCTTGCTGCTTTGCTATCTTCAGGGGTTTTTCGGAATGGTATGGAGATGAGCTCAAGGTTCTTTGGTTATTTGGAAGTTGGGGTTTTGTGTACCCTATTCTCATGTCAGATCTGATTTGCGTTTATATACATTCTTATTTGGTTATGCATGATGTGTAATCATAATAGTAGTCGCATATGGGTTTGAATCATTTTTTTGGGTAAAAGGGATTTTTCACCCTTGTAAAATTCATTACACCAAAAACGTTGAAGTATAAAGGATGGGAGTGAGTCCCCCATCTCAGCCCGAAAGGGCAATGGACATGCACAAACACATGTGCAACTTACAAATAACATAAGCTAAAAAAAGCTACTAAACACCAAGAAACACAAAAGAAAACATAAATCTATTTCTTCTTGCGTCCTTGCACCTTGAAGTCTTTAACAGAGCCACTATAATTCTTAGATTTAGAAGCATACATCTCGATATCATAGGTATGGTCCGAACTACTCTTGGCTTCACTCGTGTTAGTTTGTGGATCTTATTGGTAAGTGTGGTATTTCATGAAATGGTTTTTTGTTTTCATGGATTGGAGTACTACTTGGAAGGAGGGGAAACCTGGTTATGGGTTTCTTCATGTGCAGGTGCTGGATCGCTATGATGACTAAGAAGACTCGAGTGTTTACTTGAGTTACGGTTTATTGTATTTTTTTTTTATTTTTAGTCATTATTAGATATATTTGGATATGTAAGTTATAAGAATGGCCTGTCATTCTTATATAGTGAATAGATAAGTGTCCTAAGGGACTGAGATGAGGGAAATCACCCTCATCCTTTGTACTTCAATGTTTTTGGTGTTAATGTATTTTACCAGGGTGCAAGATTACTCCCCTTTACCCAAAAAAATCTTTACAAGCACTTGATGAGTCTTTATCTAGCCGTAATCATGTTAGGAAATATCTAAGGGCACTTCTATCCAAGTGGAGATCTAAGGTGACGGCAATTGAAGAATCAAAAGACTTGACAATCCTCACCCTTGATGAACTCATAGGCAATTTAAAGGTCTATGAGCTTGTCCTTTCTAAAGATTCCGAAGCCTCAAAAGTGAAAGAGAAGCACAAATCTATTGCCTTTAAAGCCAAGAAGGTCTCAAGTGATGAAGAGAACTCCTCTTCGGATAGTGATGACGAGGAGTATGCCATGGTGGTAAGGGACTTCCAAAAGTTCTTTAGAAGAAAGGGAAGATACGTCAAACAACCGTATGACGACAAGAAAGGATTCTGGAAAAGAAAAGAGGACGAGAAAGCAAGGGATGATCGCGCTTGCTTTAATTGTGGGGACCCAAACCACTTTATTAGTAAGTGTCCCAAATGTGATGATCAAAAAGCATTCGTGAGCGGTTCATGGGGAATGAGCGAGGAGGAGGACGAGGAAATTTGTCTCATGGCAAATGACGAGGTATGTCACGAATACTATAGTAGCTTATCATTAGATGATGACTCATTGCAAAATGAATATGATAAAGTTTGAAAAATTAGTTTAAAAGTAATCAACAAAAACAAGTTTTTGAAAAACCAAAACCAACATTTAGAAAAGGAAGTCATAGAGTTAAAGGCAAAATTAAAACGTCTAGAAAAGGGGAAGATAGCAAGTGGCGAATGTAAACTTTGCGTTCAATTTCAAACACTAGTTGATCACCTAGACTCTAAGATTGCTAGAATGAACACTAATACCTTAGAAATGATATGGGATAGTGTTAAAACAGGAAACAACCAAAAAGGTCTAGGTTTTCAGGAACTTAATGCTTCAACTAGTGAAAATAAAGAAACACAATTCGTAAATGCACTAGAAAAACAAACCACTGTAGTCACGGATCCCACGGATCCCACAAAAAGGGAACCGGCTAGTGTACAGCCAGGGATCCGTGGGTCTGCCGAAGCAAATAGTGGTAATAATTTAGCTTCTTCATCTAGAACTGATTTTGTTATTGTTAATAAGAAGAAACCAACTCATGTTACCATTAGACAACCACCTCCAAGACAAAATCAAAGCTTCTCAAGAAACAAAGGTCCATTATTTTCAAAACCGAACACATCTAGGAGACCTAAAAATGTTTATCCAAGAAGTAACCATCAAATGGGATGGAATCCAAATATGTGAAATGGCTTTCCATTTCAAAACTTTTCACCATGGAACACATTCTCACCTTATCCATATATGTCTAACATAAATGGAATGTTTAACACTAATGGACCCATGAACAAATGGGGACCAAACTTTTGAGTTAATTTTTTTCTTAGGTGTGTTTAAAGGTTGACCTATATCCATATGAATGGATCAAGGATAGCGGGTGCACGAGGCACATGACCGGCAATAAGGATTTGTTCTCCACATATGAATCCTTCAATGGAGGAAATGTGGTATTTGGAAATAGCAAAAGCAAAATCATCGGTAAAGGTACGATT
Organism: Chrysanthemum seticuspe; assembly: GCA_019973895.1. Taxonomy (NCBI): domain Eukaryota; kingdom Viridiplantae; phylum Streptophyta; class Magnoliopsida; order Asterales; family Asteraceae; genus Chrysanthemum; species Chrysanthemum seticuspe. Next base: position 199,211,527 of record BPTQ01000008.1, on the reverse strand, counting down.
TCTAACAAATCTCTAACCATCAACGATGTGTGTCACGTAGAAAACCTAAACTTTAACCTCTTAAGTATAGGACAAATATGTCACAAAAAGTGCAACGTACTTTTTAACAAAACCGGTAGTAAGATACTGAAAAATGGCATCACCATAGGTAGAGGAATCGGGAAACATGGAGTCTATGTCATTAAAATTGGTAATGAACCTAAAGACAAACTTTTTCTTACTTCTATGGATGATACTTCGACCTTATGGCAATGAAGATTGGGTCATGCCAACATGCGACTTCTTCAATCGCTATCATCCAAAGATCTACCAAAACTAAAATATGAACATCACTTTTGTGATGCTTGTAACGTAGGAAAACAAGTCCATGCTAGTCACAAAGCTAAAAATATAGTTTCTACAACTAAGTGTGTAGAATTACTACACATGGATTTATTTGGTCCATCCGCTATCCAAAGTTATGGAGGTAACTACAACACTTTGGTTTTAGTGGATGACTACTCTAGGTACACATGGACTAAATTCTTAAAGAACAAAACTGAAATGTTCAATAACTTTGAAATATTAAGTAAGAAAATCCAAAGACAATTAGGAAGTCCTATAGTGTCTATTAGAATGGATCATGGTAAGGAATTCGATAATGAAGTGCGATTTGGAGCCTTTTGTGACGCTAATGGTACTACTCACAACTTCTCGGCTCCTCGCACTCCACAATCAAATGGGGTAGTTGAAAGAAAGAATAGAACCCTACAAGAAATGAGTCGCACCATGCTAAATGAGCAATCCACACCTCAAAAGTTTTGGTGCAATGTCGTTGATACCTCAACGTACATACTTAATCGAGTCTTAATTAGACCATTTTTAGGTAAAACTCTATACGAGTTACTTCGAGGCAAAAAGCCTACGTTAGACCACTTTAGAGTCTTTGGTAGCAAATGTTTTCTACTTAACACTAAAGATTAGCTTACAAAATTTGATCCTAAATCAACCGAAGGTATCTTTTTAGGTTACTCTCCTAATAGCAAAGCATACGTCTTATTAAATAAAGAAACAATGAAGGTTGAAGAGTCATTAAACGTAAAATTTGATGAGAGTCCACCCAAACCTACTCTACCTCTTGTCGATGACGAGATTGTCGAGAGTGAAGCCATTGTAATAAAAAAAAAGATAAACGAAGAAGAAGAAACTTTAAATAATGAAATCATAAGTATTAAAGAGTCCAAAGATCACCCCGTAGATAAGGCCATAGGAAAGTTAAACGAAAGAACCTTAAGGTCTCAAGTACAAAACCAAAGTAGCCTATTTTGTTTTGTCTCAACCATAGAACCTAAGAATACACAAGAAGCCATAAAAGATGAAAGTTGGGTAATGGCTATGCAAGAAGAGTTAAATCAATTTGTTTCTAACGATGTTTGGACACTTGTCCCTCCACCTAGTAATTAAACCGTAATAGGAACCAAATGGGGATATAAAAAAAAGTTAGATGCAAACGGTGTAGTGTCTAGAAACAAAGCTAGACTCGTTGCCCAAGGGTATAATCAACAAGAAGGAATAGACTTTGATGAGACCTATGCCCCCGTGGCTAGATTAGAGTCTATAAGAATACTTCTTGCTTATGCTTGTGCTAATGATCTTAAGCTAAGAAACCCTAGTTTTCTCTCCCTAGTAGGGGCGATTCCTGCCTCCCAATCCCTATCAATTTCCGGCCATAATTCTTACGTTTTTTCTTTAATTCTTCTATGGATTAACTGAATTAACGATTAGATCTGATTTGATAGGATTGGGAGTCGGGGTCTAATGTTTTATTTATAAATCGTTCCTATGCTTGTAGTCGCCTCCTCCTCTACCAATCTATCCTGAATCAACCTTAAAACGCCTCTCTACATCCAAACAACTTGTTTCGTTCTGTTTGTATGCAATCATTTTTTTAGGGTTGTGTTAACATATGGGGTGTCGTGTGTTTGCTGTTTGGCTGAAACCCTAATTTATTTTTGTTAGGGTTTCGATGTTGTTGTTGATGGGTTGTGCATTAATGTGTTTTGTTATTATGCTCATGATCTCTGGTCGTAACTGCTATATATTTCTGATGGGGTATCTTAATTGGTGGGTTGTTCGCAAGCGGATGGGCATGCCTTCTATGAATACCGAAACCCTAATTTTAGGGCTTGTTTTTTATATTACGATATGATGCTTGGGACTGTTTGTGATTCTGATGCATGTTCTTTGTTGATTAATGTGTATTTAAGTGGGTTTTGAGAGAGGTAAGTAAAGTTTTAAGGTAATCTTTTTCAAAAACCTTGTTTTCATGCTATGATCACAGCCCGGATGGATATTGCTACATTGGTCGAGGGTTCTGTGATTGTTTCTGCTGTAAGTTAGGGTTTGTATATCACTAGTTGTTGCTTTTTCTGTTACGGATCGTTTTTCAGAGCGGGGTGTTGATATCCTTGTTTTATATTACGATTGTAGAGAAGTTAGGGTTTTCATAAACCCTATATTGGGTCCCTCACAGGTAATTGTTGATTGGATGAATTTTATGATTATGTTTCCAGCGTTATCTGATTGTTTGTGGGTAATTGGTTCCCGCTGCTTCGATGATTAGTATATTGCTTGCTGATCAGCTTGGTTTTGATCTACCCTTGTTATGTCATGTTGATTATTGGCTTTCTTGGTCGTTATTGGGGTGGTAATCGTGGCTTGATAGTTGCAGGATCGCTGTTATAGGCTGTTGTGATCTGGATTGTGTGTAGCACGACTATTGATGATGGATTGGAATGTGGAAGTGAGTAGGTTTTCTACATATTCTTTGGTTATTCTTTGTGAGGTTCTGTTTTGAATCTAAACGTACACTTTTGGAGCGAGTTTTTTGCTTGCTGCTCTATCCGTGGTTTTAGAGTCTCTCACCAACCGTTGTATGAAATTTGTGAACTGAATTCGCTTTGATGATCCATGAGTGTGTGATGGTCTTTTTCACTTATATGTGGATATCCTATGATATGGGTGCTTTTCTGGATCGCATGGAAGTTGATTTGGAGTTCTATGATGACTATGTTGTTGGTGACATGGGTGGCTAATGAAGTGCATTTATTTTTATTCTGTTTATCGTTGTAGTATGATGTTTAGTTATAAGTGTGGTTTGTCATGCTTATATTGTAAGTTATAGGAATTATGTTGCATTCCTATAGGTGAGTCTGTAAGTGTCCTAAGGGACTGAGATGAGGGATTCACCCTCATCCTTTGTACTTCAATGTTTTTGGCGTAATATATTTTACCGGGGTGAAATAACCCTTTTACCCAAAAAAAAAATATTGTTGGTGACATTAGTGAATAAAGTTTTAATTCCATATTTATATTCACTTGTATAGTCATTATAGGTTGTAAGTTTTATTTTGTAAGTTATAAGAATGGCGTGTCATTCTTATATGAGAGTCTGTAAGTGTCCTAAGGGACTGAGATGAGGCAAGTCACCCTCATCCTTTGTACTTCAATGTTTTTGGTGTAATGCATTTTACCAGGGTGAAAAATTCCTTTTACCCAAAAAATAATGATCTTAAGCTTTATCAAATGGATGTCAAAAGTGCTTTTCTAAATGGTTTTATTAATGAAGAAGTATATGTAGCTCAACCTCTGGGCTTCATCGATTTTGAAAAACCTAAACATGTATATAAGTTAAAGAAAGCCCTTTACGGTCTTAAACAAGCTCCAAAAGCTTGGTATGATAGACTCAAGTCATTCTTAATCAAACAAAACTACACCATGGGGTTAGTTGATAACACATTTTTTACTAAGAAAAGAGAGTCAAATATAATCATTGTTCAAATATATGTAGATGATATTATATTCGGATCTACTTGTCAAGACATGTGTGATGATTTCTCTAAAATCATGCATGACGAGTTCGAGATGAGTATGATGGGAGAACTTAGTTTCTTTCTTGGTCTACAAATCAAACAAGTAGAAGATGGTATCTTCTTTAATCAATCTAAATACATAAAGGAGATGTTAAAGAAATTCGGTTTAGAAGAGTCAAAACCCATTAGGACACCAATGTCATCCGACACTAAACTCACAAAAGATGAAGACGGCGAATCCGTTGATAACACAAAATATCGTGGCATGATTGATAGTCTTCTCTACCTCACGGCTAGTCGGCCGGATATCATGTTTAGTGTTTGTCTATGTGCTAGGCTTCAAGAAGATCCTAAAACATCACATCTATAAGCCGTCAAAAGGATATTTAGGTACATTAAGGGTACGACTCAATTAGGATTGTGGTATCCTAAGGGTACGGGGGTAGAAACAATTGTATATGCAGATTCTGACCATGCAGGTGATTATGTTGACCGAAAAAGTACTAGTGGGGTATGTAATTTTATGGGATGTTGTTTAACATCTTGGTTCTCAAAGAAGCAAACGGCATTGGAAATAAGCCGAATATGTCTCCGCCGGCAAAGCATGCCAACAAGCACTATGGATGAAACAAGCGTTAGTTGACTACAGCATTCATCTAAGTGACATATCCATTCTATGTGACAACAAATGTGCCATCGACTTAAGCAAGAATCCGGTATTGCATTCTCGCACCAAGCATATAGAGATTCGTCATCACTTCTTAAGAGACAATGTTAAAAAGGGGAACATCTCTATTAAGAAAGTAGCATCCGAGGAGAACATAGCCGACGTCCTCACCAAACCGTTGAAGCAGGAACAATTCAATCTACTTCGTCTTGGTCTTGGTCTCATGGAACAATCGTCGTAATTTGCTTTTAAACTCTACAAAGTATGTAAACACTAGCCTTCTTCTTTCTGAGTCTAGGATCTCTATTTCACGCACTACTCACAAGCAATACGGGAATTTTCAAAACCCAAGATAAGGTTTTACTTATAACTCGTACTTTCAAAGTCTTCTCTTATTTTTCAAGACAAGTACCTCTTACAAACAAGTAATTGCATACCTATTTTTTTTGGAATAAACATTTTATTCACACAAATCACTTTCATAAAAGCCATTTCTCACGACTAGGATAAATCGCTTTTTCATTATTAATACAAAGTAAAAACATGTTTTCATTGCATCTCATATCTTTTGAATGCTAAAGAGGATACATAACTAATATGTGTTTTCGGGTTCATTCATTTAAGCAACAATGAATTAGGAGCACTCGGGTTATCTCACATAATAATGTGCTTTTTCACTTCTAGTTTGTTTTTCTTTTCTTTTTAGGAGTCGAGATAACCACAACTCCAAATGGTATGCATATAAGCACACACTAGGCACAAATGTTTCCATAAGGAAAACTTTGAGCTTCCTGAATCACCAGTACCACGAATCCCAGCCTTAATGCTGGACGGATCCCTCAAGGGAAGGATCTGTGGGATCCGTGAGACAGAAGCTAATTTTATCTTCTATTTTTCTCACTTTGGATGAAAACTTCAATATTTTCATCATTTTTTTAAATTTTTTTTGGAGTTTTTTACTTAATGCTTGTGTTCTCATGATCACATGCCTTAAATTCATATCTAATCATTAGATTTTAATCTACATTTTGGGTCAAGCATTCATTACAATACATAATTTTTCTATAAATAGGATTCCCAAAATGCTTGCATATTCATCACTCTCAACCTCACAAATAAACATCATCATGTCACCCAAAAGATCTTCCAACATAGATGAATCACCTAGTGCAAACAATCCCTTTCAAGAAATCCAAAATTTTGTCCTCGCACCTTCCAGAATACCACAACCAAAATCTAGGAAATTCGCACGGATTAGCATCCGACCTTGTTGCTTAGCAAAACCATCTTCAAATGGTTCATCACCAACCACTCATTCACCACAAGATGCTTCCATTATAGCACCTCCTTCATCACCAACAAGTACACCAACTTCATCACCCATCATATCCCTACCTAAGGTCACTCTTTTAGAACTCCTTAAGACTCCAACAAGATCTCAACAAACCAAGCAAAAAGAACTAGTCTTTTTTACACCTCCAACTTCTCCAAACACAATTTTCAAAGACCTTGAAACCTCACCACCTTTAGATCCCATTGTGTTACAAGAACATCTAGGTTCTTTTCCACCACCACTTCCAAACATTCCGGTCTTTGATCCGTATTTTCTAACTTTTCCACCACAACTTCCGCATCTCACAAATCAAAGTAACCCGGAAAACTTCCGCACTCATTACCCACATCACTTACATTGTGAACATTTCCAATCCACTAGGGATATTGCAATAGAAATTAGGGAAGAAATGTGAGTCATAATTAACCTTATCCTTGATCGCATCAACGTCATTACTCACCAAAACTTCCATCCATAACCTTATTCAAGCATGGAAGGAATCATCTTTATTACTTTTAGTATTTTTCTTTTGAGTCATTTTTTTTGGAATAAGTCTTGTTCTTACTTTTACATGTTTTGTGGTTGACAGGGGCTGATAATTTTCTGAGTAGGGTTCAAACCTATTATGTTTGGGTTCGATTTTCTATTGTCACTGTCAATACGAACACGTATACGTGTTGAAGATGCAAGTTCAACCTGCTGCAAATATGGCTTATTTTGATGTGGTTGCTGAATTGATGGTCCGTTGCATCTTCGAATGGTAATTGTAACACTATTGTAAGTTAAGTTTTGAAGGGTTCTTATTCAAAAAACTCTTTTTCTGAATTTTAATGGTATTCGGTTTTGCATCTCAACGCACACTTTTGGAGTGAGTTTTGCTTGCTGCTCTATCCGTGGTTTTAGAGTCTACCACCAACCGTTGTGTGAAATTTGCGAACTGATTCTTATTTGATGGTTACAAGATCATGAAGTTGTAAGTTAAGGTTTGCAAAACCCTATTGTTAGTCTATGGCAGGTTATGTTAGCTCTGTTTTGCATTCGGATCTTAGTTGCGTTTTGCAACATATGGTTTACAGAATCGTGTCATAGTGAATCGTTTATGTCTCCATGATTGTGGGACATCGAAGATGATTGGAAGTTCTACGATGACTAAGCTTTGGTGCTACTTTAGTGAAGCAAGCTTTTAATTTCATATATTTATTCACTTGTATAGTCATTGTAGGTTGTTTGTTTCATTTTGTTAGTTATAAGAATGGCATGTCATTCTTATATAGATTTGCTTGTAAGTGTCCTAAGGGACTGAGTTGAGGGAGTCACCCTCATCCTTTGTACTTCAATGTTTTTGGTGTAATGTATTTTACCAGGGTGAAAAATCCCTTTTACCAAAAAAAAAAAAAAAAAAAAAACCACTACATTATGTTTTGTCATCAACAAAAAGAGGGAGATTGTTAATACAAATAAACCGTAAAAACGTTTATTAATATTTAGCGATCTCTTTGTGTTTTGTTGATAACAAATATAATGTTATCATAAGTAAAATTATAAGGATACATGTTATTTTTGTAAAGCATTTACATATAGTCATTTAATACAAATTGTTGTAATAAATCATTTGTTGTAATAGTTTATTAGGATGGGTAAAAACCACAACCCATGACCCATGGTATTAACCCATGATCCATTTACTAGATGCATTGCATCTATTAGATACTTTGTATCTAAATAAATAACCATGGACCAACCCATATGTAACAATTCGCAATTTCGGGTCAATATTCATTTTTACTATTCACTATTACTATTCACTTTTTACTATTCACTGCCAAAAATTTTATTTCACATTCTCGTAAGTTAATTTACTTTTGTGATAACCTGAGAGTTTGACAATCGTTAGATCATCTGCGCAAAAGTTATTAAGAAAACATCGTCTTAAAGTTTCGTTTTGGTCGGAGCACCATTTAAACTTCCCGCGCATAACAAAAACCAACTCTGACAATTTTCCCCACATCAGATTAATTTTTAAATCACTCATAATCAATTAGAGAATTTTTAAGACTTCATTTAAATGTTACCAAATAAACCCTGAGCCGTACGAGACTAAACTTACGTTTTAAACAATTCTACTTAGACCCAGACTTAACCATTCCTGCACTGTATTTCCTAAGACGTTTAGACACTTTTACATTTTTGGAAAAGTCAAACATATTTCCCTCCTCCTTTGACCATAAAGAAATTAACCTTGTACGTTCTACATTTTTGCTTAAATCGCGTAACTTTTAGACTTCACATATAACTGTTAAGTTATCCTACGTATAACGAAAACCATATTTTAACATCTCATATCACTTATAGACTAATTTTAGTCTACTTTAAATAAATTCACGGTCATTTCCCTGAAATCTCGTTCTTTCCTGATAAATTGCATTTTTCACGCATTTAGCCTACGTTTCCAGTTTTAACAGCGTTTACGCGACCCATTAAACTTATCACTCATTTTTATAAGATAATAATGAGTATATTAATGAGTTTAATCATTTCTATAAGTTTCATATTTTTACGACACCCGGTTTTACGTTTCATGAATTAAAAACTTACCGTTAGCGATTTTCGGAACCGAACTACACTCCGTAAAATCAAGATAATATCAAGACATTCAAATATAATCACCACCTCCTCATATGAAACGTGTAAAAACACATGTAGGGATGTTACTTGATCATTCCTTATATCATTACAAGTATACAACTTAACCATGGTTAGTTTTTAACCCAATATATAGTTAACTCCTAAATTTCCCCTATAAATACCAAGCTAAAAACTACATATTTCTTGCACCCTCCTCTCTTCATCTATAAAAGTCCTAAAACCCTAAGGCACTTATCTTATATTTTGTAAGAAAGTTAACTAGTTTTTGAAAGAAAACTAGTGTTTGATTTTCGTTCTTAGAAGTTTTCAAGAAAGAGTCGTTATAATCTTCAAATAACTTCAACTCTCCAAAAAGACGTCGTTATAATCTTCTTTTATTCTTCGGGCTCTCAAGAAGGCCGTTGTTATAATCTTCTAATAGCCTCGGGTTTTCGAAAATTACAAATTCTACGTCGAAGCTCCGCTTATATTTCTTTTTTTCCATAATATTCAAGCATTCTATATTAAGGTTATACGTAGAGACTTCCAGGCTTATCCATCGATTATGTTATACGTTCTGATATCATTTATTAAGGTGAGTTCGTAGCCCCACTTTTACTCATTTAATTACTTTATAAACTTGTTGGGGGAGATACATGCTCAACTACTTGCTTTTACCTTTACAAATACAAATACTCAAAACATTTACACTTTTATGCTACGCTATACTTTTTATACTTGATTGCATAATACTTTTGGGTAAAGGGGAGTAATCCTGCACCCTGGTAAAATACTATTAACCAAAAACGTTTAAGGACAATGGAATGTGGTTGAAATACCATATTAACCTCAAGCAACCGCTTGAACTACCACTAAATCATTTATGACAGGCCATAAATGAACAACTAGCTACTAACAACTAGGACTACTAGAAAACATCATAAAAAACATGCCAAACTAATGAACCAACAAACAAAAGTTACTTCCTAGCACGACCTTGAAGCTTGAAATCATTCAGTTGCCCCGGAAGATCGTAAACCTGAGCCGCATAATCATCGGAAAAATAATCTTCAAGCTCGATACCTCCACCAGACGATGAAAAGTAATTTCCTATGTTATCATTCGGCTCATACACCTCATCCTCATCACTGTCAGAATCAACCACTTTACCCACTTTAGAAAATGGGTTACCTCTATTAGTTGAAGTACTCGAAGATGGAACAGAAGAAGGCTTAGTAGGCTCTCCTTGAACCTTTGGCTCCGTGTAACTACTAGGCCGATCTTGTGTTCCCTTACCACTATTATCATCTCCCAGAACGTCCTCATCCAATGAATCCAAAACACCAAAAGAATTAGTAGCCTTAACATTCAGATCAGAGTTAACATTAGAAGGAGGAGCCGGAACCGGATCTTTAGGATTATTTGTAGCTATTGTAGACTTCGTACCTGTGCCACTAGAGGATGTCCCTCCAGAGGATGAAGCGCCTCCTTTAACTGACCCACCCTTAGGCTCCCAACGATAATGAAAAGCAACCTTAGGTTTAGTAAAACGAATACCATCAATATGCTTCTCTTTACTTGGTTGTTTACCTTTACCCTTACGATTATTGACCTCAACATAGCCATCATTGTCAACAACCTGTGAAACACTTGGTTTAACATTCTTAGGACAACCACCATCATTATGGTCAAAAATATTACATGTCTCACACCTTGGAGGTTTCCACTCATACTCAACTTCTAGCGTTTCCAATGAATGATCAGATTCGTCCGGAAAGGGAATCGCCACCACAATCGAATCAAGTAAAGCAGCCAACGATGAAACTTCCACAAGAACCCTAACATACGAACTGCGGACCCAATATTTGAGACACATCGCACTCGTATACGCGTCAAGCATAACAGGCCGCCCAATCTGAGTCGAAATTAAACTAAGACCGACTTCGGAATAAGCTACTAACGGAATATTATCAATTTTGACCCAAACCAGAGCAGAAGTAATGTCATCTTTTTTCAGTTTGGTATTAGGAGTCCAAACATTCAAAAAAAATAGGCACCAAACGAATTAACCAAGGACCTTCTTCCAAAACCTTTTCCATACCCTCCTTAGTAGCAAATTGAAAAAGGAAAAAACCATTATTAAGCATAACTCGTTGAAGCCCATATTTTGCCCACGTGTTTCGAACATAATTCTCCACAATTGGAAAAGCAAGACGCTTACCAATAAAATAGCCATACAATGTATTAGCAAATCAATTACTAATCTCATTAACCACCTCCAAAGGAATAGCCACGTTAGCTCCCGCGACACACTCGCTATTTCTCATCTCCGATACTTTAACGACCTTTTTGCTCGAATTATTTTTAAACATTGATGCAAAAGACATGGACCAGAAGTATCCTGAGGATATACCCCAATCGACCTAGAATTCCCATTACTGATTGCATAATACTTGATAGCATTCATACTTGATTGCATTACACTTGATTGCATTATACTTGATTGCGTTATATACTTGATTGCGTTATACTTGATTGTGTTATACTAAACTTGAAAGTCTCCTAACATACACGGAGCAGTCCCCTCGTTCGCATGATAAGTCTCCTTGGATAACACACGCATTGGGTTTCGGAGATGAAGTAAAACTAATGCTATTACTTTCCTTATGAGCAACACAAAGTGTGACAACCCGTACTTTCAGGTCATTTCTCGACACAATTTATGTCTCATTATTTCAACATTTTTAGTAAACTTGGTTTACTTGTTTCAAATTCGCGTAACCTTGGAGGTTTAGCGGCGAATTCATGATCATGACATCACGTACATTTCATATGGACTATGATTAGTCTACATTTCATTGACATCATGTGCATCTCATTAGTACCTTCACGACATTTCATTTCACCTTCAACGCGAAATTTTTATTTAATAATCTTTATCGCGTGAGTTTTATTTTGTATATTTAATCCGATACTTTCAAAAATGATCCCGAAGTATTTTTAAACTTACATTTAGTTTATAAAAACTATATTTTTAGTTTTCCTAGTGTTTCAAATTTATTTGGTACTTAAATCGTTAAAATTTAATTATTACGTCGTTTTTCTTAAAAATTGTACGATAATTATTTTATCACCCGATTTTCACAAGGAAAGTATTTTTACAATTTTTATCACCTCAATACAATCTATTTTGATTTACTAAAAACTTACTTGTACCACAAATTCCCATTTACCTTATAAATTGATTAATACTTACACTTTCTTTACAATATATACACAAATTATACAAATAATTATACAAGTTGCAAAGTTTAAAAAAAAAATATATATAATTGGGTAGACAACCCTCCCCCAAAAACCGGCCATAGGGGAGGGTGAGTCTTAAATGGATGTATGGTTTATTGATTTCTTGTTTCTTCAACAAAAGTCTTACACTCAAAATTATTTTCACATACATCTCATTCTTATCAAAGTGTTTAATAAAAACTTTCTCTCCTTTCCTTTGGCTCTCAAGAACCGGCCACACTCAAGCTCACCAAGGGGATCAAGATTTTTATAAAGATCAAGTGTTTTTCAACCTAGTTTATATCCTTTTTATGGTTTTGAAATAAAAACCAAGGATATTTAAGTTAATCCTTGTTACTAGCACCTCTTCATTTTCACTAGTAAGCATATTCTTATCATTTTTATGTTTCCTTTTCATTTTCATAAGTTTCTTTTCATTTTTGGAGCTTATATGCATGTTATGTGATTTATACCATTTATTTCATGATTTTTAAGTTATATATACAATATGGTCATCCTATAATTACTCCCAAGTTATTCTTTGGTCTTGATGGTGATTAGGAACCCATGACACCCTAAGAAGGTGTATGGTAGGATTAGATTAGCTTTGGAGTTGATTTGAAGGGATTAGAATAGGTTTTGTCCGAGAAAAACTATTTTCGATAACTATAATTAAGGTTCTGTCCTTGTTTCAGTTTTCTGGAAAATCCGACATTTAGTACGAAATTTTGGCCTTGATATTTAGAAAATATACTTTAAAACGAATCCGTGGCCTTTTGAACGGATAAAAACGGAGTTATAACGAAGCCGTGGTGAATTTTTAAAGTTTGACGACGAAACGTACACTTTTCAGAAAATTCAGCTTTGCTGTTTTTAGTATTTTCGGGTCAAAAACGAGCCTTAAGCTTCACAAATTATTTCGACTTATCAAAAATATATTAGTTTACTTCGATACGAAGCTAAGGACATATTTTACGTAGAAAACGGACTTGAAACGACAAATATATGCACGTTTTTATAAAGTTGCCGTAACTATTATTTTCTGAAAAATTATATTATTTCTACGATTCAAGTATTTCATTAGTCGTAAGGGCTATGTTTGCGGCAGTTTTTAACTATGATGCAAAACTTTTTGGAACAAATTGTCTTCTAGTAAAATCAAGTTCACCGGCCATATTTTTCAAAACAAAAAGCCGTTTGTCAAGCGGAGTCATAGTAAATTATTTACGGATGTTCAAACTTGGCCGAAACTCATTTTCTGCACACAATTAGCAAAAACCACCATCTTTAGCCCTTAATATCTTTATGATCGAGACCTTTTGGACGAAAACTCCTGAACTGAAACTTTTACATATCGATACAAACTTTCCAAAACCGTCGAGTTCGTTCTCTAACGATCGACGCACACCGTTTTACGACTACTTTTCCGGAGCCATTTTTGTTAATTTCATGAATTTTCCGACGACATTGTTTTGCGACGAAAAGTGGTAATTTCACCAAAAATCATTATAAAACCAGTGTGGGATGACATTTTGACGTAAAAACATGTAAAGTGATTTTTGATTGGTCAAGACGTCAAAAGAGTATTTTTCGACGACGAGTAATATTTTCAAAACCCGTAAATGGTATAAATAACATACGAAGTGCATGCATAACATTACATTGCAACTCATTACATATCATATCATTCGTAATAGGTCATTTACGAGATTCACGCTATACCTCAGTGTATCCACTTTTGCCATCGCATTATTGTCCATGTGAGTTTCATAGCCCCTGCTTTTACTTGTTTACATAACTGTTTTGGGGGAGATACATGCTCAAATTGTTTTCATTTACTTTCACAAGTACATTAACTTTTATGGATTACCGTGAGTTCCATAGCCCCTACCTTTACTTGCTTTCATAACTGTTTTGGGGGAGATACATGCTCATCATCTTTTATGACATTCATATCTATTTGCAAACTACATGCTTCACCGAATTTAATGTTTAGTCATATCTTATATCATACATCATCGTGCTGAATGTCTTGGGATTATCATTGTGCTGAATGTCTTGGGATTATCATTGTGCTGAATGTCTTGGGATTATCATTGTGCTGAATGTCTTGGGATTATCATTGTGCTGAATGTCTTGGGATTATCATTGTGCTGAATGTCTTGGGATTATCATTGACTATACATATCTTGGCAATGGGTTGTGAACACACAGGTTGCAAGTTTTGTATGGGCGGGACTTGGAACTGAGTGGATTCACAATGCCTTTGCTGCATAAACGATTTCTAAAGGCTTTACATTTCAAAACAAACTCTATGAACTCACTCAACCTTTGTGTTGACACTTTTAGCATGTTTTATCTCAGGTATCTAAGGCATTCACTTCATGGCATGCATTTGGACACATCATGGAGTCGTGGTGACGACGCGTCTCACTTGGGTTTTACGTACTTTAAAACATCGTTTGAATTGTAATAAACTTATTTCCGCACAAGTTGATTTACATTTGGGACCTACTTTGTAAACTCTGATTATTTTATTAAATCAAGCGATGTATTTTCCAAACGACACTTTAGGTCGTCAATATAACTGTGATTATGATGCTATGACAGTCAATCCCCAGGAATTCCATTCCGCTGCAAAACAGGTAATTTGGGGGTGTGACAGATTGGCATCAGAGCTTCAGTTATAGAGAACTAGGTTGCATCATTGACCCTAGACTATAACTACATTATCATAGCATCTCATCATTTCATCACAAGTGCATGTTCACTTTACATGCGGTTTTTACGTACATTTTTCGAGTTATTCACTTTCATTTCACATCGATTGTCACATGGATGCCCTTAAATGCCCATTCCATTATTCTTTCTTCATACTCTAACGTGGAGAATTCCTTGTCATTCCCTATCACAATTTTCACATCAATCGACTCATCACCGATAACGTCGAATGCCGAGATGAACCTTTAAGCACGGCACAGTCACTCTCACTCCTTTGTTTCACCACTAACGTGTCGAGTTACACTTTATTCACACATTAAGTCACTAAACCATCATACATTTGAAGCACTTACGACACATCATAACCCATCTTTTTGGAACCCGTCGATCATTTTGAAAAATAACCTCAAACTCATCGTTTCTTGTCACATTTCTTTGAAGCGCTTATTATTAACATCGGATTTTGCTACGTCTCACATTTCCTCTTGTTTTGAAGAAGATATGGCACCGAAGAAAGCTACAGTTGAAATGACCCAAGCGGCTATTCAGAAGTTAGTGAATGATAGCATTGCTAATGCTCTAAGAGTTGAAAGGGAAACGGTGGCTGCTGCTGCTGCCGAGGCCGCGACTGCTGCTGTAGCCGCTAGGCTAGCTGCTGCTACTGGAAATGCCGGAGGATCCGGAGTTAAGAAATGTTCGTACAAGGATTTCAAAAGTTGTGAGCCCATGAAATTTAGAGGTACCGAGGGAGCTACAGCAATGGTTCGATGGTTTGAAAAATTGGAATCAGTGTTTTTGCTATGTAACTGTCCGGATGATAGTAAAGTTAAATTTGCTACGAGCACATTACTCGATGGAGCATTATCGTGGTGGAATTCTTATGCTCAACCGATTGGGATAGAGAATGCTTTCAAGCTTACTTGGGAGCAATTTAAGGGTTTGGTGACTAAGAAGTTTTGTCCACGTACGGAAATCAAAAAGTTGGAGACGGAGTTCTATGAATTAGTAACCATTGGGTACGATATTGACACTTACATTCGGAGATTCCAAGAATTGGCTGTGTTATGCCCGTCCATGGTTTCTGATAATGAGAAGTTGCTAGAGGCTTTCATCGGGGGACTTCCCGAAATTATTCAAGGCGATGTGACTTCTTCTGACCCGCAAACGATTGAGGAAGCTATTCGATTGACTCAAAAGCTAATGGCCCAGGTAGTGAAGAGAGGCAAGTACCCCAACACCAACCAAAACAACAACAACCCCAACAACTGCACCAATTACTACAATAACCAAAACAATGACAACAACACCGATAACCAAATCAACAACAACAAAAGAAAATGGGAAAATGACCGAGGAGGTTACAATAACAACAATCAAGACCGTAACACTAACCATCATCAACAACAGAATAGAGGGCAAGAGACTGCAATGGTTTATGTTGCTGCACCAATAGAAGGCAGAGGTTATGCTGGAACCTACCCATTATGTAATCGATGTAAGTATCATCACACGGGACTTTGTCCTGTTAAGTGCTACAAGTGTCAAAAACTAGGACACCATGCCAGGAATTGTAGAGGCAAGACCATAGTTACGTGCTTCGGATGTGGGGAGCAAGGACACTATCGAAGTCAATGTCCTCAAAACCAAGGTCAACAAGTCGAAGGTGCTCATGGGAATGTATATATGTTAGAAGGAGGAGGAGGAGCTCGTCAAGGTATCAACGACGCGGAAGACTGAAGAAGTTCGGAAATTAACAGTCTTATTTCTCCTTATGTACTATGTCGTACTAAGTTTATGTTTTCCATCGTACCCGAATCTTTATAACCTAAGATGTATTTCTGTTTGATAAACCACTCGTTGTAAAATATTCTCATCTATCGTACTTCATTTTCATTCCGATTTGTTATTATTTACGAGGATTTTAATTCTTTTTACTTTAACTATCATTTTAGCGACACTTCTCCATGTCTTTTCTCCTCGATGTTCATCGCAATTTTAACATCAGTTGACTCAACACCAAACAACATATGAGTCGATTAGTCCAAGCATTGCATAGTTACTCCTAAATTATACATAGCCTGATCACCTATGTCTAATTCAGGAAGAATCATGCAATGAAGGGAGTAGTAGTCTTATATGAGTAAGCAATTCCGTAATCGAGCCAAATTTCAAAAGACTTTCTTCAAACTACTTGTTTCCAGTTTGATCCGCGTGACAGTTCTTGTTTTATGAGTTGCAAAGATCGAGCTAGAAACAAGTTGTTACCTAAACCGATTTAGCCTAATCTCATGACAGTTCTTGTTTGATGAGTTGTGAGATTAAGTAAAAATCGGTTACCACAAAGTCTTTTGAGGGTTTTGCTCGGGAATGGGAAAGTTTGCCACATCAAACCCTAAACCGTTAGACCTAACAACGATTGAATTCAGGGACTGAATTCCTTTTTGGATGGGCGAATGTGACAACCCGTACTTTCAGGTCATTTCTCGACACAATTTATGTCTCATTATTTCAACATTTTTAGTAAACTTGGTTTACTTGTTTCAAATTCGCGTAACCTTGGAGGTTTAGCGGCGAATTCATGATCATGACATCACGTACATTTCATATGGACTATGATTAGTCTACATTTCATTGACATCATGTGCATCTCATTAGTACCTTCACGACATTTCATTTCACCTTCAACGCGAAATTTTTATTTAATAATCTTTATCGCGTGAGTTTTATTTTGTATATTTAATCCGATACTTTCAAAAATGATCCCGAAGTATTTTTAAACTTACATTTAGTTTATAAAAACTATATTTTTAGTTTTCCTAGTGTTTCAAATTTATTTGGTACTTAAATCGTTAAAGTTTAATTATTACGTCGTTTTCTTAAAAATTGTACGATAATTATTTTATCACTCGATTTTCACAAGGAAAGTATTTTTACAATTTTTATCACCTCAATACAATCTATTTTGATTTACTAAAAACTTACTTGTACCACAAATTCCCATTTACCTTATAAATTGATTAATACTTACACTTTCTTTACAATATATACACAAATTATACAAATAATTATACAAGTTGCAAAGTTTAAAAAAAAAAAATATATAATTGGGTAGACAACCCTCCCCCAAAAACCGGCCATAGGGGAGGGTGAGTCTTAAATGGATGTATGGTTTATTGATTTCTTGTTTCTTCACCTCAAAAGTCTTATAACTCCAATTATTTCACATACACCTCATTTCCTCAAAGTGTTAAACACAAAATTCTCTCTTCTTTGGCTTCATAGAACCGGCCTCATCAAGAAAAGCAAGGGATCAAAAGATTTTTGCTAAGTTCAAGTGTATTTTCAACCTAGATCATATCCTTTTTATGGTTTTGAAATAAAAACCAAGGATATTTAAGTTAATCCTTGTTACCTACACCTCTTCATTTTCACTAGTAAGCATATTCTTATCATTTTTATGTTTCCTCTTCATTTTCATGAGTTTCTTATCATTTTTGGAACTTATATGCATGTATTGTGATTTATACCATTTATTTCATGATTTTAGAACTTATATATATTTATAGTCATCCTATAATTATTCCCAAGTTATTCTTTGGTCTTGATGGTGATTAGGAACCCATGACACCCTAAGAAGGTGTATGGTAGGATTAGATTAGCTTTGGAGTTGATTTGAAGGGATTAGAATAGGTTTTGTCCGAGAAAAACTATTTTCGATAACTATATTTAAGGTTCTGTCCTTGTTTCAGTTTTCTGGAAAATCCGACATTTAGTACGAAATTTTGGCCTTGATATTTAGAAAATATACTTTAAAACGAATCCGTGGCCTTTTGAACGGATAAAAACGGAGTTATAACGAAGCCGTGGTGAATTTTTAAAGTTTGACGACGAAACGTACACTTTTCAGAAAATTCAGCTTTGCTGTTTTTAGTATTTTCGGGTCAAAAACGAGCCTTAAGCTTCACAAATTATTTCGACTTATCAAAAATATATTAGTTTACTTCGATACGAAGCTAAGGACATATTTTACGTAGAAAACGGACTTGAAACGACAAATATATGCACGTTTTTATAAAGTTGCCGTAACTATTATTTTCTGAAAAATTATATTATTTCTACGATTCAAGTATTTCATTAGCCGTAAGGGCTATGTTTGCGGCAGTTTTTAACTATGATGCAAAACTTTTTGGAACAAATTGTCTTCTAGTAAAATCAAGTTCACCGGCCATATTTTTCAAAACAAAAAGCCGTTTGTCAAGCGGAGTCATAGTAAATTATTTACGGATGTTCAAACTTGGCCGAAACTCATTTTCTGCACACAATTAGCAAAAACCACCATCTTTAGCCCTTAATATCTTTATGATCGAGACCTTTTGGACGAAAACTCCTGAACTGAAACTTTTAGATATCGATACAAACTTTCCAAAACCGTCGAGTTCGTTCTCTAACGATCGACGCACACCGTTTTACGACTACTTTTCCGGAGCCATTTTTGTTAATTTCATGAATTTTCCGACGACATTGTTTTGCGACGAAAAGTGGTAATTTCACCAAAATTCATTATAAAACCAGTGTGGGATGACATTTTGACGTAAAAACATGTAAAGTGATTTTTGATTGGTCAAGACGTCAAAAGAGTATTTTTCGACGACGAGTAATATTTTCAAAACCCGTAAATGGTATAAATAACATACGAAGTGCATGCATAACATTACATTGCAACTCATTACATATCATATCATTCGTAATAGGTCATTTACGAGATTCACGCTATACCTCAGTGTATCCACTTTTGCCATCGCATTATTGTCCATGTGAGTTTCATAGCCCCTGCTTTTACTTGTTTACATAACTGTTTTGGGGGAGATACATGCTCAAATTGTTTTCATTTACTTTCACAAGTACATTAACTTTTATGGATTACCGTGAGTTCCATAGCCCCTACCTTTACTTGCTTTCATAACTGTTTTGGGGGAGATACATGCTCATCATCTTTTATGACATTCATATCTATTTGCAAACTACATGCTTCACCGAATTTAATGTTTAGTCATATCTTATATCATACATCATCGTGCTGAATGTCTTGGGATTATCATTGTGCTGAATGTCTTGGGATTATCATTGTGCTGAATGTCTTGGGATTATCATTGTGCTGAATGTCTTGGGATTATCATTGTGCTGAATGTCTTGGGATTATCATTGACTATACATATCTTGGCAATGGGTTGTGAACACACAGGTTGCAAGTTTTGTATGGGCGGGACTTGGAACTGAGTGGATTCACAATGCCTTTGCTGCATAAACGATTTCTAAAGGCTTTACATTTCAAAACAAACTCTATGAACTCACTCAACCTTTGTGTTGACACTTTTAGCATGTTTTATCTCAGGTATCTAAGGCATTCACTTCATGGCATGCATTTGGACACATCATGGAGTCGTGGTGACGACGCGTCTCACTTGGGTTTTACGTACTTTAAAACATCGTTTGAATTGTAATAAACTTATTTCCGCACAAGTTGATTTACATTTGGGACCTACTTTGTAAACTCTAATTGTTTTATTAAATCAAACGATGTATTTTCCAAACGACACTTTAGGTCGTCAATATAACTGTGATTGTGATGCTATGACAGTCAATCCCCAGGAATTCCATTCCGCTGCAAAACAGGTAATTTGGGGGTGTGACACAAAGTCTCCTTGGATAACACACGCATTGGGTTTCGGAGATGAAGTAGAACCAATGCTATTACTTTCCTTGTGAGCATCATACCCATCTGAGGTTTCTGGAGATGGAGTGGAGACTCATGGCTAATTGCATAAGTTTTGATGCACGTGTACGTGATCAATATACTAGTTACATACTTAAAACATTTATACTTTTAACTACTAGGATACATGCATACATGATTGACGTACTATTTTTAGCAGTGGGTTGTAAACACACAGGTTGCAAGTTTTGTATGGGCGAAACTTGGAACTGAGTGGATTTACAATGCTTTTGTTGTGTGAACATTCTTTAAAGGATTTTCAAATTATTCAAAACAAACTCTATGAAGTCACCAACCTTTGTGTTGACACTTTAAGCATGTTTATCTCAGGTCAATAAGACGATAGCTATTGCATGGAACATAGAGTCGCACGACATATTTTGAAGACTTACGCTTTTATCATTTACCATTCGAAACATTTTGTAAACATTTATATATTATACTTTGGGATCTCATTGTTTGTAACTCTGATTTCATTAATCGAATGGTAACTTTTCAAAACGTCTCATTTAGAGGTCGTTTTTTATAACTTGTACTTTGTATTATGAAGTAGCACCCCAGTGACACAATCTTCCGCTGCGGTATTTTGGGGGTGTTACAGATTGGTATCAGAGCATTGGTTATAGAGAACTAGGTTGCATTTAAGAGCCAAGACTATAACTGCTTTATACGTTAAGACTCTCCACTATAATTGCCTTACACACACTTCGTGCACATATGCTTCTTGTTAGTTGTTTGTTTAGATCCACGTTGTTGGATGATATGACTTTAGTAATAATAAGGAAACCTCAGAATTTAATCGAGTCATTCAAAATATGGAGCTCAATAATAACTAATTATTTAACTTGATCTTGTGACAGTTCTTGTTTGATGAGACATGATATTTGAGTTAAATAATATTATTACTTAGCTTTATGGATTTGATGACTTGGTTATCTTATTATCTGTCTCAGAAAGCGAGTTTTGTGTCAGAAAAATCTTGAGTAGGATGATTTATAATCTCCTTATTTGGATGGATTGGGACGCCTCTTTATTCAAATAAAGAAGTTATAAACCACCGAACCATAGGTTTATAACCCATTAATTACATAAATTTGGACGCTTCTTTATGTAAGTAATGAATTATAAATAAGTGGGCTTATTTTGCATCCGATATGATTCCCTAATCACATTATGGGTGTATTACAACGTAACCCATACACTATTCCTGTTGAATAAGAGAGAACCCCACTGTTTTAAAGACCACACTTTTCTTAGACACACTATAAGTAGTTAACATCAACAGAACTTCGGGACGAAGTTCCCTTAAGGGGTAGAGACTGTAACAATTCGCAATTTCGGGTCACTATTCATTTTTACTATTCACTGTTACTATTCACTTTTTACTATTCACTCCCAAAAATTTCAAACGTGTATAAAAACGGGGCTAAGAACTCACGGTAATCCTTAAAAGTTTAGAGTACTTAAAAGTTTCGTTTTGGTCGGAGCACCATTTAAACACTTTCAATCGTAATTCTCTCTCTTGTGTGTGGGCGATTTTTCTGCCTCCCCTCCCTCACAATTTCCGGCCATAATTCTGCCAATCTAATACGGTTTTCTTTTAATCCTTCACTAGGATTAACTGATTTTACGTGTTGATCGGATTTGTGAGGGTTGGGGAGTCAGTTTTCTTTTGATCTATCCTTTAATCGCCCATTGATAAAACCCTAAATCCCTATTCGGTTTTCTTTATTGGAAATTCGTTTAGGGTTATGGTTTTTAATCCTTAACCGACTTAGGATCTCTAATTGGTGGTTATTCATATTTAGGGTTTTTCTATTGGTACGAATTTTCAATGTTCGAAACCCTTTTTAGGGTTTTAACGATTTGCCGGTTGGGCTTGGAATAATTCTGGTTGGTGGTGAGCTTGGATGCTACTTCGTAATGGAACCCTTATGGGTTTCGTTTTATGTTTTCCGCGTTGGTTTGTGATCAAGAGATCTTGATGTTCTATATCTGATTTTCAGTTGTGTAAGTGGGTTATAGAGAGATTGTAAGTTAAGTTTGTGGGTAACTTATTCAAAAACCCTAATTTTTGTTTCAATCACAAGAGTTGGTGCTGATTGGCTGTTCTTTGAAGAAAGCGAATCCCTTTACTAGGGTTTCATCTATTGCTGGTCTTGTGATCGATTGTGTAAGTTAGGGTTGGTAAATCCTAGTTGTTTGGATTTTTGTATGGTTAGTGGTGTCCTTGTCCATTGAGCTGGATTTTGATAATAGTATGATCGCCATGAGTTGATGGATAGAAGCTGCTACTATGGAAGTTGTGATGCTGGATTGATGTTGCCATTGTAAAAGTGCGTTGGCTTTCTCTTATTCTTTGGTTAGTTTTCTTGATTTTGGATTTGCATCTAAACATACACTTTTGGAGCGAGTTTTTTGCTTGCTGCTCTATCCGTGGTTTTAGAGTCTCTCACCAACTGTTGTGTGATATTTGTGAACTGTATTCAAGTTTGATGATCCATGAGTGTGGGATGGTCGTTTGCACTTTTATGATATGGGTGCTTTCCTGAATCGCATGGAAGTTGGTTTGATGTTCTATAGTGGATGTGCGTTGGTTTTATACGTATTTGTTGGTTATTCTTATTGGTGTTCAGTTTTGCATCTCAACATACACCTTTGGAGCGAGTTTTGAGCATGCTGCTCTATCCGTGGTTTTAGAGTCCCTCCCAACCGTTGTGTGAAACTTGTGAACTATACTTCAATTTGAGGACCATGATATTGTATATTTGGACGACGCTGGAAGTTTGGACTACTATGGTGGCTTGAAGATTCAAGTATTTCTACTTGAAGTGCATTTATTTTTATTCTTTTTATCGTTGTAGTCTGATGTGTAGTTATAAGTGTGGTCTGTCACGCTTATATTGTAAGTTATAGGAATGATGTTGCATTCCTATAGGAGAGTCTGTAAGTGTCCTAAGGGACTGAGATGAGGGACTCACCCTCATCCTTTGTACTTCAATGTTTTTGGCGTAATATATTTTACCGGGGTGATCTAACCCTTTTACCCAAAAAAACATCCTGCGCATAACAAAAACCAACTCTGACAATTTTCCCCACATCAGATTAATTTTTAGATCACTCATAATCAATTAGAGAATTTTTAAGATTTCATTTAAATGTTACCAAATAAACCCTGAGCCGTATGAGACTAAACTTACGTTTTAAACAATTCTACTTAGACCCAGACTTAACCATTCCTGCACTGTATTTCCTAAGACGTTTAGACACTTTTACATTTTTGGAAAATTCAAACATATTTCCCTCCTCCTTTGACCATAAAGAAATTAACCTTGTACGTTCTACATTTTTGCTTAAATCGCGTAACTTTTAGACTTCACGTATAACTGTTAAGTTATCCCACGTATAACGAAAACCATATTTTAACATCTCATATCACTTATAGACTAATTTTAGTCTACTTTAAATAAATTCATGGTCATTTCCCTGAAATCTCGTTCTTTTCTGATAAATTGCATTTTTCACGCATTTAGCCTACGTTTCCAGTTTTAACAGCGTTTATGCGACCCATTAAACTTATCACTCATTTTTATAAGATAATAATGAGTATATTAATGATTTTAATAATTCCTATAAGTTTCATATTTTTACGACACCCGGTTTTACGTTTCATGAATTAAATACTTACCGTTAGCGATTTTCGGAACCGAACTACACTCCGTAAAATCAAGATAATATCAAGAAATTCCAATATTATCACCACATCCTCATATGAAACGTGTAAACACACATGTAGGGATGTTATTTGATCATTCCTTAGATCATTACAAGTATACAACTTAACCATGGTTAGTTTTTAACCCAATATATAGTTAACTCCTAAATTTCCCCTATAAATACCAAGATAAAAACTACATATTTCTTGCACCCTCCTCTCTTCATCTATAAAATTCCTAAAACCCTAAGGCACTTATCTTATATTTTGTAAGAAAGTTAACTAGTTTTTGAAAGAAAACTAGTGTTTGATCTTCGTTCTTGGAAGTTTTCAAGAAAGAGTTGTTATAATCTTCAAATAACTTCAAGTCTCCAAAAAGACGTCGTTATAATCTTCTTTTATTCTTCGGGTTCTCAAGAAGGCGTTGTTATAATCTTCTAATAGCCTCGGGTTTTCGAAAATTACAAATTCTACGTCGAAGCTCCGCTTATATTTCTTTTTTTTCCATAATACTCAAGTATTCTATATTAAGGTTATACGTAGAGACTTCCAGGCTTATCCATCGATTCCATTATACGTTCTGATATCATTTATTAAGGTGAGTTCGTAGCCTCACTTTTACTCATTTAATTACTTTATAAACTCTTTGGGGGAGATACATGCTCAACTACTTGCTTTTACTTTTACAAATACAAATACTCAAAACATTTACACTTTTATGCTACGCTATACTTTTTATACTAGATTGCATAATACTTGATAGCATTTATACTTGATGGCATTACACTTGATTGCATTATACTTGATTCTTACACTCTTCTAACAAAAGATCACTTGATCTAGAGAGTTTTTCTTCTTTCGTCTATTGTGATTCTCATATAGGTCCTTCTCTAAGGCGAGATCACGAGCATCCTACAAGTCATCCAAGAAAAGGGTCCTTGATTGATTGGTTCCTCCACAAGATTTCTGTAGCAAAGATCTTGTACTTGATATTTCACATATTTGTTGTGTAATAGTCGTGTTGGTTTGGTCCTCCGTGTTACGGACTCGGTATTTAGCTTTGTACCGGAGAAAGGTGTAAGCAACATTGTGAAGGCTTCTCCGCCAAGTTGAAGGAGTTTGTTGACATAGTGCATGAACTCTCGAGTAGGTGACTCGGGGAGTGGAGTAGGGCAAGGAAGGTGTCCTTGTAGCCGAACCAGTATAAATTGGTTGTGTCATTTCTATCCCTTACATTACTTTCCTTACTTGCATTACTCTTAGATCTATACTTTATCTTCATCCATACGATTTCACATAACATCAAATCTAAAGTTTTTAGAAACTAACTTAAAATCGGCAAAACTATTCAACCCCCCCTTCTAGTTTTCCACAGTTTGCGCTCCTTTGAATAATGTTTATCTTTTCTTTTCTTGTAATGCCTATGGTAGCTGCGTGCAGCTTTTTGTTTTTACTTTTGCACGTTATTCTTTGACTTGGTGCTTATGCTACTATCTTTTCTTTATGCTGACATGCACGTTCTGAAACTTTTGTGTATACTGTTTTTCATTTTTTTTTGTTGATATTTTAACGTTATACGGATATGAACGTTGTTAACAGTCTTTTGTGCACACATTTTTTTTATTTGTGCGGTGCTATTTCTTAACGTTATACGGATATGCACGTTTGTAATAGTCTTCGGATAATTTTGGGCTATCCTCCCATTACTGGGCTTGCAATACCTCTTATGTACTTTGGTGATTACGTTGTTCACCTGTTGGTTATACGTGATAACTCTTTGTTATTCGGAAATAACATATTTGGGTCGTGCCCCATTTTGTGCTTGCGCGTCTTATGCACTTAATGAAAATGAAATTATTTGAAAAATAAAATAATGAAGGTAGCTCATCTTCACTTTTTATTGATTTAACACATTTCGAAATATATTACAAAAAATTAGTAGATTCAAATACGTTGTACATTTTTCCTATTACCGGTTTCTCTTACCCTTTTTACTTTTAGTTTTATGGCCACTGGAGCCTTTCTTCCTTCGGAACTTTGGTGATGACGGGCATCACTTTTCGTTGAGGCTCCGCTTCTTGGAAGGTTTCCTCGTCTATTTTAGCGGTTGTCTGCAATGGGTTGTCTTGCTTGTGATAGCTGTAATTTTCTTTCTTGAAGAATTGTTCTAGCTGAACGTGCTGGGGCTGCCTTTGTTATCTGTCGCCGGCTTTCCCGATGTGGGTAACGTCTTTGTAAGTATTCTTGCTCCCTTTATGGGCTAGAATCCTTTCCTTGCCTGCTACCCTTTTCTTTGGGGGAATCTCCCGTCACTCTCTTCTGACGGTGATTCCCGAGGAACTACCAGGCTTGTTATTTTTCCTTGAAGGGCTGGAATGCTCACCAAGCATGCTTTTAATTTTGTAGCGACGAGCTTGCGATGTTGTAGGTCATACATCAAGTGCGGTAGACCTTTCAAGGATCTTTTTCGGATAGTTCCGTCTTTTTGAAAGTGTAGCCTGTTGGGGTAGCTTTTATACACGTATCCCAGCACCCGCAAGCTGGTCATCTTTACCTTACATTCAGTCTATCCAACCTGATTTACTTGGGACGGTAGACGTGTGCTTGTCTTGGGCCCGGGATGCAGCAACAAAAGGATGAAGGTGTAATTTGCATCCTTTGTTGCTTGTCGTTGTAAGGGAAGCTTCTTGATAGCTAGGGACTATCTGATATAACTCATTGCCCCTAGCATTCTTTCTTATCCTTCCCTAAGGACCCATCCTTTTCCATGCTCTATTACTCACTCCCTTACCATTTCACTTCCCCCGTGGCTCCTTGCCCTGGCCGCCTCCGCAGTTGCCCGTGAGCACCTGTACGATCTTATTTCCCAATGGCTACTGGGAGTCTAATCGACAGTATTTCTCCGGTCGCGGGTGTTTCCGTGTTAATTGGCAAGGTATTCGGAAATTCCATAGGAGTAGGTTTGAGTGAAGGGGTGTTACGAGGTATTGTATTGGTGGGTGATTAGTCCCCATTTTAGAATGACTAAGCGTTATTCGTAGTCATTTAAGAACATTTTTTGGTTTTCGCCATGTTTTCTTTTGCGCTTTTCCTTTGAGGGTGGTGAAGGTTTAGGCTATGTGGAGTTTTGCTACTGTCGTGTGGACGACATGTTGCCATGGGAAACTTGTTGTATTTCTTCTTTCTTATGTGTCATCGTACTCTTTTTCTGAATAACATCTTCAGCTCCTTTCAGAATGAGTTTCTTCAGATTTTTCTTGTTAGGATGTTTGATTCTGGAGGACAACGGTTATTTTTTGCTTTTTCTACATTCCCCCTTTTTTACTTCACGTATTTATAGCAAAGATTTTACTGTTTTTGCATGTGCTAGCGTTTTCCTTTTTCTACTATTTGGTAGGTTAACACGTGTCTAGGCTCGTAGCCTGGGCGTCTGTTCTTCTGCTGGATTTGACATGATATTTCTTGGGAAGGAACGTAAATCTGTACTTGCAGATTTTCTCTCCTTTTTGTTATCTGGATAAGGTTTATCTTTTTGCTTCCGCCCTTGCTAATTGTCGAGGACTTTCCTTCCCAAGGTTGTATCCTTCCCTTAGTTTTGTTATTTCCCGCCTTGTATCCTTTATGTCGTGTCTGCCGTGACTTCTTGCGTGCTTCCTTCGGGACATTACTTCCTCCGAAGTTAATTCTTTTTTAGTAGCAGGTCTTTGTTCCTTTTTTTTTGGGTAAAGGGCATTCCAATATATTACACCAAAAAACATTTAAGAACAATGAAATGTGGCTGAAGTACCACATTAACCGTAAGCAATCGCTTACCACAACCAATAAATCATTTATGACAGACCATAAATGATAACTAGCTAAAACCAAATAAACTACCAACCCATAACCATCATAAAATACAATACATCAAAAGTTTTAAGAAAAAAACGAAACTAAACCTAGCTAAGACAAAAATCTTGAAGACCAGCAACCTTTACTTGAGTAGGAGAGAGACCAAAATCATCTTCATCATAATCGTTGTGGTCACTTGTATCCGCTTTACATTTCTCATAAATACTTTGCTCCTTACCGCCACTTCCAGAATACTACATCCCAACGTGGTCATCAAGCACTTCATCATCATCAATGTCAGAAACTTCCACATTACCCACTTTATAGAATGGGTTACCCACCTTTGGAAAAGTCGTATATGGAGAAGAAGAAGTACTTCGCCTATTATCCTCCACCAAAGAGGCCAGGACATTAAACGAATTAGAAGCCTTCAAGTTCTTACCAGTAGACACCCTCCTTGGTAGCAAACTTAAAAAGGTACACACCATCACCATTTTTCACAAGCTTTTGCAAACCGTATTTTCCCCAAGTATTTGTAACATAACTTTGAACATTCCGGAAAGCAATCGTCTTACCAAGGAAGTAACCAACCAATGTATTCTCATATCGACATCGAACTTTCCCCATAGCAGCCCTAGGAAGAACCTTATCATGGAAATAAACACGGTTTGTGGAAAACTAGGAGGGGGGTTGAATAGTTTTACCAATTAAAACCTGTTTTAAACTATTTAGATTGACTTATGTCAATCTATTTGGATGTGTGTTGGATGTTGATAAACAAACATATAGAAATATAAATATGTAATGAAAAGATAAAGAGTAAGAAGCACAAAACCACAACACGAGTATTTATAGTGGTTCAGCTACAAGGACACCTTCCTTGCCCTAATCCACTCCTCGAGTCACCTACTCGAGAGTTCGTAATCACTACACAACACCGACTCCTTATGGTGGAGAAACCATCACAACGTTGCCTACACTTTATCCGGTACAAGGCTAGATACCGGGTCTTTTCACCAAGGAGAACCAATCCTATCACAACGTCGCCTACCCTTTATCCAGTACTAGGCTAGATACCGAGTTCCATTACAAAGGAGGAACTACTACCTAACACTACACCAATTGCCTAACCCCAAAGGAGATCTACTCCTTATAATTTTAGCAAGGATAACAATATCCTTTGATCCAATACTAATCTATCTTGTACATCGAATCACACCATATCGAATGTACATCTTAGGCACCTTTCACTAATGCCTATAATACGGACGATCGACACCCTTCACTAATGTCTTCGTCTTGACACTTGAGACATCTTTCACTAATGTCTTCAACACTACACTTCTTAGAGAAAGAACCATCAACAAGATAAATTCAGGAGTCTTGATGATGAGGAAGCATGGCAACTCATGGACTTGAGCTTGCTTGACTTCAATGTTGTCCCTTTTACCCAAAAAAAAGGTGGTGATCTCGCCTTTAAGATGAACCTAGAGGATCACACAAAAACAAAACTACATACATAGATCACTTGGATCTGGGGTTAGAGAGTTTTTAGCTCAAGGAGAAAATATATGAGAAAGGGGTGAGAAACAATGAAGAAATGGCTTACTATTTATAGAGAGAAAATGTCTACTGTTCCACGGATTCCACGGATCCCTCACTTAAGGGATCCGTCCAGTGCAATACTGGGGATCCATGGGACGCTCCCCTTTGCCCATGGGTATTTTGGTTATAGGTCATGGGTCATGGGTTATGGGTTGATCCATGGGTATTTCATTAGATACAATGTACCTAATAGATGCAATGCATCTAGTCAAATGGGTATTGGTCAATACCATGGGTTGTTAGTTTTTACCCATTATGATACATATTAGTTATGTAAATATTTGCCCAATATGTAAACACTAGTTGTTGTACATATGTATTACTAAATCATAAAATCACTTATATTTGTTTTAGTGTTTTATGTGAAAACGTAAGTGTGTTAGAAAACTATTGGCTCAAACTATTTATTTATTTTATTAGTTTCGTTAGAATGATTTTACGTTTGTTATCGACAAAACATTAGAAGATCGTAAATTATAAATAAATGTTTTTACAGCTTATTTGTATTAACAATCTCCCCCTTTTTGTTGATGACAAAACATAAAATTATTTTAAGGAAAAGCTAAAATTCGTAAAAGTTTAAATTTGTAGTTTTTAATTTCTTCTCCCCCTTTTTGTCGAAACAAAAAGAACTTCGAAAATGAACTAACACATTGTTTTAAGAAAAACATGTGAGAAAAATAAAAGAAAAATAATATAGAGAGCAAGTAACGGGAAAAGATCTCGTCTTAGCTCCCCCTTGACGAGTCCATCCCTATGTGAGGGCGTCAAGAGAAATAATACTAAGTTAGTTCATTTGCAACTAACTTTGCAAAAGATTTCGTCTATGTGACGAATATGCTCCCCCTTGATGATTGCAAGTTTGCAAGGGGACGTCATGAAATGTAATCCTAATATTGCAAGTGATTTTGCAATGTATTGCTTTGACACAAAGCTCCCTCTAGCTTTAGGGTATGAAAGTCTTCATGTGTAAATTGAATAACTACAAAACAAAGGTTAGAAACCAAGTATAATGCATAATTTTTGCAAGTATTACTTATGAAAACAAATAGTTTTCTGATGAACGGATTCCACAGTTCCCTCCTTGGGGGGATTCGTCTAGGAAAATATTAGGGATCCGTCTGGCTGATGACTGAATTCAGCAATGGTGATATAACAAATAATGTTAATATAAATGTGAGATATGTATTATACAACATAATCATATACTCAGAGATATAGCAAGTATCATGTAATTTCATTTAATAAAACTAGAGATATGTTATACATGACTCTAAAAACTAAGAAAATGAACGATACATGACTTGGAATTACTAGACTTATCTAAGTAACGCTTGATACTAGGACACCACTAAAATCCTCTAGCTCAAGTTTGTTTAGGTTTAATCTCGTCAAAACGTTCGAGGAGGTGATAGAACATGAAACGTTGATCTTCTCGTACTTCATGTATCAAACTTTCAACATGTTGACAATGATAACAATCTTTGTCATGGCTAGGTAGTGGTGGTGAAAGAAAGGAAATTTCTTGATGCGAAGGATCAAGTGAAGCGGGTTGGAGAGCCTCAAACGACGGAGGGATTGGCCGAGGCACATTTGAAGATGGCTCGACCAAGAATGATGGTGGTGGTAGAGAAGTGTCAACTTCCATGTGGTCGGGTGGTTGATTTTGATAATTTCTCATAATCCAAATGGGATTATTTGATGGTGACGGTGAAAAGGAAGCCGGAGCTACTGTTAACTCAACACCTTGATTTTGTACCATTATTCCTCCTAATGAGGAGAATGTTACCGGTGGAGGAGGATGAGACGGCCTAGGAGGCAAATCTTCTAGATTGTAGAGGTGTGGTGATGAGAGTGGAGTTGTGAATGAGATAGCTCTAGGCACCAATGGTGATGGTTTAGTAGAAATGGGATTGTTTGGTTTAGGAGGTATGGTGGTGCTTGGCATAGGTAGTTTTGTGGGAACTATCCTTTTAGTGATTGGTTTGATTGGTTGAGTTGGTGGAGGAGAAATCCTTGCATTTGTAGATTTGACCGGAGATGATTCGGTTGAAGAAATTTCATGTACAATACGAGCAATTTTCTTGGGTGGTCCTTTGGTGGATGAGTTACCACTTGGAGCTTTCCTCATGATGAGATGATTCAAAGAGGTTGGTAAATGTTTCTAAGTGTTGAAAATGAAGATGAAGATGATGACTTTAGGAGTCCTAATAATGTGGTTTATAAAGCAAGGGATTTGGCAAGTGCATTCAAGACTTAAGCCACTAAACTTCCTTGGAATGTGATGATTAGCATGCACAAGAGTCAACTTCAGAGTTGTACTGATCTAGGAACTTATTTAAGATGATATGGAGTGTTCAAGTTAGCAAGATGAGCTTGAAATGATTGTTTTAGCTAGAGTTGACATAAATCTGTCATACGGATCCCACGGTTCCCTCTAATGAGGGATCCATCTAGACTAATCCTATGGATCCGTCTCTCAGCAGTTAAGAAAGGATAACAATGATGTTTGTAGGATCTAATGCCTATTTCTTCTTGAGTGTTTCAGTCCATCTAAGTGTCTTAAATGAAGAGGTACTTAAATACTTAAGGGTAATGAGTGATGTAGCTAATGATTGCCTTTTATGGAAGAAGTTGGAACTTTTAATAGTACCAATGAGTGACCAAAGATGACACTAAAGATTGAGAGTGTCAAATGGAGCTAAATAATCCTAGAGATCAGATAGTAACTTAGGATAATGTCTTGGAGAATATCCTAAAAGCTTAAGATGGAAAAAACTAGAATTTGATCAATTTTGACCAAATTTTGAGGTAAGGATGATTATAATCAATTTCGAAAGATTTCCAAAGCTAGATGTTATAACTAGTGAGGGATCATGTGTGAGTATAAGAGCGGAAGAGTAATGAGTTTTGGTGACACGATACATCTACAAATGTGTCGAGTGTGATCTAAGAGAGTTATGTGTGAGTACGAACTTACTCAACTTTGATACAGACTCAATTTGCCTTAAGGCACTATGTCTAGCTTAGTGCGAAGTGATCTAAAGACATGTTTGAAATACAATGATTGCAATTGAATTTTCTGTTTGCCGGATCCCACGGTTCCTTAAGAGTAGGGATCCGTCTAGCACAAACTTTGGGATCCGTCTCTCTGCTAAGCAGAACCTTTACAAAAGGTATGCAAAGGATTTTGACAATGCATCATAGTTCAAAGTTAGGTTTTCTAAGAGGTTTTAACACTAAGATATCAAATGTAAGATGTTTTATTTCATGAAAGAAATTGGATTACATTGATAAAGCATGGATACTAAGGATTGACCCTATTTAGAAAGAAGACTAAGTTCCTTGAACATTTTCGCTAAATGGA
The DNA here is from genome assembly GCA_019973895.1 of Chrysanthemum seticuspe. Classification (NCBI taxonomy): domain Eukaryota; kingdom Viridiplantae; phylum Streptophyta; class Magnoliopsida; order Asterales; family Asteraceae; genus Chrysanthemum; species Chrysanthemum seticuspe. The sequence goes on along the minus strand of BPTQ01000008.1, from coordinate 199,178,754 downwards.
TCATGAAATGGTTGATGAGTGTTTCCCGATTCGGGAATGAAGAAAGTCTTCATGAGAGATGCGTTTAGAGGTTCCATCATCTTGTTCACAAGTACGTACAATGGACTTTGAAATTGAGGATGAAAGTACATGATGTTATGATAAAGGCGCGTCAAGAACATTCCATAAGGGATTAGTTTATTCTTGGACCCTTGAAGATTTACAATTCGTCTTGCGAAGAAGTAGGCGAGATTGTATGGTTGTTGTGTTAGCAAACAATACATTATGTGAGCACAACAAGCGGGAAGGATTTCTCGATTTTCCCTAAGGCTAAAACATTTTCACGTAGGATGAGTGCAAGAGGCTTGTACTCTTCTCGGATATCCCGTGTATGGATAATGTTTGGATCGGAGTAGTGGGGTTTGCATATTATGCGATTTAAGTCTTCCGGGGAAGGTAATGTGTGAACAATATGGGCTATTTTCTTCACGAAAGTTGAAGAGAGAATCAAGAAACCAATCTTCAGTGAAGGCACATTGTCCATGATTTGGAATCCGGAGGATGTGAGCAAATTGCTCAAGGGTCAAAACAAACTTTTGGTTTTTGATCCAAAACCAAAAAGATAGAGAGCGATCCTCGTTACGAACGAGTTCAACTTGACGGAAGAATTCCAATACAAACATTGGACATATTTTCTCGTTAATTTCGAGAAGACATTCTAGTCCTATGGCTCGGAAGGAAGTATTGATACCTTCTTCGAATTGTAGAGGGGTGTCGACAATACGTCCTTCGTGGAAGTGACGGGTTTCGAGATTATTGAACCCACGGAAAAGATTGTCAGGTGTGTTGGGCTCAAGGGAGATGTTAGGAGTGTAGACGCTAGTGAGTGAAAAATCAAACTCATATTCATGCGACATAGCGAAACCTATAGGAAAGAGAAGTTAATAGGATGTGACGTATTACGGGTAAAATAATGATTACCTAACGTTTTTACAAGATGTTTATTAACAATGACATTTAACTCACTTAATGTTTGACATTCTAGTAGAATATTCCTTTTAGGAAGAAAGTGATTTTATTTTGCATGGAAAATCTGTTAACCAGAAGGACGGTTCCCACGGTTCCCTTCTATCAGGGATCCAGCTAGTAAGCCTACAGGGATCCGTGGATCTGTAATAGATTTTTGACAAAAACATAATTTTTATGTTTTTATACCAAGATATGTGTATTAGCCTACATTTTCTTTTAGCATGCATTAATGATTTCTAATGTATTACGAAAACATACGAAAGATATAAATCAAAGGAAATGACAAGCACATTAAGATAATAAACTAGGTAAACTAGAATATTAGTAATATTTCATTTCAATGCTAAGAATGATACAAAGGATTGGGTATATAACCCCAATGTAGATTAACAACACAAAGTATATGTCTCCGTATTAGAACTTCATCATAGGGAGCACAAGAGCGATGAGCGTTAAGGTGATGAGCACGAGAGCGATGTAAACCATGTTGATGACGAACCTTCTTGGTTTTGGTTTGAGATGAGATGCGATGAAGAGGAAGATGAAGTTTTGAATGAGTGGTAATTTTTTAAAATGAAAAATTTGAAAAAGTGGGGATTCGATAGATTGGACGACGGAGGGTTTATTTATGGGGAAGGAGGAATTTTTGAGATTTGTATTTTGTTTTATTATTAGAAGGATATGATTTTTGGATTAAATGAAATAAAACACAAGTTTTATAAACCACAACTTTAGACGAAAAAGTAACACGTATGTGAGAATGGCTTCCTAATGAAGTTACATGTAATACATGTATATGCACAAAATATAATCATATAAATACCTATGTAAGCATACTTATTTATCAAGCTAATGTCATTTAGAGATAAGTAGAAAGTCATACCTCGAATGCACTTAGGAATGTCTTTACAAATGACACAACAAATGTCAGTAGACAATTCCGGCTCCTTTGTATTTAAGATACCTTCTTGTTACCAAGTGATTCCTATGGCTTGGTAGGTATAAGCTTTAACACAACGTGACAAAGAGGATTAGTGCAATTTAAATGAAGAATAAATAATAAGAAAAATGTTGTCATCTAATCAACATCCAAACAAAGAGTTTAAAAAGACATGGTGTTTGTTTTTTTTATGAAAAAACCTTCTTTGTAGTTTTCAATTAATCACGGATCGTATCAAGTTTTTGAAGTACTATATACTTTAAGAAACTTGGTAACGAAGCTCTGATGCCAATTGTGGAAAACTAGAAGGGGGGGTTGAATGATTTTACCAATTAAAACTTGTTTTAAACTATTTAGATCGACTTATGTCAATCTATTTGGATGTGTGTTGGATGTTGATAAACAAACATATAGAAATATAAATATGTAATGAAAAGATAAAGAGTAAGAAGCACAAAACTACAACGCGAGTATTTATAGTGGTTCGCCTACAAGGACACCTTCCTTGCCCCACTCCACTCCCCGAGTCACCTACTCGAGAGTTCGTAATCACTACACAACACCGACTCCTTATGGTGGAGAAACCTTAACAACGTTGCCTACACTTTATCCGGTACAAGGCTAGATACCTGGTCCTTTTCACCAAGGAGAACCAATCCTATCACAACGTTGCCTACCCTTTATCCAGTACTAGGCTAGATACCGAGTTCCATTACAAAAGAGGAACTACTACCCAACACTACACCAATTGCCTAACCCCAAAGGAGATCTACTCCTTATAATTTTAGCAAGGATAACAATATCCTTTGACCCAATACTAATCTATCTTGTACATCGAATCACACCATATCGAATGTACATCTTAGGTACCTTTCACAAATTCCTTTGACTAGATCTTCAAGACACCCTTCACTAATGTCTTGTGACTTGTCTTCTAGGCACCTTTCACTAATGCCTACAATGCGGAAGATCGACACCCTTCACTAATGTCTTTGTCTTGACACTTGAGACATCTTTCACTAATGTCTTCAACACTACACTTCTTAGAGAAAGAAACATCAACAAGATAACTTTAGTAGTCTTGATGATGAGGAAGCATGGCAACTCATGGACTTGAGCTTGCTTGACTTCAAAGGTGGTGATCTCGCCTTTAAGAGGAACCTAGAGGATCACACAAAAACAAAACTACATACATAGATCTCTTGGATATGGGGTTAGAGAGTTTTTAGCTCAAGGAGAAAGTATATGAGAAAGGGGTGAGAAACAATGAAGAAATGGCTCACTATTTACAGAGAGAAAATGTCTACTGTTCCACGGATCCCATGGATCCCTCACTTGAGGGATCCGTCCAGTGCAATACTGGGGATCCGTGGGACGCTCCCCTTTTTTTTTGGGTAAAAGGGTTAATTCACCCTGATAAAATATATTACGCCAAAAACATTGAAGTACAAAGGATGAGGGTGGATCCCTCATCTCAGTCCCTTAGGACACTTACAGACTCTCCTATAAGAATGTAACATCATTCCTATAACTTACAATATAAGCGTGACAGACCACACTTATAACTAAACATCAGACTACAACGATAAAAGAATTAAAATAAATGCACTTCAAATATAAATACTTGAATCTTCAAGTCACCATAGTAGTCCAAACTTCCAGCGTCGTCCAAATATACAATATGATGGTCCTCAAATTGAAGTACAGTTCACAAGTTTCACACAACGGTTGGTGAGGGACTCTAAAACCACGGATAGAGCAGCAAGCTCAAAACTCGCTCCAAAGGTGTATGTTGAGAAGCAAAACTGAACACCAATAATAATAACCAATAAATACGTATAAAACCAACGCACATCCACCATAGCAGCTCCTAATCATCAGTGACCACTCATAGAAGTGGCTCAACAGAGTTCCAAGTTAGAATCTGCCACGGATCTTGAAACATGATAATAGAGTTGCAACCAACTCTAACTTCCAGAACACGACCATTGCACCTGCTATTAATAAAGAATAGCCAAAATAAACATGTAATACACCAGCAACTTGCAGCCGAACCAATCAACACCAGGAACTAGTTATGTATATATTTGCCCAATATGTAAACACTAGTTGTTGTACATATGTATTACTAAATCATAAAATCACTTATAATTGTTTTAGTGTTTTATGTGAAAACGTACGTGTGTTAGAAAACTATTGGCTCAAACTATTTACGTATTTTATTAGTTTCGTTAAATTGATTTTACGTTTGTTATCGACAAAACATTAGAAGATCGTAAAATTAAAATAAACGTTTTTACGGCTTATTTGTATTAACGCGGTCCTCATTAAGCAAAGACCTGAAATTCACCCTTGGACATATACAAGTAGCATTTAGAACATTAGCAAATGAATGACAATTAGTTTGAGACTCACCCACCGTAGGATCAGCCTCCCGTTTAGTATCATTATGATCAATGCTTAGAAAATCAGGAAGATCATTAGAACCTGTTGGCACAACACCTACACCCGCGTTTACAACCTGAGGAACAACCCTATAAATAACATCAGTTGAATTCTGCCCAACATCAGCTTGTATTTCATGTATGGGGTCCGTATTCCCCATAGATTAGAGGTCATGAGTTCCAACAATAGAATCATTCATACTCCCATTCAAATCTGCTAAAGACTGATTCGAAACCTTATTTGCATCCCTGATAATCTGCTCATTGGAAGAAAATTGAACACGTCGATAAGGTTTCATAGGTTTACCATCTCTCCCTATAATCTTACGATCAACATTCTTAACCTTCTTAGCAAGATCACTCATCAACGAACCTTCCTTCTCTCCCTCAAAACCCATGCGAAAATCCAGAAAACATGAGACAATGATTAGCAGCCAAAAGAACAAAAAACGAAACCTTAAAAAAAATTAGGGTTTCGATATTAACGATCCCCCAACCAACCTCCATAACATCAACCCAAAAAAAAGATCTTGTATAATCGAGATAAAACAATGATCGAATAAAACGAACGAGAACCCAATAGAGATTCGTTATAGCAACATAACCAATGATTAATCAGCAATAACAAGGACGCTATTAGGTTTAGTGATAAGATTATAGAAGGATTAGACGAGCAGGAATGCAAGAGATAGGGTATTTGTCATTTTCACCAAGGCTAAAGAGAGAGTGACTTTTTAGGTCTTTGTTCCTTTTTATTCTCTGGGAATGATTTCCGCATGGTTTTTCCACATACATCCGTAGCGTGTTTCAAGCTTTATTTTGGCTCCTTTTCGCATGATCTTCCACGATCCGATTGTTTTGAAGTAATAGGGCGCTTTTTCAATGTTTGTACTTGCTTCCTGAGTCTTCTTCAATTGTTAGCCCTTTTTATTGTTTTTAATTATTCGCCTCCTTACTTTGTGTTTGTCTTAAGCCTTTTGAGTCTTCATCTATTGAAGTTTATAGGGTCAGGATCTTCATTCGCTCTGTTAGGGATTACCTGATCCGTATTTATTTTATTGGCGTTCCTGCTTTCCTTCTTTTATTGAAGTTCCGGTTTCATCTTTTCCCAGATGTGTGTGCGGTTCCATTTATTCTACTTTGAGTGTTTTTATTTTATTTTATTTTATTTTATTTTATTTTTGTCCAGCGGTTGGTTTTTTCCCGCTGCTCTTCAACCTCTATCATCGGCACTTTCTTCCTTTCTTCCCTTTGCTTTTTTAAATGCATACATTCTTCTGTGGTGTGTCTTGCTTTTCCGTGAAATTCGCAGAACTTTCCTTCAGTTCTTTCCTCGACTGCAGTGGTTGGGAAAAGGTTTAGGGACCTTTTCTCTGATTCTTGGTTTGTTCTTAATTCTCTTTTGAAACTTTGTCGACGCTTGACTGCTATTCGTTTCATTGGTTTTGTACCCAGTGCCTTTTTCTTTTGCGACTTCCTGCGGCTATTTCTCCTCTTAGGAAGGAGGTAGTTGTATTCATTACTTCGCTCATCGACTTTAGGATTCTGTCGTGTAACCGCTTAATTAGCTCCAGACCGGTGATTGCATGCATGAATCCTGAGACTTTCATAATTTCCAGGGCTCCTTTATGTCCCTGGTTTCTTCTTTAAACCTTCTTACAAAATCTTCCGTTAGCTCTCCATCCCTTTCCTTGATATGATGAAGTTCTACGGTATCTTTGATACACCTCTTTTGCTAGTGGAAGTTAGTCAAGAAAACCTCCTTCAGTTTATCATATCTGTCTATTGACTCGGGCGGGAGATCGTCAAACCAGACCCTAGCGGATCCAGTTAGTATGGAGTTGAACATGAGGCACCAAGTTGGCATGGCCCATCGCTCTACCTTTGCTGCTGCCTGGAAGATTTTAAGATGATTCTCTAGGTCTCCACTCCCATCATATGTTTTCACATTGGTTGGCATCCGCGTTTTCATTGGCATCTCGAAGTAGCGGATACATAGAGTGAACGGATCAGTCTCCTTGCAGACCCAGGGTCTGGACAGGTCATAGTTGTTGCTATCATATGGTTTTCGCTTTCTGACTTCGGACCTCCGACATCCACTTTCGTTCGACCCATCTTCTGAGCAGCTGTCCACTTTTCCGTGATCGAGCTCTTTCGGTTCCGTGCTTTCTGAATCCGGGTCTTACCGATTGTGATTGGGAGTCTTTGTGGCTGCCTTCCTCTTTTCTTTCAGTAACATGGCGGACTGGCTGCCTGGGGTCTTTGGAGTACATGGAAATACTTTCTTCTTTGTCTCCGAGCCGGTGGAACACACTCTTGCGCAACCTTTTGAACATCGTTTCCCTTCCGTCTTCTTTCCTTTTGGGTGACCTAGACCGGGTGTGTCTTTGGCCGCTACCACTTTGCGTGTTCCACCGCTTTATTGACTCGAGCTGTTTCCACAAGTCTCTACTTCCCCTTGGTATTTTCGATTCATGATGATGCAGGGCCTCACGGTAATCCGTTCGGATTTTTACCGCTTTGGCTCTTTCTTCCCATTTCTGAACTTTCTCCGTCATAATAGGTAAGATCTGGTCGAAGTACTTATCACAATACTTCTGGAGGGCTGTGTCGGACGAAGGCCCCTCAAGATCTGTTGAGACCGTGTGGTTTTCTCTTTCCACTGTACTCCGCAATGTGGACACGAAGGCGGGAGTTGGTCCGAACCGAGTGCTCATGGTGAGTATTTTCTAGAACGCAGTTGTGTACTGGGTCCCACGGATGGAGCCAACTTGTTAGTACAAAAAGTGTGACGGGTTGTAATGGATATGAGTGTAGCTTTTCGGACTGGGCCAACAAGCTATTAACAGGCTGGCCTTGTACTAATCCAAGTAGTTTGATGGGTTTCCCTGCACAAGAAGAGTAAACCGTTAGCCTTACCGTGTTGACGGACCGCACGATTAGACTCCAGCGTGAGAGTAAGTACACATCTTTTTCAGAGAAAGTAATAGTGTGTGTGTAATTATGAGAGAGAAAGTTGTTGTACCTTGCTTGGGGATTAGAGCCCCTTTTATAGGCGAGGCCTACCACTAGGGTTTCCTGGTTACTCGCATATAGAGGTTAACTGCCGGAGCCGGACCTTTGTCGGACAAGGTTCCGTGCTAATCGCGGATGCGGACGTAGGACGCTTTCGGTGGCCGGAGGCTCGACCTGCTAAGTGTCCTGCGTGCGTCTTTTAGCTTGGACTATAGCCAATTTCGTCATCGGGCTTTCTTTTGGTCTAGAGTTTGTAGTTATTTTATTATTAATGGGCCTGGACCCAATATGTATATATTGTGTATTGGGCCTAGTGGGCCTGTTATACATACTATACGTCATTAGGTGAGTTAAACCTCTTTTTAGGACTTCAAATTAAACAACTAGGAGATGGAATATTGTTTAACCAATCTAAATACATAAAGGATATGCTTAAGAAATTTGGTCTTGAAGACTCAAAACCAACTAGAACACCCATGTCCTCGGAAACAAAACTCACCAAGGATGAGGAAGGTGAATCCGTAGATAACACTAAATATAAAGGAATGATCGGTAGCCTACTTTATCTCACGGCTAGTAGACCCGACATTATGTTTAGTGTTTGTCTATGTGATCGCTTTCAAGAAGATCCTAAAGCATCACACCTAGAAGCCTTAAAACGAATATTTAGATATATTAAAGGCACTACATTTTTAGGATTATGGTATCCCAAAGGAACGGGTGTAGAAACCATAGTATATGCCGACTCGGACCATGCCGGTGACTATGTCGATAGAAAAAGTACAAGTGGTATTTGTACTTTTGTTGGACATTGTCTCACCTCATGGTTCGCAAAGAAACAAACGGCTCGTGCTATCTCAACTACCGAAGCCAAGTACGTCTCAGCCGGAAAGGCATGTCAACAAGCTCTTTAGATGAAGCAAGCTCTCGTGGACTACGAAATTCATCTCAACGACATCTCCATAGTTTGTGACAACAAAGGAGCCATTGATCTCAGCAAAACTCCCGTCCAACATGCCCGAACAAAACATATTGAAATTCGCCATCACTTCCTTCGCGATAATGTTCAAAAAGGAAACATCTCAATCGAGAAAGTATTCTCCGAAGATAACATTGTCGACATCCTAACTAAACCTCTTAAACGAGAACCATTTAATCTTCTTAAACTTGGTTTAGGATTAATGGAACCAAACATATAATTAAAACATAGCCCACCTTAGAATAACCAAAACAAAACAATTTAGCAAAATTTGTTGCAAAACCCACGGTACCAATCGACAACAAAGACGAAACCATTTTTTTTAGGTCCGTATGGTCCGTGGAGTTAACAGTAGCAAATTTTTTAAATACAAAACACCTTCTTCCTCATAACTCACATTACCAAACCACCTACCAACATACCTTACTCATAATTAAGCTTTATTCTTCAACTAATCACAGCCAAAATCATCATTGTAAGTATCCTAACTACATCACTTCTCTTGATTATGAGTCTAGGGTTCTAATTTTTGCACAAAACCAAGACATGGGGATTATGTATATTCTTGCACAAAACATGAACTACATTGTTAAATTGCATAACTAATTACACAAATTATGAACGACATTGTCAAATTACATAACTAATCATGTTTCCCACTAGTTAGAAGTTACATATCATAAGGCATTATCATAATTAAACTAAAAAACCCATGTCAAAATTTTGAAAAACTTCTTACTTGTAGGAAAACAATTTCTCATTGTTGATACAAATAAAAACGTTATTTTCATTACTTGCATAATGTCTCTTGAATACTAAAGGTAACGCATAAATAATATGCATTCCAGGGTATATTCAAACGAAGCCACATTGAATTAGGAGAGTTTGGGTTATCTCTTGCATTTTGCCAAACACTACTAATGAAAACTATTTTATGCATAAAATGAGTCGAGATAACCGCAACTCCACATTGTTTGCATATAGGCACACACTAGAATAAAAATGCTAATTTAGTTTTCATTTTTACTAAAACTTGTAATTTTTTTCTCCTAGGAACAAACATGGTAGCCGCAAAATTTTACGATCACAAAGACACCCTTGGATACATCCCTCAACACTACAAAATTAAGGAGCTCACCAAAAACCAAGTTGAGATCTTTAAGAGTATAGAGAACAGGTATTTTCATGAGGGTAGGACAATTCATCCATCCTTTGTCGACGAAACAAATCTCCGTCAAGAACTAGCTACTATCAACTTCGATTGTCTCCTTGACACCGACGAGCCAATTTGCTCTAGGTTTGTCCTAGAATTCTATGCTAGTGTCATTTCCGTAACAAATGAGGATGGTATCATGGCTCTCAACTTTACAATCAACCAAAATGACTACACCATTTCCCTCAACCAATTCGCTCAAGTGTTAGGAATTCCTTGTGTTGGTACTTCTCTATACTTGGATAAGTGGTCACTCACCATCCTTGATGTAATTCATGACCGTTCTCTTCCTTACCAAACTCCTTTGATTGACAAGGACGTCATTCGTGAGCACCTCTTCTTTGATAGGGTAGCACCAACCCATGTCACTCGAGCGGGAAAGGAAATCAACCGAGATCCATACGGTATGGAACTCAATGAGCTTAAGACTCACTTCAAAAAATGGGAGGAACTCCTTAGAGCCAATGTCATTAGCACCATAGGAAACCGAGACCAGAATAATGCTTGCCTATGCAACATGATCTATAGCTTGTCTACTCGTCAACCATTTAACTTGGCATACTACATTTCTAGGAGGACGGTAGACATTCCTACTCAAGGCTCCGTTGCTCTTCCATACGGGATGCTCCTTACCCGTCTGTTTAGAGCTTATGTACCTATTCCACCAAGTCCTAGAGGGTTGAAACTATACTATCCTGTCATCCCTCACATATTTGTGCCCTTGAGTTATGAAAGAGTATCCAAGACTAAGACAAAGGGAAAAAGGCCACAACCTCCAACTCCTTTATCCTCATCAAATAGCTCCGAAGACGGTCTCCCCAACTCGAGGCTTCAACCTCATGAGTACTACGCCTCACTTCCAGAGATTGAGAACCCAATGGAGGAGTTCAAGCAAACCAATGGGATGTTCAAGTGCCTTGGTAGGATGATGACCAAGATTTATAAGAAGTTGGATAAGTGAGTTGAGGTTTTAAGAGGGTGTTTGGTACAAGGACAAAAACAATGTTGTATGATATTATTTATGTGTTCTCGCTTTCTAGGACAATAAACAAACTTAAAACATTGATGTGTACTAACTTTTTCATGTAGGGGGATAACATACGAATGTTATCAAATTTTACCCGTTTTCACTTTTTAGTGAAAATCAATAGCCCTTGTTGAAAATACATGCTCCATTATATTTATATGTGCGTTATTGCTTGTTCCTAACTAGAAATAATTATATCCATATGTTTTAAGAAAAATTTCAGGATTCGGAAAAGTCCTTGGGGGTCAAAAAATGCCCCCGTCCAAATTTCTGCACTGGAAGGATCTCACGGACCCAAATTTTTGGTTTCATCCGTTTTAATTTTTGGTGCCGCCATTCTGCACTGGCGGACCAGACGGACCCAAAAATTGGGATCCGTCTGTGTAAATTTATGGTACCGTGGGGTGCCCAGGTAAGTTACTGAATTTCGCTCAATTCCCGCATTCTAATTTACCAAAATTTGTTTCTAAGATAGTTTTTACTGCTTTTTATTCATATTAGAACTAGTTTAACTTACTTAGACATATAGGATATCCATTTCTCACCAAAAATTCAAAAATTCCCAAAATTCACCCAAGGAACCCTTTTCCATAAAGGAAGGAACCAAAATTTTGGTTTCTTGAAATCCGTGGATGATATGAAATTCAAGATTTTGCAATCATTATGACCCATTTATTGCATATCTTGGTCATTTACTCAACACTTCATGTATGAATTGACTTAGATGATTTGACATGCATTAAAACTCTTCTAAATCGTTAGGAACCACTTCACTTTTATGGCTTGACATCAAATCAAGCACAATTCTCCATAATCTCATGATCCTATAGATTAAGAACCTCAAAGATGATCATCCTCACACCTCAAAAATTTCCTTCATCTTCTCTTAGAATAAGCTTAAGCAAAAATGACAAAGTCATCCACATCATCCCCATCAAACAAACCATGTAAGAAAACTGCAAGAATAAGTGTTAGACCTTGTTGTTTCGTAAACTTTAGCTCCTCCTCCGAATCATCACCTCTAAACATTTCATCCCCAATAAGAGATGAAAACTTCCTTACTCTACTCACTCCAACACCACCTCAAAAATCACTTATTATCATCACCACTCCACCACCTACTAAAACACCAATTGTCACCTCTCCACCATCGGCTCCAATCCAAACATCCAAATCACCATAACCACGAAAATCTCCATAGCTTGTACCTTTAGAACTATTCTCAACTCCACCAACATCTCCAAACCCATTCTTAGAAGACCTACCTCCTAGGCCCGCAAATACACCTCCACTTCCATGATTCGGTACCATTGAGCGAATCGTTCATGAACCACCACGACCATCATTTGAACCAAAAGCCCCTTTGGAACCTAGACCTCGTCTCTTCCACCCAATCCATAATGAAATTCATGGACCATTATATGGAGACCATGCTCTACCACCAACATCATTTTCTCCTCATATCGATGACATTGATGAATCAATGTGGGAAGATCACCCACAATCTCAAGTGGAGATACAAGCCCAACTAGAAAACTTCCAAAACTTCTCCAATATGGTAGATTCTCACCTAAATAAAGGCTTTGCAAATGCAAAATGCTTTGCTTTCCTCCCTCATCACTCCATCAAACACCAACAACACTTCCACTAATCCACCACCACCTAGTAATGATCCTACTTTCCCACCTAGACATGGTTGCTCACATTGTGAGTGCACCGCCCATCTTAGCGAACAGACCCGAATCATGGTTTACGTGTTACAAGATGAGATGAGGTTCATCCTCCATCACATCCTTGAGCGTATCAACGCTCTTTCTCATCCACCTCCTCAATAGGATGGTTCTAGATATTTCTTTAGGACTTTTTAATTTTTAAGTTATTTTTTTATTTTCTAGGATTTTTTTTATTTTTAAGTTATTTTTCTAATTTTTAGGATTTCTTTTATGTATCAACACATCCATCGTGTTCCATTTTATGACTTATAAGTTATAAAAATTTTAACAAATGAATGATGTTTCTTATATGGTTTTTGGTTGGAATTACTTGTATAATTGTGATGATGATTGTTACTAACCTTTCTTTTGTAGCTTTTCACAATCCATGTATCTTTCTCTTGGCACCAAATTAAGGGGGAGCATTGGCCAAGGGGGAGAAAATGGCTCAGGCTCATTGCATTTTCTGCCTCGCCTCTTCTTTTTGTTTCGAAAAAAAGGGGGAGAATATTATTGAATTGACCATTGACTTTCAAAAAGTCAACATCATGATTTGACTTTCAAAAAGTCAAAATTGTTAAAAACCAAATAATTGGATAAACTAGTCATAAGATAAAATAAGTTTCTTATTGTCAATTTTATCTAACTAACTAGTTCTTCCAAGTTCAAATTAATCTCATATTTTTATAACTCTTGTACATCTTTACATCTTTGATAAAATAAATTTTATGTTTTGTCCTCAACAAAAAGGGGGAGATTGTTAATACAAATATCATCCTAAAACGTTATTTATATTTTATGATCTTTACCTTGTTTTGTTAACGACAAAAGTAAATTTCAATTTTGTAAAGTATAAAGCTTGTCAAGATTAATAGACATTAAAACAAGCTTTCCTTAAATAAAGTCTTCATCACTTAAGCATTTACACCTTATCACATTTTGATTAAGCTATATATCAATTAAAATTCATATATTTCTAAACCACAGTGTGCATCAACATTTGTAGAACAAGAATATTTTAGTTTCTTAAACATAACATTACATATGTATTTACTTTTAACATATTAATTCTAAAAATAGAAAACAACATATTACATCATGGCTTGCATCACATTGGAAATCTTTAGAAAATTTATAGAATATTTTGTTTAGATTTGAACTCTACATATCTTACATGATCTTGGTCAGATTTGGGTAATCTTGGAAAGATTTTTGTAATCTTTACTGTCAGACCGATGGAACCAAAAATTAACAAGGGCGGAACCCTTTTTTTGGTTCCGTCTTGGTCTGTGGCTCTGCAGTTCATTTGGCCTATAAATAGCAACCCAACCCAAGTTGTTTTCTCATTCCTTCTCAACATAAAACACATACATTCTCTCATTCTATTACATCTAACTCAGTTTCATTTCATTCTAGTGATCATCTTTTGTAGCAAAGAAGATCAAGGCATAATCAAGCTTCAACAAATAGTTTGAAGGCTTGTTTGTTTTGTTGTTGTGTGATCTAGTATTGTTCATATATCATTGTTGTACCAAACCATCTTAAACCTTTGAGTGTGAGTGGTTAGTATTTTAGTCCTCAGAATACATAGTGTGTGGGAGTGGTTGTTCCCTTGTAAAAAACTCGACATCTAGCTTTGTGTCAGAAATATTGTGTAAGCGACGTGTAAAGATTTTCTCCGCCGGTTAAAGGAGCTTGTTGATTAGTGAAGATAACTCTCGAGTTGGAGACTCGGGGAGTGGAGTAGGGCAAGGAAAAAGAGTCCTTGTAGACCGAACCACTATAAACATCTTTGTCGTAGTTTGATTGTTTCTTTCCTTATTTACTTATTATATATATTGCTTGCTTATTATTCTTCACTAACATATCCTAGATCAATATCAATTGATCTTGCAATAAAGTTTCAAAACAAAGATTTTAAACGGTAAAACTATTCAACCCCCTTCTAGTTTTCCACAGTCTCGTTAAATCTGTGTCAAGTAAAATCATGATTGTGTGAAACATATATGTCGACTTCTGTTTGGTTTTACTCTATTCGAATCATATCTTGTTAAGCCCTAATTTTTCATTTAAATCAGTAACCAAACATTAATTACATATTAATTATAAGCTACTAAAGGTGGGAAACCCTAAGATACAAATAAGGTTTGTTAACTAATGTTTCACATGGGTGTTAGATGTCGAATATGCAGCTGATCATTGGGTGTTTTGTACTTGTGTTTTTGTTCGCTTATGGTGTTGTCATGTGTGAGTAAACCTGGGATTTACATATTGCCTAGATCGTGTTGAGTGGTGTTTAATTGTTGTTGTAGCTGCTCATCAAACCTAGATATATGTAGGCTGTTTTGGGTGATGATAACATGGTTTTGGCATGTACTGATATGTTAAGTTTGAGTGTGGGTCAAGAGTATAGTTGCTTGTATTGTTCATGGGTGCAAATATATAAGAGTAAATGGGCATGTGTGTTTGAGTCGTGTGGTGTGTATGAAAGGTGTACTTGAAATGGTCATGCATGGTCTTGCAAGGGGGTATGTTCAAGGGTGATCGCGGAATTCATGCGTGAGCCATTTGGTGTTTTGAAAAGGGATCGGGGAAGATGAGTCGGGGGTTAGTCATAATGCATGTTCACGTGGTCGTGATTGTGAGTTTTATGAGCCGCGATCAAGGGTGAAATATGTGTCAGGATTTAATATGAACAAATGGTGAAACATTAACTTTGAATCTGTAATATATATATATATATATATATATATATATATATATATATATATATATATATATATGAAAACTACATTTGAGATTTATGTTATATTTAAGTATTTACCCTTTAAACCTTAACCTTTGGTAAAGTGTAACATGCAAACCCTAGGTTTTTAATGAATTGGCATATAGAGCCCTATAATAGGATATTTGTCATGTTAAACCTTTAAGTTTGCCATTTATCATTTTTTTGGGTAAAAGGGATTTTTCACCCTGGTAAAATGCATTACATCAAAAACATTGAAGTACAAAGGATAAGGGTGATTCCCTCATCTCAGTCCCTTAGGACACTTACAGACTCTCATATAAGAATGACACGCCATTCTTATAACTTACATAATAAAACTTACCACCTACAATGACTATACACGTGAATATAAATAAGGAATTAACTTGGTTCACTAAGGTAGTACCAAAAGCATAGCCATCATAGAACTTCAAAGCAACTTCCATGTGATCCAGAAAAGCACCCAAAACATACGACATGAGTGATATCCTCCAAGAAGTGTGAAAGATCATCACACACCCATGGATCATCAAATTGAAATCAGTTCACAAATTCCACACAACACTTGGTGGGAGACTCTAAAACCACAAATAGAGCAGCAAGTACAAACTTGCTCCAAATGAGTATGTTTAGATGCAAAACCAACCACCAATAAGAATAACCAAAGAGTACGTAGACAACCTACACACTTCCAAGAACAACTTCAATACATCATCAAAAAGTCATGCAAAATACTAATCCAGCTAAAACTCTCTCCCTTAGGGGCGATTTCCGGCCACCCCTTTCCCTCCTCCGATCAGATTTAATCATCATCAGAACCGCCTCTCTATTATTTTTATAATATGCAATCGGTTGTTGTTTGATGTTATTATATGGGAAGGGGTGTGTCATGCTTATTTATCTCCTACATCTACTGAAAATCGCTGCCTATCTTTAAACCCTAATCGATCTCCTGTTGTTGGTTCTTTTGAATCGATTTATAATTAGGGTTTATATCATGGTAAACCCTAACTTCGTCTAGGGTTGGTTTTCGTTGTGTTGAATCTTTATCCATGATCGTGGTGTGGTTGCTATGCTCTAACGTCTAAACCTTATTATTAGGGTTTCTTATGTATTGATCGTCGATGGCCTGATCTTTGATTGCTAATACTTTACTACTATGGTGGGAGTGGTCTCGCTGGTATGTGATGTTCATTCTGAACGTTACCCTTTTTTTTGGGTTTGTTAATGGCGTGTTCTACATTCGATTCCAGTATTATGTAAGTGGGTTTTTTGAGAGATGTATGTTAAGTTTTAAGGGTATTCTTATTCAAAAACCCTGGTTCTACTATCACAAGATCTGTATCATCTGATTATTATTGTAGTCTTGTGTACGTCTGAGCTGGATTTTTTTCCGGCGCTTTGGTTTGGTTGTTTGCACGTTAGGGTTTGTTGTAACCCTATTTCTTGTCTGTAAGTTAGGGTTTTGTAACCCTTGGATTTGTTTATTGGAACGACAAATGATATGGATGCTTGATACAATTGTTGCTGTTTGCAATAGTGGTCGTGATCTGTTAGGGTTTCGTTAACCTATGATTTTCTTGATGCTGCTACGATTCTGGTTATCTCTCTACTGGTCGTATGGATGTCTTCTATGTATGTTAGGGTTTCGTAACCCTAGGTTTGGAATAATCGGATCGGTGTTGTTTTGCAACTATGGTGGAATTGTTGGATGCTACTTCTTTGTTGCATTCTTGGTCATTATTTGCATTTGGTGCTGCTCATGATGATAATGTATGTTAAGTTTTAAGGTTTCTTATTCAAAAAACTCTTTGTGTGTATTTAATAGGTATTCGGTGATTGCATCTAAACGCACACTTTTGGAGCGAGGTTACGCTTGCTGCTCTATCCGTGGTTTTAGAGTCTCCCACCAATCGTTGTGTAGTATTTGTGAACTGATTCATATTTGATAGTTGAGATCATGATGGATGGTGGAGGTTTTGTTTGTGGTGGTTTTTGCTACTACAAGCAGATTATATGTTGAAGATCGCTTGGTATTTATACGTGATTCTTCATGGAAGTTAAGGTGGACTGCCATAGTGATATAGAAGGCTCAAGTGCTCTTCTTGGGTAGTATTGTCAATTTTTATGTACTTTTGTCAATATTGGTAGGTTCATTTTATTGTAAGTTATAGGAATGGTGTGTCATTCTTATATTCGAGTCTGTAAGTATCCTAAGGGACTGAGGTGAGAGATATCACTCTCATCCTTTGTACCTCAACGTTTTTTGGAGTAATGCATTTTACCGGGGTGAATTAACCCTTTTAACCAAGAAAAATACTAATCCAGATGCACAACATCACAATGCAGCCAACCTGCAACTAACAAGCCATAATAACCACTTCCAATAACGACCAAAGACTACAGCAAATAGCATGAATAATGCCCAATAAATAAGCCGCAACCAACACCAGGTTGCAATAACCAAACAGGGTTGTTAAAGACCCTAAATCCATCGTATTAGAAACAATATGATCAAGTAAGAACCACCAATTCTGATAAATACGAAGGAAAACAGCAGATAACTACCATTCAAGCAAAATTCTAACCAAGCCTCAATCAGCGTTGAACCAAAGAGAATCCACACGGGAATGTATGTACCAATGATAAGAAACCAGTGTGAATGGTAACAAATAATGCACCGAATGTGCAACTTATAGCCATGATCACCCCTTCCAAGAACACCACGAAAATCTTGCGAAGGAAAGATAAATAAGGGTTTTTTCAACAAGATACCCAGAAAACTTGACTTACACTCTCTCCAAAAACCCACTTACAAAACATGGATCCGGTATAGCACATGAATCTGATATAGAACTTATATTCGTCACTATACACGTTCCAGCAAGGAGTAGATCGAAACCCTAAAAAATAGGGTTCCATTCGAAAGTTAATGCATCAGCCTCCACATACTAGCGAAATCAGAAAATATAGAAAAAAAGTAAAATCCTACAGCGTGGGTTCCTTGATTTCACTAGCCACCATGCACCAAAACACCCCATTAGATAAATAAAATCATAAAGGAACAAATTTATGATGAAACATCACAAACCCTAATGAGCCGCCACACTAAATCCACCCTTATATATATATAATCGATTAGAAACCGACTTAGGATAATCAGGATAAGAGGTACGATTTAAATTCGAAACCCTAATTAATAGATCACCATATAACGTTCAGAATCACTTGATTAGGGTTTCGACCAAGATTAAGGAGAAATCATTTTTGATATAAAGATAACAACCAGCCGCCCCTCCTATGAATGAAAACACCCCTAAATCATGTATTGCATACCTAAAAACAATAAGGATCGTTCAAAGGTAGAGAGGACATCATATAGGGATATCTTTTTGGCCAGAATTAAGGAAGACGAGGGGGCGGCCTGATTTCTCCAAGATTATTTTGTAACCCTTAAGTTTGGCTAATTAATGATTATTACCCTAAAGTTACTAATTATGAAAACTTACCAAATATGGAAGATTACTAAAAATAGAAAGAGACCCAAATCTGGATAACTATACTTATAAGTAATTTGTGATCATTAAGTTAATGTAGATTCGTTGAAGAAGACGTGATGTTGTTTCCTTGTGTTCATTCACTCGTTTGCTTTCCTTTCATTTGCTAAGGTACATATATTCCGCCCTTTTTTCAGTAAGGTTTCTCAAGACTCTTGATCTTTGATTTTGTTTGATTTGTTATGATATTCGTTTATGATTCTATTCAATATAATTCCTTTGATTAGATATTCGTTTGGTTATGCCATTGATGATTATTCGTTTCATTCCATTTATTCATTATCTTTGATTAACAACCATTGATCGTTACCCTATATTTATTTGTATTATTTTACCTAATCCGCTGCCCAAGGTACTAACTAGTCATGGAGGTACCATGACCATGTCACTGAGGTACCGGTGGCATAACACTATCTGTGGAGGTGTGATTATGATTTTAAGACTAATTTCACGCGCCTACATATTTGTCGAAAGCAGATGTATTAGGGATGTGATGTTTTTATTTTGACAGGGGGCGTATGGATGCATCCTAGGTACTCAGTTCCGATATATATGTGTGTGCCATACACGTCTGGGAGTTGATCACTCCATCTGTTATGATTTATTATGATATGATATGATATGATGTGAAATGTCTATTTTGATTGTTTTGGTCTATTCATGTAGCATGTTTAGGCACTTGGGCATTCCCTTGACAACTCCATTATTTTATTATGACTCTTTTTTATTCCTTATTACATATTTAGTCCTTATCTTATTTAACATATTTGTTCTGCAGGTTTTCATTGAATTTGTTTTGCTTATTGCATTTTGACTTATTGCTTTTCATTATTTATATCTGTTCACTGAGTGTTAGCTTAACCGCATTTTCTTTTCTCTGCGACAGGTATTAAGCGGGATGCTGGGATTGAGTGATGATAGTAGGAGCTTTTAGTGGACCAACCTAACCTTATTTTTCCTTGTCATCTGGAATTAGATGGATTTATGTTTCATTTATTTTATTTTCGTTAAAAATTGGAGCAGTTTTGTGTTCCTTAGAAGTTATTTGTTTCTTGACTTATATTTTATATATTAAAGTCTTCCGCTTGCGTTTAATATGTTCTGATTGACACCATGATGTGATATTTTGACCCTTTTCGGGTTTGGGTGTTACATTTATGGTATCAGAGCCTTAGGTTTCGTCCTATAGAGCTTTGGTTATTACCTGTGAAGATTGGGAAGAAATTAGGCTTCCTTCTGTTTTGTTTATTGATCTTTTAGATGGTGAAAACACGTTCTTCTACACCTGAAGGTGATGCTACTTTTCAAGCTGTTGTTGCAAGGGAGATTGCCCGAATCCTCCCTGACCTCACTACCCAGATTACTGAGGAGGTCCAAAGAAATGCAGCTAGTATTAGTGGTTCTAGTGGTTCTGGTGGTGGTGCTCAACCCACTGACATCCAAACTTGGCTAGAAAGATTTGTGAAGCAGAAGCCTGACTCGTTTAGCTCTGCTAATACTCCAATCATTGCTGAGAACTGGATTGCCCATATGGAGAAGATTTTTGAGGTGCTGACATGTGCGGACGAGTTCAAAGCTAGGCTGGCTAGCTACAAATTAGAGGGAGGTGCCTTAAGCTGGTGGAAGGCACACAAGCAAATTGAAGGAGGCGACGCTTATGCAACTGCTCTAACTTGGATCGAGTTCCGTGAAGCTTTCTACTTGCAATATTTTCCATGGTCCGAACAACAGAAATTTGATTGAGAATATCACTCCATCTGCCAGAAGGAAGGAGAGAGCTGCACATAGTTTATGAAGGGGTTCCTTAGGTTAGCTGGTTTCTTGGGAGCGAGAGCAGGTACACAGGAGGATCAAGCGAAGCACTTCAAGTGGGCTCTTTGTGAACCAATCTTGGACGGGATAGTGAACATAGATTTCACTGATGTGGCTTAGGTGGCCAATGCTGCAAGAAATATAGAGATCCTGTAGGAGATGTCGAAGAGTAACAAGAGGAGTAGGGATGGAGACATGGTACGACAAGTGAGTACTCGGAAGAATGAGCAGGGAAGTTATGACCACCATGGTTCGAGGGGTTATGACCATTATGGTTCAGATAAGCGGGGTAAGTATGAGCGGGGAAATTCTGATCGTCGTGATTCAAATAAGTGAAGTGACTACAATCAGAGGTCCAGGCATGATCACAACCAACTGTCTCATCATGATACCGGATCGTCTTACCAGAGGAAGTACCCTGAGGAAGCATCCTCTCCCCTATGTGAGACGTGTAGGAAGCCTCACCTCGAAAAGCCTTGTCATAAAGTCACTGGGGCATGTTTCTTGTGTGGTTCGATGGAGCATAAGGAACGCGATTGCCCTAAGAATATTGGAAGAGGGAATTAAGTTCGTGGATCGTAGTTTCGTTACGTCGTGTTCATCTGTGCTTTGATACATTCTTTTACTCGCTTTATGCTTTGGATTGTTTGTACGTTTCGACTGATCGTTTGAAATTTTGGGATTTATTTGATGAAATTTCTTATCGTTTAGTTTTGCCTTCGCATTTGTTTCATATCCATGATTGTATCATCCGCTCTATATATATAGATATGTTTCGTATAAGTAATTCAGATTCGTTATGTTGAAGAGCTAGGATCGGGTCATAAGAAACAAACCTTTCCGTTCATCCAAACTATCTCTATCTAGTACGTTACGTTTAATCATTTCATTTCAGATTCGCGGATGAATTTTCTCTTTAGAGGGGACGAGTTGTAAAACCCTAAATTCCGAATTCCCAATTTTAGGTCTAATTTGAATTTTTACTGAGTCGCGTAATTATTAATAAACGTCTAAACTATTTGTATTGCGATAATTAAATACGGATCATAATGAGCCTAAGTAATTAACTTAAAAATAAATTGTACACTCTAGGATTTGCTATACGTTTGAGCTTCAAATGACACACAACCAAACACGTTTATTAGTCTAAACCTTAAATGAAATTGTACTTATATCCTCCTATGTTATTGTTTAAATTCGGCCCTTTCCCCCACCCTCATGTCACGTTTGTAGTTTTTTTTAAGACTTGGGATAATGATAAAACATGTGTATATCTCCAAATTATTTAGGAGATCTTCTTGCCCCTTTCTAAAACCACACGACACTCCTTCAAAGACACAGTATATGTTTTATTTTCTTTCCCACAATATCACACGCTTTTCCCCATCTTATACCCACGCCTCTCCAACTCAATTTTTATCTAAAATGTTAGCAGACCTCCTCAAGTTCCTGGTCAAGAGTTTCTAGGGTTCTTGCTGCTGGTCGATGTGGTGATTGTACGCGAGTCATGATCCTTTGCTTGTTCTCTTCTGGTCTCGTTAGATCTGCCTAGGAGGTATCATCATCGTATTTTAATTTTCAATCCATTCGACACACATATAAATGTATATAATCATAACTTAAACCATGTTATGCTAATCTTACAAATCATGTTATCATGCTAATGTAGGTCTCGTTAAATCTGTGACAAGTAAAATCATGATTATATGAAACATAAAAATCCCTTTTACCCTAGTTCTCTCTCCCCCATGGAGAAATTCGGCCGCCATCTCCCTTCTTTTTTCCGGCCATAGAACCACCCTTTCACATCCTCTCTACCCTATTACGATTCCTTTTTCGTGATTAGGGTATGCAATACGCTGTTGGGGTTGTGTTTTTTCTTCTATGGGGATGGCGGCTATAATCTTTCTTGTTATATTCATATGGTTTCTCCATGATTATCACTGGTCGATTCTCTATTCCTTATTGCGATATGTTTTTGATAGTTTTTGGTTTATTAGGTTTTCGATTTTATGATACCATTCTCACATCTATAAAACCCTAACAGTTATTTAAAGCCGGTTATTTGTAATCGATTTTTTTAGGGTTTTTTTAGTTTTGTTTGGTTTATTGGGTTCGATCGTACTGGTCGTGTATGGCTATATGGTTTGATTTATTTTGATTTCGTACGATCTGGTGAGGTTATGCTCTCAAGGAAAAATGAAACTCTTTGTTTTAGGGTTTGGTTTTATTATTCGACCTTATGTGTAACTCTAAGTTTTAGGGTTTGATTGCTTCCTGTAAGTCGATGAGGATGTCGGGTTTGTTTGTGGTATGGTTTATTGTTTCGTGGGTTAGGGGAGATGAATGTCGATGTACAGATCGGATTTGTCATGCTACTCTTTTGCCTTAGTTGGTTAATATGCGTGTCTATGGTTTGGTCGTCCTTTGTTCTAAGCTAAGGCAGTTGGAGGTTTTTCGCATGTGTTGGTTATTGATGAATGTTACTAGTTTGGTCATGAAGCAGCTTTAATTCATATTTGTTAGAGGCTTCTATGATCATTACTTGCTATTATTGATGGACGTTTTGGAAGTTAGTGGCTTGGTCTACCCTATTACGGATGCTATTGGAAGTCGTGGTGATGCTTACTATTTTGCTTGATTATGGCACTTTGTTTCATTCCATGGCTGCTATTACGTTATGGGTTAGCAATGTTTATGGCAGTTTGTTTTGAGTTGCACCTGTTGATCGCATGGCATTTTGTAGGTGAGATGTTGTGTTTCCTTTCATGTGTTACTTGTATGCCGTTATGTTTTTGTAGGGTTCTTATTCAAAAACTCTAGCGATCGTTATTGGAAGTTAGGGTTGAAAACCCTATTGTATGTATGAGTCCTTGGTGTTCACAAGTTTGGTTCGTAATGACGTATTCTATGCATGTTCAGACTTGGTGGTTGGGACTTGTGGATTGTGTGGCTTGGGTGCTGGATTATCTTGCATTGGTAAGTCGGTTGGAGTCCTATGGTATGGGGTTGCGGTTTGGCTTCATTCTTGCCATACTATATGTGTTCTCTATTCGTGGAAGTTAAAGTGGATTTCCATGATGATCTATAAGGCTCAAGTGCTTGTACTTGAGTAGTATTGTTATGTCGTATGTACCTTGTAGTCATTTTTGGTAGTTCATTTTGTTAAGTTATCAATATGATATGTAAGTTATAAGAATGGCTTGTCATTCTTATATAGTGGTCGATGTAAGTGTCCTAAGGGACATAGGCGAGGGAACTCACCCTCGTCTCTTGTACTTCAATGTTTTTTTGGTTAATATATTTTACCAGGGTGCAGGATTACTTCCCTTTATCCAAAAAAAAAATATATGCTGACTTTTGTTTGGTTTTACTCTATTCGAATCATATCTTGTTAATCCCTAATTTTTCATTTAAATCAGTAATGAAACATTAATTACATATTAATTATAAGCTACTAAACGTGGGAAACCCTAAGATACAAATAAGGGTCGTTAACTAATGTTTTGCATGAGTGTTGGATGTCAAATATGTGGCTGATCATTGGGTGTTTTGTACTTGTGTTTTTGTTCGCATATGGTGTTGTCATGTGTGAATAAACCTGGGATTTATATATTGCCTAGATCATGTTAAGTAGTATTTAATTGTTGTTGTAGCTGCTCGTTAAACCTAGATATATGTAGGCTGTTTTGGGTGATGATAAAACTTGGTTTTGGCATGATAGGTTAAGTTTGAGTATGGGTCGAGAGTAGTAGCTTGGTTGTGTTGTTTATGGGTTCAAGTATATAAGAGTAAATGTGCATGTGTATTTGAGTCATGTGGTGTGTATGAATGGTGTACTTGAAATGATCATGCATGGTCTTGCGAGGGGGTATGTTCAAGGGTGATCGCGGAATTCATGCGTGAGTCATTTGGTGTTTGAAAAGGGGTCGGGGAAGATGAGTTGGGGGTTAGTCATAATGCTTGTTCACGAGGTCGTGATTATGAGTTTTTTGAGCCGCGATCAAGGGTGAAATATTTGTCGGGAATTAATATGAACAAGTGGTCAAACATTAACTTTTAATATGTAATATATATATATTTGTCGGGAATTGCAGTTACCGAGGTAAGCAATATTCTTTTTCTCCTAGAGTTTATTTAATCTAACAAAAAACCGAAGACGCACACGCTCTTTCTTGATGTGATCACCACAATTACTAGTTATATTTTATCAAGGTTAATCTAGTTATTGATACCATATTTAATTTAGTGTTGTAACATGAATTGTTTTTCGTATGTGCTTTCTTCTTTTGTGTGATAGTATTTATTTGTTTGTGCATTTGTTTTTGCTTTTCCTCATATCTTTCAATCTATCTAATATTATTATTATTATTTTTTTTTTGTTTTTTTTTTTTTTTTTTTCAAAAGTTCTTTGTAATATGTCATGATTGTGCACACAAATCTTTCTAGAAGAACAAACTTTTGGAAGATATTGTTGGAACTTTGGCCTTTTTGCCATTGATATACCCTTATGAGCCATGGCGCTTCAAGCATGATCGACATCATGCAAAATATAAATATATTAATATTTACCTTCTAAAATGTGTCTTATGACAAATTAATGATATTCATGTATCGAATGATGGAGTTGTGGCTCTAATGGCTATAAAGCAGGACATTAAGGATCCTCATAATGTTCTCAACAACTGGGACATATCATCTGTTGATCCATGTAGTTGGAAGATGGTTACGTGCACCAATGATGCATAAGCCATAACAGAATATTGTAGTAGTATATCTAAACAGGCTAAGATGTAAGTATATTTAACATATATGTTTTTGGTTTAACATGTATATTTATAACATGTATGTTCTTGGTTTAACATGTATGTTCTTGGTTTAACATATATTTAAAATGTATGTTCTTGGTTTAACATGTATGTTTTTAACGTGGTTATACAAATAATTTTAATTTAATGGTTATAGCTTCTTTATTTTGCATTTAACATGTATGTTCTTGGTTTCTAATAAATTTACATTATCTAAAAAACACATGGGCACTTTACTATTTGAAAAACATAAATTGTAAAAATATTATTTCAAAAACATAAATAAAAAAAATTAAATTTAGGCCCTCATACATGTGTTTTTACGTGTGTATATTAGTTTGCGTTTATTTTTCCTAATTTTTTATACTTTTCTTTGTATCATATGTAGCTGAATTAAAAGAATGATGACAACGAGTGTGACATTTGTCTGTCTTCTGAAACATTGAAAAGGAGCGTGCACATACGTCCAACTTCTGAACTTTTGACAACTATGAGTGTGCATATATGTCCGACTTCTAAAAATGTTGATAACAAGAAGTGTGAACATATATCTGTTTGCGTTAAATATTACTTGTACACACGTGTATAGATAGATTAGATTCATGTATTTATGCTTCTTAGAAATTTGTATTTAATTGTATATCCATCGATATTGGATTTTGTATTTAACATGTATGTTCTTAGTTTCATATAAACTTACTTATCTAGAAAACATGTATGTACTTCACTATGAAAAACATGTATGTCGAAAAAACTATTCCAAAAACCAAAATAATAAAATTAATTCATAAAAACACATATGCACTAATCAGTTTTAAAACATGCATGTTCAAAAAAAAGAAGAAAAAAAAACGCAGAAGAAAAAAAAATAAAAATAAAAAACGAAAATTGAATGTTTTTAAAAAATAGGATTTATTTAATTTAAAAAATAAAAAATAATATAAATTGACTTTTACTATTATACCCTTTTGGATTAAATAAAAAGGTTTAATAATTCAAAAATGCTATGTTGCATTGATATGTTGCACAATGTGCATTACTAGGAGTACATAAGGGGTTCTCGCAGTTCTCGCACTTAACAGGGTTCTCAAAATAAAGGCCCCCTATATATATATATATAACAGGAGGCATTTGGCATTAATGTCACCTCAATGCCACCTCAATGCCACATAATCCAATTTAATGCCACATAATCATTTGTTGTCCAACTAAGCAATTTTTTATCCACCTAAGCAATAATATTTAATTTTCGGATTTTATGTATTAATTTTCGAAATTCTTAAGCAATTATTTCTAAAATTCGAATTTAATAAAAAATGACCATGGTGAGATTCGAACTTGGGTCGTTTGTAGGATTAGTATAAATAACTTGTGTGTTTACCACTTAGGCAACAAGTTATTTTGATAATGATGTTGCATATTATAATCTATATAATCTATAAATGCCTATAATTATATTGAATCCTATACTAAATACAATTTTAGAAAGCAATATTTTTTAATTATTCTTTATTTGTTTAAAGTATTTTTAATTAAAAAGTCTAAATTTTTCTTGATTTGGCTAAAACCTAAACTTACAAACGTAATGTGATTTACATTCCTTAAAGCAATCATTCTTCTCAGTTTTTTGTCAAAAACCCTAGATCCTTATGTCGAGCATCTTTTTTTCCAGAGATGTATGCTGCTGCATGGCCAAAGCATGGTTCTTGAGAATTGAGATATGTCAGTACTATGTGCCTAAGAGCTTGAGTATAAGATTATTTGTGCATACAATATTCTATAATAATGTATTTTTGTGTTCTTTGAGTTGATTCTCAACACTGTTAGGTTTAGAATAAAAAACGGTCCATGTTTACATTCTTTTACCTTTTTTCTGTTGGTCAAAGGTGTTTGTTAGTATCTTTAATAATTATTTTGTAACTTGTTGATTGCATTATACTCATGCTATTGATATATGGAGCATTGGCTGCATCTTTGCTGAAGTGCTGACTGGGAAACCACTTTTCCCCAGTAAAAGTGTCGTTCATCAGTTGGAACTTATCACCGACCTTCTTGGGACACCATCGGCAGACACTATTTCTGGAGTATGATACATGACTCTTTTTTATTGCTATTCATATGCTCATTTTTCTATGTTAGATTATTTTAAGTTTATTTAAGCAAGTGTTCGTTTTTACCTGATACAGGTTCGTAATGATAAGGCAAGAAAATACTTGATGGATATGCGTAAAAAGTAACCTGTTCCATTTTCACAGAAGTTTGTGAACGTCGACCCTTTAGCACTCAGGTTACTGCAGAGGATGTTATCCTTTGATCCAAAGGATCGGCCAAGCTCTAAAGAGGTGTGAATTACTCTTTAAGTTTTCTGTTAAAAAGGATGTTAGATCGTCTTGGGAGATGTGGGCTAAAATGTTTGTGAAAGTTGGTTTAGGGATAGGTAAAAGGGTGGGAACTTTGATGAGCTTTATGATTTTAGGGAACGAAATAGGAAGTTTTAGGAAAACGATAGGAACTGTGATGAGTGGAGTAATATATGTTAAAGAATGAAAGGGTATGAAGATAATGGGAAGTTTTTGGAAAAAGGTATGAACTTTGATGAATGAGATGATGGGAAGTTTGTGAAAAGGTGGTCTTAAGAGTAGGGAAAAAGGTAGGAACTTTAATGAATGGAATGATTGATAAGATGTTTTAATTAAAGATTTGAAGAAGGAATTGAATATTGAGCTTTTCTTTTTCCCAGGCTGCTAGAAGTATAGAGTTGCTCCGAGTAGTGCAACTTGGATGTTGCGGGTACCAAACATTAGATGAAGTATATTCTCCCCTTTCCAAGTTCTAATAGCATTGTTGTCAAAGTTTTATTGTGATATATCTCTTGCGTATCTTTAGCATATATATAAATTGCTAGGAGTTAGATGCACACACTCGGTCCTCAGCCCAATGCATGTTAATAATCTGGATATATTCAGGGCGACAATGGTGGTTTTTTTATAACTTATTAATTGCATAGTTTTCAAAATAACCTGCTCTTTTGTCCCTAATCTTTTCTCCATGTATTTTGTTTTCAGTTTCCAATACTCAGCCTGTTACAGAACACACCCGAGACAGACTTGAAATCATTTTAGAAGCGCGGATGCAGGTATCGTACATTGCATTATTCACACTAGCTGTTTTGATTATATTTACATTGGCTTATAACTATCGATAATTAATTACCAAATCGACTCATTCACAGTTATTTTAAGATGTGATTGTAACCTCAAATTTTGTCAATTGAGCTTCAAGTTCTTCTTTCTTGCTGTTCTCCCATGCTCCAATGGCATCTAGCTTCTTTTAGGCTCTATTCTTAACTCTGGATCTGTTACTTCTTACCTTGCTTTCATAAGTCCATCCTTCTTCTCTGTTGCTACTCGATCAAGTTCAGCATTTGAAACAAACAATTAACTTGAATTCCAAAACTACAAAATCATAATTCCATTCTTAAAATGCCAAAGCAAACATTTATATCACCTCTATGTGCAGAACCTTTAGGAGCTTTCACCTCTGCAGCCTGTACTGGTTCTAATATATCAGTAAACAGTAAAGTCATGAGTCGATATATACTTATCAAATAACACAATGATAATAGAAAAATGCTTGTGTGAACATGGATCATTTATAAAATAGGACATACTTTCAACTACAGCAACTTCTTTCGTGTCATTGGTGGACTTCTCTTCAGGAGCTTTTGCCTCTACCTCGGTTGGTGGTGGCTCGACCACACACTTCTTGGATCCTTCTGCTGCCATGTCTTTGTTTTGTTGATTTGTACAAAGCAAATTCCAACAATTTTTTTAATACTACTGTGGGTAAGCATTATTTTTTAGGTGATAAGTATTATTAGTATATCGTTCTCAAGGTAAAAACCATGTCCTTTTATATTTGACTTTAAAAAATCAACTTAGCAACTGTTGTATAGGGCAGTCTTGACCCATTTACTTATACATGAAGTGGGACGCATTAGATTACCGATTGACACATATTGGTATATATACTGATTTACTGATGTTAGACTTGTGAAAGTCAGCTAAGTTATGTATGATCTTACAGATTTTATAATTCAATTTGTGACACCATCATGTTTTGGCATCAGGTAACGTCTCTTAGAAATACATGTTAAAATAATTTATTATGTAAACTATGAATCTGTGAATGAAACTTGCGACTTCAGGTGCAACAAGCATGACCATAGGCTGTTTAAATGTTCAATCCCAAACACCCCATAATCTGCACTATGCACTTTTACATCTTTTGTTTTTTGATTATTCAATGGGAAAGGGGATTTGAAACCTCTACATTGCAGCTTATGAATGTTATCCAAGACGAATAAACTAAACCTAAGAATTGAATAAATGTACAAACATGATATGCATGTATATATTTACATTTATGTTGAATATTACCTTTTGGTAAATTCATTTATCTCAAACAGTTCATTTTCCTATATGGATTTCTCAGGGTGGTCTCGGTGATGGATATAAGAATTTGATGGTATGGTAAGAAAGCTTAACATGCAAAATTACTCTTGGTAAAAGTTTTAACCGGTTTACATGGAAACATGTCAATTTGGACCTTATTATATTGTAAATTGCTTGATTGTCGAAATTCAGTGGATATGAATGGGTTTAAATTTGCTTAACTACTACTCAAAAGATTTCTCCTCAACCATTTTATCTAAAAAAATATACTTACTAATATTATATATATCAGTGATGATCATATGTTCATAGCTAAATTTTAAAAGACTGTATCCATGAATAAAACTGCAAACCTGTCTGACTTACCTATGGCTTATAAGTTATGACCTGTCTATAACTTATAGGTTATAAATACAGATTATAACAAAATTTTCTCCATATGCAGGTGAAGGTTTTAAGCCATGGACAACATCCACATTTGGTGGTTCTGATACTTTATTTGTTCTTACTAAATCGATTCTGATTTTTGTTTTTTTTATTTGCCGGTTGTACTTAGAACTAGAACTACGAATCTGAGGTTGAAAGTAGTATTATACGATTGAGGTACCTGTCTTTTTTTAGGATTGTATGTTTCTTTAAATAGTTTGTGCTTACTAAAATCCCTACTTTCCTCCAATCGTCACATCAGTTCACATGCCTTTGTTTAGTGTATGACCCGTTCTCACCCAAGGCCTTGTGACCCATTTTGACCCATCCTATAAACTCACTGCTTTTGCCGTAAAATGCTTTTGATCCTACTAATGGCCCTTCCTGTTTACATTCTAATACTTTCAATGGCGTTGTGTGATCATAATTCACGCTTTGATTATTTAAGGAAACTGGACAAAAAAGTTTTTCTGGGTCAGCCCAACCCGGTCCATACTACTAATGACCCTTTTTGACCCAAAATTCAACCCTATCATCGTGGCTCCTCTGCTAATTTCTATATGAATAAAAGTGTTACATATTCGTAGATTCTTATATAGCATGATGCCCATTCTACTAAAGTCCGTCTGTTCAGTATCTTTTTACTTTTCAGACCGATACAAAGAAAGTATTAGTGGTATCTATCTTTTTTGAGACCATGCCTTACAGATTGGATGAGAGAACTGGATTTATTGATTATGACCAGGTACATAATCTTTTCTTTAAAATCATTTTCTCATATTTAGTTTAGTGGCTTATCCCAATATTGTGAATGCTCTAGAAATAAAGTTTAGCGACCACACTTAAGAGTATAGATTGTTGGTGATATAAAGTGCAATGCTAGAAATAACAAGATTACTCTGAGATCCTGCCTTAAAAGTTATACGAACTAATGAACATATGTTGGCTGAGTAAGAGTTGACAGTTTCTTGGAGGTTCACATTCTAGCAGTCCATGTCTGATAGGGTTCTGAGCCCAGAAATGGTTAACTATGCAACCCAATATCATTTATGTAAGGAACCTCACTGGCGTGTTATATGATTTACAATGTCACTGTTGTAGCTTAATAACCAAATAATCCTTGCGATATACTTTTCTGATAGGTAGTCAATGTATTACTTTTGACTTGAAGAACAGATGTAGCACCGATTTTTATAAAGACAAATTTAATTTAATACATATATAGTGAACATGTATGGTTTATCAGTGTTAGAAAATGGGATTATTTTCCTTTTTTCAGAGTTTTTTTTACGAATATTGTTGTACCAGTTTTTATTTATACTTTTTGATATTAGTTTGGATTCATATCTGTGTCATAAACTGATAGAAATAACCTTTAAACGCATCACCAAGCTTGAGTTCTTTTATTCTTTGTGCGAAATTTCTTCAGATGCTTCTTTTTTGGTGACATTTCTTGCAAAAGAGACCTGCAGATCTATTTGACATATATATGTTTCCTATTTGTTTACATTACTGGAAGTAGATTAGAACCTTTAGAACAGCCTTTTTAGCACAAATAAGCAAATACACACAAGTTTAAGAATAGCTAAATTCAGGGGTGTTGAACTATTATTCACACCTCGATTTTCCAAGCCTGCTTTCTTTAAAACCTCTTGCATATGGCTATGGATATTGGTTAACTCTTAATATCAATTGCATATAATTTGTATTAATATATACAAAGAGGATATTTATCTGAAGAGGTCGATAACACATTGTTGGTTATATATGTGGTTTTATGTCAAGTAAGATTTGTCTATATACATAGAAGCAAAGAAAAACAAAAACACTCTACGGATAAAATACACAGTCAATATGTAGTGGACGTGATTTTGGACTCGGTTTATGTTGCACAATGCAAGTACGGTAATTACGTAACTTAGGTTGCTTCTGTCATCTCTTATTAATTATGAAACTTTTAAATGTTTGGATACAATATTCTGCATAAAAACAAAACGGATTATCCAAGGGTAAATATTCTAAACAGTTCTTTCACTACATAAGCAAACACTCTTAAGTGTTTCCAGTATTGAAGTATCTATATTAAATGCTCATCAATTGTAACTTCTCTATTTGATTTTTTTACAGGCTCAATAATTAGAATGGGATACATCTTGTCAGTATCAGAGGGTAAAAAATGTACGACCATGGTGTGGGCAAAAATGAATCTGAATTACCATGAACCACATGAGAGTCGTGTTTTAGGAGTTTGATATCGTGTAAGACTTCCCGTCAACGAGAAGTATATGAAGCTTAACTAGAAGGTGTAAAAGCAAGGTACTCCCTTCTTAATATTTCGTTCAATTTGTTGGTGTCACTTTGAGTACCATTGACTTAGTCATATTTTGAGAAAGGTATGTTGTAAATCATTTGAAAATATTCATTACATGGTGATGCTTTTGATTTATTTTTTCACGTTGTGTGCCTAACAATAATGTATGTATATACATAGTGTATTTGTGATTGATGTTAAATTAGTTAACACATACAAATTTCATAGATTAGGAAAATTTCATAGAAGTTTGCAGGTATGATGGACTGCAATAAACCACTTGCAGAAACAAAAGTTGATTTAGTCAAAGCTCCGGAATCTACTAACCTCTCTATTAGCCTCTGAGATACGTCATCAAGGAAACATGTACCTTGATTTAAAGAGTTTATTTTTTAAATTATTTAATTGGTAGGGCAATATAACTTTGATACTGTTATAGGATCCAAATTTTGTGCTTTGAATCAACACGTACACACACGCTCTAATGAATGTAAACCTGCTGTAATGGTGTTTGTTTAATATCACGTATTCTTTATCAAGGGTATTAAAATTCTTTAACCGTGACTGATAATATATATTAACAAAGGTAAGACCAGTGAGAAATAAAATTTATATTATAGAGCGCGTCACCAATAGCGGTGATATGTTTGGGGCTTGAGTACTGGTGGTGGTGCACAGGAATATTTTTAGCAGCCGATGCACAAAAGAAAACATGGTATATGTACTCGATGTGGAAACACAACCAGTTTGATATTCATTACCTGTTGGGTATGATGATAACTCATAATGGTATTACTTGCTTTAAGATTTTTAGGGATCAAAATGCGTAATCAAAGATTATGCTTTTTAATATTTCAGGTGCAAAACCGAGTCCAAAGAAGCAACAATTGCTAAAACGGGGGTAGAGTGTAAATATGTGGTGCGGGTCCAACAAACAGTAGAAGACTATCATTGGATGGCGAAGACATTTAGATGGGACACCAATTAGTTCAGAAGCCGAAAAGCAAAGGGTAATCATGTGCTTAAGAGCTGCTATTGAAAGAAGAGCATCCGAGGGTGTGAGACTTGAACTATTCAAGCCCAATAAAACGCTTCATATTATTGTGTTACAAGACTCTTAAAAAGTATATTCGTTGAATTGGACAATTTCTGTTATAATGAATGGCTTCAATAGGGATACAAATGAGTCTTTTCAATACTTAAATGTGTACAAATCGTGCACCACCTAGCTGATGTCAATCCTTCATTTCTTCAAACCACATTGTAAGCAAAATGACGAAAGGCGTGCTACGTGGCGACATACACCCTTTCCATGTGTGATTTCAATGACATGTATGTCGGACCGTAAGGAAATTTTTGTCAAACCACCCTTCCCCAAGTGTCATTCTCTATGTTATTTATCGGTGCATACTTCTTTAAAGGTCACATATGTGACCAGAAAAGTTGATTTCCATCATCACAACAATTTGATCATTTTTTCGTCGGTGAAATGTCCTGGTCATGTCTTTCTTTCTGCAATATACTTCTGATGCTTCTTTTCAGCTTAACTTTGACACGGTCTAATGTGACCGATTTACCCATACATTGCGAATACCCCTGCCAACCTGCTCCTACTCGCCCATCATATGGATATCCACCACCACCGTCACCCGAATCACCACCAGTAGAGCCCGTGTACGAGTTCCCATCGCCACCAAAGAAACCCCAACCACACCACAAAGTGAGCCTGTGTATGGAGCCCCACCCCAACCTAAAGACCCTTTATGTGAACCACCACCCGCGCCACCATTACCCACTGGACCATTTTATGGTGGGCCACCAACACCGCAACTACCAGGAAATTGCCAACCAGCAATGCAAAACTATGCATACGCTCCTCTTAATCCCAATCAAAATGTCTATCAACCATATGATTCTGCATATCATTTGCAGCTCGCGATGGTTTGTGACCAGGTTAAAGAGGCAATAATATATTCAAGAAATTAGGGTCAAGTTGTGGGCTGTGAGTTTAATTGTTTAATTGTGTTTTAAAATCGTGCAGGCTCTAGAACACATACGGATGCAAATCGTGTATTGGACCATGTACTACTCAAGGAGAGATATATTACTATTTGTCATTCAGTTAATCAAGTCATTTGATTATTGTTATTATGATTAATCACATATCGCAGTCATGGATTTTTGGGTCACTTAAATAAACTTTACTATTACTTAAGGTTGTAATAGGATTTAATATTGTATATGGAACCTTCAACATTGACAGTTTTTTTTTTAATAATTGCAATAAACAGAATAATACTTATGGAGTTTCTTTTGAAATGATGTTCTAACACATGTTTTTCTAGGATGCTTTCTATGGTGATCTTGGCTTGAATGATGATCACTTTGATGCAATTGTTTCTCAAGCAAAAAAAGCTGTTCCAGTACTTCTCATTTCATCTTATAAATTTTC
This sequence comes from Chrysanthemum seticuspe, assembly GCA_019973895.1. Classification (NCBI taxonomy): domain Eukaryota; kingdom Viridiplantae; phylum Streptophyta; class Magnoliopsida; order Asterales; family Asteraceae; genus Chrysanthemum; species Chrysanthemum seticuspe. The sequence continues at coordinate 199,143,829 of BPTQ01000008.1, read as the reverse complement.
TTATTTATGGTTTAATATATAAGAGACTATTCTTTGTTGTTTCATTCACGTATTGGTTGAACTAAATCAATAAGACGCATTCATATTTGCTTTAGGAAAAACAACCCTTTGAGCGTATTAAAGTTTCCCGAAAGCAGGCGCTTGAGATGTTTTCTGATAATAAGTTCAAGGTAATAGTTTATGTCTAGCGTATTGTGTGATTTTACTATATTGATGCTAGCAACACATACATATCATAAAGACGTTAGGAAATGGTTTATATGTGATTGAATTGATGCAAATAGCTACTAGGTCAGCGAAACTTAGAGTCGGCAAGACGAACGTGTTATTTAACGGGTCAAAATGGTTGGGCCAACAACGAGCAATTTGGCATGTTAAAACGGGTTGGGTTTGGATATTTATATATAAAGAAAAAGCATTAGCACAATTAAAGCATCTCCTTATTAATTCCCATCCGATTGATTTAATTGCATTGTTTGGGGTATTTTAACTATCTTCTTATTCCTCACTCAAGAGTAGTATTATTCTTTGTTTACATTAATGTAGATCGATTTGATAATTGGTAGGTTCAGTAAAAATGTGACTATTAATAAAACTTCGTATCCACACATGTGGAGATATTTCTTATGTATTTTGGTTAAAATCAACATTTGAACCTCGAATGTAGGTGAAAAATGTCTAATTTATAATATCTTCTATTATGTTGTCTAACTGAAGTTATAAATGTTGCAGTAACGGATCAAAATCAAGCGCTTCAATAAAATGTGCCGGCTGTCAAGGTTCTGGAATGAATGTGTCATTATATTTCATCGTTTTCCCAACCACCCTAATAAAACAAATATGGTAAATCAAAGGAAAAATCACTGTTGTAAAAATCGGTCCAGGCGGCCGATTAATCCCCGCATAATCGCTGATCGCTCACTAAGTGCCTTGATTTATCATAATCGGCCTATTTAATCGTTTTGGTCAAAGATCGCTTAAAAATCGGTCAACAAACCGATTAATCGGACAACATCGAACAAAATCAGTCTAATCAGATTAATCAAACAAAATTGCTTAAAAATTGGTCAACAAAATCGCTTAAAAATCGGACAAAATTGCTTAAAAATTGATCAACAAACTGATTAATCGGTCAAAGATCGCTTAAAAATGGTCAACAAACCGAGTAATATCTATATTTGACTTTGAACTTTGAAGAATTATGTATTATGTTTATATTTGAACACTAGAAATGTCTGAACTTTGATGCATTATGCTTATCTCATACATATAATATCTAAAATTACAATTTTGTGCATAAAAATTCTAATCCGATTAATCCCCGATTAATCCCCGCCTAACCGATTAATCGCTAGGCCCTACCCGACCGCCTCACTAGCGCCTAGCGATTTTTACAACCTTGGGAAAAATATAGCACTAACATATCAAATTAGATTAATGACTACTAAAGGTAACTAAATCATTCTTTAGTCATGCATGTAAAAAGAATAAATTCAAATTGAGATGAAACATATATAGGCATATGTGGTAAAAGGAAAAATGCCCAGGAGGAATAAGATAAAATATACTCAAAGCATAATATATTATGCAACCCTCTGGTTTACTTTTAACTCATTTGACCAATATTATGTGCATTTAAGAGATAGAAAGTGTCTTAAGAACAAAAGATAGAACGTGGCCTGGTTTATATAGACTTAAGCGATAAGTACCTCTGTTGACCCATTATCGAACCCGTCTGACCTATGATGCTAAAAAGGTTATTTGGTTAGTTCGATAGATAAGGTATTCATAATGTTGTAAAAATTGTATATGTTGTGTTATTTACCATCTACGCAAACCATACAATTATTTATAATTATTAACAAAAAAATAAAAAATAAAACCAACAACTAAAAACCAAAGAAACAATTGTTTTATAATAATGTTTGACAATTCTAAAAAATGTATTTCAGTTATCAAAAAACAAAAAACAAATAATTATAAGTCATGCCCGCCCATTGGCGGGCTTCGAAAACTAGTATATATATATATATATATATATATATATATATATATATATATATATATATATATATATATATATATATATATATATATATATATATATATATATATATATATATATATATATATATATATGAAACTACATTTGAAATTTATGTTATATTTAAGTATTTACCCTTTAAACCTTAACCTTTGGCAAAGCGTCACATGCAAACCTAGGTTTTTTATGAATTGGCATATAGAGCCCTAAAGTAGGATATTTGTCATGTTAAACCTTTAAGTTTACCATTTATCATTTGTATCCCCAAGTTTGGCTAACTAATTATTATTACCCTAAAGTTACTAATTATGAAAACTTACTAAATATGGAAGATTACTAAAAATAGTAAGAGACCCAAATTTGGATAACTATACTTATAAGTACTGTGATCATTAAATTAATGTAGATTCGTTAAAAAAGACGTGACGTTGTTTCCTTGTGTTAATTTATTCGTTTTCTTTCCTTTAATTTGTTAAGGTATAGATATTTTGCCCTTTTTCAGTAAGGGTTTCTCATGACTCTTGATCTTTGATTTTGTTTCATTTGTTATGATATTCGTTTATGATTCTATTCGATATGATTTTTTTGTTAGATATTCGTTTGGTTATGCCATTGATGATTATTCGTTTCATTCCATTTATTCATTATCTTTGATTAACAACCTTTGATTGTTACCCTATATTTATTTGTATTATTTGACCTAATCCGCAGCCCGAGGTACTAACTAGTCATGGAGGCACCATGATCATGTCACCGAGGCACCGGTGGCATGAAGCTATCTGTGGAGGTGTGATTTTGTCCACAGTGTTCCCTTTTATGCTCGTTTGATTATGATTATATGACTAATTCCACACGCCTATATATTTTCCGAAAGCAGATGTATTAGGGACGTGATGTTTTTATTTTGACAGGGGACGTATGGATGCATCTAGGTACTCAGTTCCGATATATATGTGTGTGCCATACACGTCTGGGAGTTGATCACTTCATCTATTATGATTTATTATGATATGATATATTATGATGTGAAATATCTGTTTTGATTGTTTTAGTCTATTCATGTAGCATGTTTAGAACTTGGGCATTCTTTTGACAACTATGCTATTTTATTATGATTATTTGTTTATTCCTTATTTCATATTCAGTCCTTATCTTATTTAACATATTTGTTCAACATGTTTTCATTGGATTCATTTTGCTTATTTCATTTTGACTTATTGCTTTTCATTATTTATATATGTTCACTGAGCGTTAGCTCAGCCTCATTTTCTTTTCTCTGCGGCAGGTATTAAGCGGAATGCTGAGATTGAGTGATTAGAGTAGGAGCTTTTAGTGGACTAACCTAACCTTATTTTTCCTTGTCATATGGAATTAGATGGATTTATGTTTCGTTTATTTTCTTTTCTTTTAAGAATTGGAGAAGTTTTGTATTCCTTAGAACTTATTTGTTTCTTGACTTATATTTTATATATTAAAGTCTTCCGCTTGCGTTTATTATGTTCTGATTGACACCATGATGTGACATTTTGACCCTTGTCGGGGGTTGGGGTGTTAAATACATTAACTATGCAAAAATGTCAATGAAGTAATTGTGTGAGCCGAGTTGTCAAGGCACGATAATCAAAAGGTATCAATGCTTACATACAAACATTAAAGCCAAATAAAACATTATATAATCATTAATGCAGGTAGTATGTTTAATGCGAATCTAATGAAAGAAAAATCATGCTAACCAATACGATTAAAGAGTACTACTATGATTAAGTGAATCTCCCTATGTAATTATGCACTTGCAAGCCCTTCTTATGCTTTCAAGTTTGTTCTTCTGGTTATGTCTTGTGGTGCTTGGTCTTCTGTATTCGTGTGGTATCTTCTCTCCATTTAGTGAGAGCAGTCGATCTCTATTTATAGTTCTGGAAACGACATCGATATGGCATATCAGTGTACTCGATACGTCATATCTAGGTAACTTCGCGTGAGGTCCAAGATTATTATATTCTAGAATATTCACACACGTGGGTACAATGGATCTTCAATGCACATACGGCGTATCTCTTCTTCATAATCTTGGAATGTCTTGGTGAAGTCTTCAAGGTTATACGCCACATCTATTGGATGTCATGCGGCGTATCTGGAGTAGATTAAGTTAGATCTTCTGTGTTGACCAAGGTTTCATATACGATGTATGGGAGAAACCCATACTGCGTATTCTTCAAAATTAGGCAATGGTCTTCATATTCGTCTAAGTCTTTATGCACGTCGTAACTATCTAGAATGATACGGCATATCTACCTTCAGTTCAGTAGAATTTTCCAACTTAATCCATTTAGCTCCATTTTATGTCCAAAATAGCTAACTTTCACCAAATACTTGTTTTCAACTGAGAAATACAAAAGTAAACGATTAAGTACCAATTCTCACATAAATTAATATAAAACAAGCAATATTTATAGGATAAATGATGCTAATAATATAAAACAAACAATTAAAAACTGTAAATCATAAGGTCATTCAATATGTCGCATCCATAGGAAGGGATGCGCGTATCAAGCCTGGAATACAAATTAAAATAAAGTAGGAGTCAGATGTGATACATGGCATCACAAAACCAGGATGCGCCGTATCAAAAGCCATCTGACAGAAAGTTTTAAGTGCAGTTATAAAATTAAAATGCATAAAAATAAAAATTGGATATGACTTATACAGTCGATACGCCGCATCCATAGGAAAGGATGTGTTGTATCCATGTGCAGGTCTGACAGAATCGAAAATGGAAACAGTAAAACTTTTAGATTGTCTCCCGGTAAGCACTTCCTTAAGTTAGACTCATTTTCAGCTCTACTCCGGTGTCGTTGGCTCAAATTCGACAATTTCGTTGTCGATGTTGTCATCAAAATATTTCTTCAACCATTGTTCGTTAACCTTGAAGATAAACCTATTTGTATCGCTAATTTCCACGGCTCCATACGGGTAAACTATTTTAAGAATAAAGGGACCAATCCATCTTGATTTGAGTTTTCCTGGATACAACTTTAATTGGGAATTAAACAGTAGAACTTTTTCTCCTATCACGAAATCTTTATCCCCATGAAGCCGGGAATCATGCCATCGTTTCGTTCTTTCCTTGTAGATTTTAGTATTCTCGTAAGCTTCGTCTCGTAATTAAAAAAGCTCATTAAGTTGCATGAAACGATTTTTACCAGCTGCTTCCATATCCATATTGCATTTTTTTAACGCCCAATATGCACTGTGCTAAATTTCATCTGGTAAATTGCATGATTTTCCATAAACTAACCTGAAAGGTGTACACCCCGTGGGTGTTTTATAAGTGGTCCTGAATGCCCACAAGGCATCGTTGAGCTTTTCCGACCAACCTTTAGGATTATATCATACTGATTTTTCTATAATACATTTAATAGCCCTATTTGTCACTTCAGTTTGACCGTTAGATTGGGGGTTGTAGAAAACTAGAAGGGGGGTTGAATAGTTTTACCGTTTTTATTTTTAAGATCTTTTTGTTGACGTGAAACCAACCAAAGTAACAATAAGTATAATGGAAGAAAGGATAGAAACGATCAAACCACAACACGAGAGTTTATAGTGGTTCGGTCTACAAGAAATCTTTTTCCTTGCCCTACTCCACTCCCCGAGTCTCCAACTCGAGAGTATTCTTCATTAATCAACAAGATCCTTTATCCGGCGGAGAAAACCTTTACACGTCGCTTACACAATATTTTCGACACAAAGCTAGATGTCGTGTTCTTTTACAAGGGTACAACCACTCCCGTCACACTGCGTATTTTGAGGACTAAAATACTAACTGATCACTATGGAAAGTTTACGATGGTTTGGTACAAACAATGATGTATGAAATAATCTAATACACACTTGTGATGAACAAACAAGACTTGCAACTCTTTGTTAAAGCTTATAAGTACTCAATGATGTTTTGATCTTCTTGCTAATTAAGAAGCTCACAAAGACAAATATGAATGATTCAGATATAAGGAATAATGAGTAGAAGAGAATATACAATGTTTATATATGTAAGTATGTGAGAAAAATACTAAGTTTAGATTGCTATTTATAGGTAAGAAGCCACAACAGGCCACGGATCTGACGGAACCAAAAATATGGTTCCGTCCATGTACCATTTTGGTTCCGTCAGACTCTGACAGAGGATCTTCCAAAATCTTGCAAATCTAGTTCATATCTTTCCAAAATATTCTCTATGATCCTAATAGATTTGATATCTCAGATAACTTATAGTAGGATGATCCATGTAGTGATGTAAAAATGCATTTACATTTTGATTAAAAGATTTAACAAAGTGTAAAACCCGAAAAATAGAAACCGATTATGCTCTGGTGATCTTGGCGATTCCCTTTTTTCATTAAAAATTCGATTAACAAGCTGCTCTAATTCATTCTCTATTGCTCTAATCTGATCCTTTTAATCAATTACACTTGTATCTTGATTGATTTTTTCGGTTTTTTGCAATCACTGGTGTTTAGGGTTTCTTGGACTCGCTCAAAGTTTAGGGTTTCCTTTGATTAACGCTACTGATTTTAACCGAACCTGCTATCATGGTTGATGTTGGCTAGTATTTTGTGCTTATAATCATGCCTTAGTTCTACTAAGGTTATCGTGACTGAAGATTGACGTGGATCTTCTTGCTTTCCTGGTGTTTCGTTTTTCTTAGGGTTTCTGTTATTACTTTTCTGTTTTTCGTTTTTTAGGGTTGTTTAACTTCTTGTTTGTTATTATGGACAAGGTTGATGAATTAAACGTTGATGTGGATGCACTGAAAGCTAGGATGCAACGATTCAAAGATTTGGAGGCTGGTAACGTGGGTACCCAACCTAAGCTAGCGAGTAGGGTTTTGCGAAACCCTAGTGTTTCTTTGGAACGGAAACATGACAGTAGAGCTGCTATGGCTAGTGGGGATGGTAATAATCGTTCACAAGGGGTTGCTCTAAGTGCAGTTGATGGTACGATTGAGGTGGATACTGCTGAAACACGTCTTCCTCTGGAGACGCCTATTTACACCGCTTTAGAACATGCTCAAGGTAAGGTTCCTACAAATATGGCTACGTCTACTACTTGTATTGTTGATGATGCTTTGTTTTGGGATGTTGTACCTACTGGTTATCTAGCTAACCTTAGTGATAAGGAGTATCCATCATTACATACACATGCTAATTTGCCGGGTGGTGATGGGGTTCATGTTGCTGCTAGTGTTGGTAAATTTATGGCTGCCCATACTACTACTATGCCTAATAGTATTCCTATTGTTAATTCGACTACAAATGTTAATACATCTGGTAATGTTAGTACCATGACAACAACCTATGCAAATGCTACTAGTGCTAGTAATAAAAAGGGTAAGGCGAATTTTAGACCTTTGGAATCTGAAAACCTAATGAGTGATGTTGAACTTTCTATTCCTTTAAAGGTTGTTGAGGATATTAGTAGCCAAATTTTATAACACCTTGTACGGTTACTTTATTGGTAAAAGGGTTGCTTTCCCAGTCGTGGAGTATTATGCATGCACTACATGGGCAAAATACGGGCTTAAGAGGGTGATGATGAATGCCAAGGGTTTTTTCTTTTTCAAGTTTGACACGCAAAAAGGTTATGAGGATGTGCTTGAAGAGGGTCCCTGGATGATTCGTAATATTCCCATCATTTTGAAACCTTGGACTATGAATACCAACTTATTGAAGGAAGATTTAACTCGCGTTCCTGTTTGGGTCAAGCTGCATGATGTTCCCATGGCTGTTTTTTCAGAGGATGGACTTAGTCTCATTGCTACTAAAATTGGTACTCCTATTATGCTTGATTCCTTTACTACTACGATGTGTTTAGAATCGTGGGGCCGTTGTAGCTTTGCGCGTACTTTGATTGAGGTTAATTATGAGACTGAATTGAAAACTAGTTTGGTGGTTGGTGTACCTTTGATAAATAGGATGGGATATACTAAAGAGACTATTAGAGTGGAGTATGAATGGAAGCCATCGCGATGTGATACATGTAAAATATTTGGCCATACTTGTGACCAATGTCCTAAGAAGGTTACCCCTGCTGCTAATGTGGTAGATAAGGACGCGGATGGGTTTCAAACTGTTGGTACTAAACGTAATACTGGGAAGGTGGTGTCTCACGTGGTGGTACGAAGGTGGGTCAGAAATTTGCTTAACAACCTAAAGGTACTACTAACCCTAAAAATGTAGCTTCGACTACGAGTAATGTGTCTAATACGTAGGTGCCTAATAAGTCTACTAATTCGACTGCTACTACCTCAAAATCTGCCCCTAGCTCGTCTACTGCTAATGCTAGTGCGATTGGTGCGCAACCTGAAGCCAATAAAAGTAGTGCTAAACATAACTTGGCGAAGGATTCTGGAATTACTCTTACTAACTCTTTTGGGGCTCTTAGTGAGGGGGCGGAACACGATTCTATGGTTACTCACACGGAGGATGAACCTGATGGTGATGATGAGTTGCTGAATGTTTATGATGAAACATCGGGTTTTATGGCTTCTACGTCGACGGGTGTTATTAATACCACAGGGGCAAGCACTCCTGCATCTAATATTTTTAATGTTTAGTGTTGCTTCCTGGAATATTAAGGGATTGAACCGTTCCCCTAAACAAAAAGAGGTTCGGCAGGTGGTAAATGAGAATAATTTGTGGTTATGTGCTATTTTGGAATCTCATGTTGATGTGTCTTGTGTTTATGATACGTGTGCTAAGGTTTATCATGGCTGGAAGTGGACGTCTAATGGGAATTTGTGTGATAAAGGTTCCCGTATTATCCTTGGGTGGGATGATGCAGTCATTGATGTTTTACTTATGTCCCAAACTAACCAGGTTATGCATGTGCAGGTTAATGTTAAAGCTGACAACAAAGCTTTCTTTGTTTCATTTGTTTATGCTCATAACTACTATATTGATCGGCGTGCATTATGGCATGAACTTGAGGTTCATGGAAGTCTTATGCGAGACAAGCCTTGGGTCCTACTTGGTGATTTCAATGCATCTCTATTTCTGGAAGATAAATCGGGTGGGGGTTATGAGCCTATTATTGCTATGAATGAGTTTAAAGACTATGTTAATACTATTGAAGTCTCCAATATTAACTCTTCGGGTCTTCATTTCACTTGGAATCAGAAGCCTAAAGGTAGTAATGGTGTTTTGAACAAGATTGATCGTGTTATGGGTAATGTTAAATTTAGTGATGACTTTCCTGGTTCATTTGCTATATTTCAGCCTTACCGTATTTCTGACCATTCTCCTTGTGTTCTGAGAATTCCCACATTATCTAAGAAGAAACCTAAGCCGTTTAAATTTTTTAATTTCCTAACGTATAAAGCTGGTTTTTTGGATGTTGTGCGTGAAGATGACATTCAAGGGCACAATATGTTCAAGGTGGTGAAACCTATGAAGGGTTTGAAAACACCTATTTGCAAGCTGCTTAGAGATCATGGTAATATTCATACCCGTGTTAACAACCTTCGTGTGGAACTTGATGAGGTCCAAAAGTCCCTTGATAAGGACCCTTCTAATCCCGTGCTTCGGGAAGAGGAGGGTATTTATCTTCAGGCATTTCGTAATGCTATTTTGGATGAGGAACGATTTTTGAAGCAAAAGGCAAAAGTGGAATGGCTTTGTGAAGGGGATTCTAATTCTGCTTACTTTCACAATATTGTTAAGAGTAAAAGTCATATGAGTCGTATTGAGCTGGTTACTGATGCTAATAATGTTATGCACCAAGGTAACGAAGTGCCTAATGTTTTTGTTCAACACTATGAGAATTTTCTTGGAGTGGAAGGGAATACCATTCCGTTAGTAGATCAAGGTTTGTTCTCTTCTTCTATTGACTCGGATAGGGCTGCTTGGATGGTAAGGGATGTGACTAATTTGGAGATTAAGAATGCTATGTTTTCCATTGGTGACAATAAGGCCCCGGGCCCGGATGGTTTCACGGCTGCTTTTTACAAAAAGGCTTGGGATATTGTGGGTACTGATGTTTGTTTGGCTATTCGGGATTTCTTTTCTAATGGGAAGCTGCTCAAAGAACTCAATCACACTATTATTGCTCTTATCCCTAAAGTTTCCACGCCTGCCAAGGTGAATGACTACAGACCTATCTCTTGCTGCAATGTGCTTTATAAATGCATTAGCAAAATCATATCTAATCGGATTAAAGAGGGGCTTGGTGATATTGTTAGTATTAATCAGTCGGCATTTGTTCCGGGGCGTAATATCTCAGATAATATTCTTCTTACCCAAGAATTAATGCGTAATTACCATCGTCCTCGTGGACCGCTGAGATGTGCATTTAAGATTGATATCCAAAAGGCATACGATACTGTTGATTGGCGTTTTCTTGAAACTATTCTAGTTGGTTATGGGTTTCACAATAGGATGGTTTCTTGGATCATGGCTTGTGTTACTAGTGTGTCGTACTCCATTTGTATTAATGGTGATATCTATGGGTGGTTCAGGGGTAAAAGGGGTCTACGCCAAGGTGATCCTATGTCACCTTATCTTTTTACTCTTGTTATGGAAGTACTTACTCTCTTATTGCAGCAAAGGGTTGAGCAGCGGGATGACTTCCAATATCACCATCTTTGTGAAAGACAGAAGTTACTTAATCTTTGTTTTGCAGATGACCTATTTATTTTACGCATGGTGATGTGGTCTCAGCAAGTGTGGTTATGGATGCTTTAGATGAGTTCAAGAATTTGTCGGGCCTCGTTCCTAGTATCCCAAAGAGCACGACGTTCTTCTGTCATGTGCCTATCCAGGTTAAGTTGTCCATTTTGAACTCTTTGTCATTTAAGGAAGGCACCCTCCCTGTTAAGTACTTGGGTGTTCCACTTATCTCGTCACGGCTGCTGTATCGGGATTGCAAAGTGCTTGTTGAAAGGGTTCAGACTAGAATATCTGATTGGAAGAATAAATTTTTATCAATGGCGGGTCATTTACAAGTCATTATATATGTGTTATCTTCCATGCATATATACTGGGCCTCTGTATTTATTCTTCCTGTTCGTGTTATCCATGATATTGAACAGCTCATGCGTGGTTTCTTTTGGTGTCAGGGTGATATGAAAAAGGGTAAGGCTAAGGTGGCGTGGGAGGATATTTGTAAGCCTAAAGAGGAGGGTGGTTTGGGCATTCGTAGTCTTCATGAATTTAATGTGGCACTTATGACTAAACATGTTTATAGTATTTTGACTTATAAGGAATCTTTATGGGTTAAAGGGATCCATGCTTATAAGCTACGTGGCAGGAGTTTTTGGGATGTTCCATGTACGGGTGATATGAGTTGGGGCTGGAGAAAACTTCTTCTAATTCGCCCCACTATTCGGCCTTTTTTCTGGTTCCATATCCGTGATGGCAAGAGGGCTTTTATTTGGTTTGATAATTGGTGTTCATTGAGCCCCCTTAGGAGTTTGCTTACTGCTAGAGATATCTCTCGGTCTGGATTTTCGTTGAATAATTCAGTTGGTGATTTGCTTAGTGATGGTACTTGGAGATGGCCTAGTGAGTGGATTGATAGGATTCCGGATTTATTGCTGATTAATCCTCCAATAATTACTGATGGTATTGCCGATGAGCTGGTTTGGAGAGTACCTAATGGTGAATTCAAGCCGTTTACAATCACTCATGTTTGGGACTCTATCCGTGGTAGTGCTAACATGGTTCCTTGGTTTCATGTTGTGTGGTTCCCTCAATGTATCCCTAAACATGCTTTTAATCTTTGGTTGGTCGTTAATTGCAAGCTAAAAACACAAGATAGACTGAGGCAATGGGATGCCGGTCCTGACACTTGTAACCACCCGCACTTTCAGGTTACTTTTCATTTTCGAGAATTTACTATTCATTTTCACTATTCATCCGTAAACTTTTTATTTCACATCCTCGTAAGATAAATTATTTTAGTAATGAACTGAGAGTTTGACAATCGTTAGATCATTTTGACAAAAGTTATTAAGAAAACATCGTTATAAAGTTTCATTTTGGACGGTCCACCGTTTAAACATCACGCGCTTAACGAAAATCAACTCTGATAATTTTCCTAACATCAGATAAATTCTTAGATCACTCATGATTAATTTGAGAATTTTTAAAATTCATTTTTATGTTACCAAATAAGCCCTGCGCTGAAGAACTAAACTTACGTTTTAAACAATTCTACTTACATCCAGACTTAACGATTCCTGCACAGTATTTCTAATATGTTTTTGACACTTTTACATTTTTTTGGAAAAGTCAAACATATTTCCCTCCTCCTTTGACCATAAAGGAATTAACCTTGTACGTTCTATATTTTTGCATAAATCGCGTAACTTTTAAACTTCGCAAATAACTGTTAAGTTATCCCGCGTATGACGAAAACCACATTTTGACATCTCATATCACTTTTAGACTAATTTTAGTCTACTCTAAATAAATTCACGGTCGTTTCCCTGAAATTTCGTTCTTTTCCGATAAACTGCGAATTACGCGTTTTTGACCCGTATTTCCAGCTTTAAGCAGCGTTTTTGCACCCAATGAGACTTATCACCCATTTTATATTTTTAGATGGAGTATAATGATGAGTCTCATCATTCCTGCAAGTTTCGTATTTTTACGATACCCGGTTTTACGTTTTATGGCTTAACGACTTACGGTTGGCATTTAACGGAACCGAAACTTACTCTAAACTCAAGATATTATCAAAACTTATCATCTAAGCCACCTAGACACATTGAGACCGACCTAAGGAGGGGGAGTCATCATATTGGTGGCTTAATCCTAACCAAGGTTCATTTTGATCATTACAAGTGTCCTAACTTAACCATGGTTAATAATTAACCCAATATATGGTTAACCAAACTTACCCTCCTAAATAGGAAGTGAAATACATCATAAACTCCCTCACATACTGAATTTGGTCGTTCATACCCTAAAACACTCACATCTTCCATCATTTGATCTATAAACTCCAAGTTTATGCAAGGAAGTTCCAAAGATCAAGCCACTACATCAAATCTCTAGCACGTTTAAGTGATCTTCTTGAGTTTAAATCCACTCAAGTCACTTAATACTTCATCACCAACTCTTCAAGTTTGCAAGGGTGCCAAGGTGTGGAAAGCTAGCTCAATCCGAAGTCTTACGCGATCAATCAAAGTCCTATCCTTACTAAGTTACTCCTTTCTTATTGAAAGCCAAAAGTTGTAAGCAACTTATCACCACCATCATCTCATCTTTATTATTCATAATATTAACTATTTCATGCTATATATATAGTTACTATGTTGATTCATGATGTACATATACTCAATCACTTGTTTTAATTCACATATTGTCATAAAAGTAACAAACTAGTAAACTAGTCATAATCTACACATGTGAGACCATTAAAAATAGTAATACAAGGACTTTCTAACTTATATTATATGGTAGACAATATAAAAAGGTAAACATAGCAATTTGAATCACCCAAAACGGACAAACGAGTCAAAAGTTATAAGCAAAAGAAGTTAGCGAAACCTAAACGCCAAAACTACCATGTATAAGGTGTTTTCAGTTCTGTCTTTTTAAAAGTGGTACTTCTGGTTCGAATCATTAAAAAGTTAAAACATGAAAGTTGTCCAGAACGACGTTTTCCTTCAGTAATTAAGAAGCTCGGACCTTGAAAACGCATAAATAGGCCATAATCTTTCAAAAACAGAAACTGCCGTAAATAAAGTCTCACAACTATACTTTTGTCACAACTAAAAGCAAACCAAGAGGCCTAATGGCCATAATCCAAGACCACGGCTACGGATAAGGCCAAAGCTAAGTCTCAAGACCATGGTAGTCAAGACCAAAGTCACGGCAAGGCCATGACTAAAGCCTCAAGGCTTGTTTGAAACGACGAGAACTTGTAAAAACTAGATAGTTATTAAAACATGATAAACTTTATGTTATTACAATCTTCACTCAAAACATATGTTGTATTTACTAAGTGCTACAATAGTAGGGAGCTTCATGTGAGGGGTTTCATTTGAGTAAAACATTTCGACGAGTTGCTGGATTTACGAATTAAAGTGTCCTAGCTCCTCGAACGTTTACTGCATGACCTCTGAATTATGATGGCCCGAACGGTAGTACGATATCTATAAACTAAATACGTTTTCACATATTAAAGATCTTTCTATAAACATCAAATGATAATTGACTACATCATGATCAACATAGGAATATATATATATATAGGATGGTTTATGTTTTCTTAAACATTATTCCAAACTTAAGTCGCAACATTTCGTTTTTAGGTTGTAGGTAGAAGTCTTCCGACTTATCCATCACATCCGTTAGTACTTAACATCATCAACTCTCGGTGAGTTCATAGCCCCACTTTTTATTACTTAATTGTTTTACAAACCCTTGGGGGAGATACATGCTTTATTTTAAACCGAACACATTGCTTTCAAACTGTATGCTTATCTGATTGTTTTATTAGCACTAAGTTACCGCATTTGCCAAACATAAGTCCCTAAATCATGAATCATTAATCACTATGTGAGAGTGGGCGCGAATATTGTGAATAGATCTATTGGGATTGACGAATCCCGTTTGTGTTGGTCCCGTTAGAGGCAAACAAACGCACTATATTTGAGTAACATTAGGTAAAAATGGCAATTTTACCTACAAGGGCACGTACCAAAAATTTCTCCAATTAAATTTGGAACACGTTAACGCCTTGATTGCATGATGCTTAGTCTAATAATAACTGTTTTGTTTTCAAAACCTTGGTGTGAGTCAAATTAACTCACACTACCAACATAATGTGTTCAACCATCAAACAAACTCTATGAATTTCACTCAACCTTTGTGTTGACAGTTTTAAGCATGTATTTCAGGTCCATAAAGTCGGAAGCTGGCACGGAAGGGCAAGATCAAGAAGGCTATACATAAATATTTTATCATTCACAAAGCATCAAAAACTTTATATTGATGTGTTTTGTAATCAATGGAACCAACTGGGACCTATTTTTTAAACTTTGATATATTTGAATGATAAAGCCTTTTTAAAATGACTCTTTTAGAGATCGTTTCTATTATTATGACTGTTGTGCCATCAAGTAATACCCAGTTTGAATTCCGCTGCATATCTGAATTGGGGGTGTTAAAGATTGGTACCAGAGCCATAGTTATAGAGAAACGAGTCTAAACTAAGACTTAAACTATAACTGCTTTTGCAAACAAAAACATTTTATAGCCTTCCGTTCTCCGTGCCTTCCATCCTCCAGACGATTATGGGCTTTCAAGACATGTTATAATAACATGAACATATTAGTATATTGATATATACACTTGAATTATTTAAAGCTTTCCCCTAAATATTATAACTATTTTAACATCATATCCTTTTGTAGTCACTATGTCTGTGCCTGCATCTCCCGATTACATTCCGGCATCACCCGAACAAATTCCAAACATTCCAATCATTCCGGAACTAGATTTTCCTGATATTAATGACGACTACCTTGATGCCGTTGATTACGAAGATGAACCATATGAAGATATGGACGACGAAGAAGAAGAGGATCTGATTATACCAGATTCTCCCGAATATAATGTGCAAGATTGGGTTGAATCCGAGGATGATCAAGAGGAAAACTATGAATATGGTGTAGCACCATTATCACCACCTCCTGCCTCAGAAACATCTTCTGAACCTAATCCTGCTAACCCTACTCAAGGACCAACATCCACTCATGAAGTCGGCGGGTCATCCATAATGATACCTGCTTTCATAAACTCTTCCCAATACGAACTTTACCGTTTAAACCAACACCTGGACCTAACTCAACATAAAGTCCAAAGTATGGCATGGCAGATGAATCAACAAGAATCATTTGTCATTGCGGCCAAAACCGATGCTATCCATGCACGCCAACGCCTTGACTTATTCATACTAGATATGAGTTATGTGAAGAGGGACTTGGATTATGTTGCAGATACAATCTTCCATCCACTAACTGGATGGGAAGACATCAAAGATAGGTTATCAAGAGTGGAAAGAATCCAATGCCAAGACGGGGCACAGATTCAAGAACTGCGAAATCGCTTAAGCTCGGCAGAGATCCGACTAGACGTTGCTAACTTCGACCGATATTATCTTCTAAAGGAGTTGTATGATATGAAATCTTCTATGAATGCCATGCAACAGAAAATACATGAAAAAGAGGTCGAAGAAAACCATTTAAGTGATAGCATCGATGTTCTAGCCGTATATGGAAACATCGATTCGTCCAACCAATCTTAGACTAGTGTGATATACTAGTTATCTTTTGTACTTCTAAACGGATTAGACTCAGTTAGAAAACTCTGTGTAACTCATGTAATAGCTAACAGTAGTAAAGCGTTGTAATTACTAAACTGAAAGTTTCAGTTAGTAAATTTTGCAGAAGCTTGTAATAGGTTTCGATTTTGTAAATCAATCAACGTTATGTGAATAAAAACTCTGGTTTTATGCTATCATGTGTTATGGTTTAAAACTCCAAACTTTATTATTTCTAACCTTCCATCAAAAATCATGATCTTTTTATAACTCTTGATATCTCTTTTTGATAGAATCATGCCGCCAAAGAAAGCTAAAACACCTCAACCAATGACTCCAGCTGCCATTGAGCGAATGATTACTACTCGAGTGAATGCAGCAATTAACGCGGAACGAGCAACCATAGCCGCTGAAGCTGCCGCTGCCGCTGAAGCCGCTGCTGCAGCCGCCGCTACCGCTGCTGCAACAACCACAGCCGCTGAAGCCGCCGCAGCCGCTGAAGCCGCCGCTGCCGCTGAAACTGCCGCTGCCACTGAAGCTGCTAGGCTTGCCACAGCTAGTGCAACTAGAGGTTGCTCATACAAAGAATTTATGAGTTGCAAACCCACAAATTTCAAAGGTTCAGAAGGAGCCGTGGGTTTAACTCGCTGGTTTGAAAGAATGGAATCTGTGTTCTCAATCAGCAAATGCGCTGAAAGTGACAAGGTTCAATATGCCACTTGTACACTACTGGATCAGGCATTATCATGGTGGAATGCAGTTGCTCAACCAATAGGCATCATGAGTGCTTATCAAATCTCTTGGGTTGCTCTAAAGGGTTTAATGATCAAGGAGTATTGCCCTCGTAGTGAGATACAGAAATTGGAAGTGGAATTCTGGAACCATGTTCTCAAAGGTGTTGACATTGCTACTTACAACCGTCGATTTCAAGAATTGGCGATACTATGTCCATCAATGGTTCCAACAACTGAAAAGCTGTTAGAGAGATATATCTGGGGACTTACGCCTATCATCTAGGGAAACGTGACATCGTTTGATCCAAAGTCACTTGATGATGCTATGAGAATGTCTCGAAGTCTCATGGATCAAGTGGTTCGAACAGGAGCTACCCAAAGACAGAATCTCAACACTACCACCAACAACACCAACTACCGTAATAACAACAACCATACCAACAACAACAACAACCGAAACAACAAAAACAAACGACAATGGGATAACAACCAAAGAAACCCTTCCAACAACCAAAATCGTAACACCCAACACCATCAGCAACAAAACAAAAGACAATAAGCCTCGACGGCTTATGTTGCAGCACCAGCTGGAGGAAATTATGGTGGAACCTACCCAAAGTGCAATAAATACAACTACCATCATATGGGTCCTTGCCCAGCTAAGTGCCGCAAGTGTGAAAAACCAGGACATCTTGCTAAAGACTGTAGAAGCAAGGTTATGGCTACTGGAGCTAATCTTCAACCGATAGTTACATGTTTCGGGTGTGGGGAGAAAGGACATGTCAAACCCAATTGTCCTCAAAACCGTGGCCAACAAGGCGGAGATGCTCGTGGAAGAGCCTATGTTATGGGCAACGGTGAACCTCAACAAGATCCAAACGTAGTCACTGGTACGTTTTCACTCAATAATCATCTTGTTAAGGTCTTATTCGATTCTGGTGCTGATATGAGCTTTATATCTTCCAAAATTGCACCTTTACTTAATATCGCACCAACCACTATGGATAATCACTATAGTATTGAATTAGCCAATGGAAACTTAGTAAACACCAATATTGTACTCCAAAATTGTACCCTCAACCTTTTAGATCATCCATTCAGCATCAATCTCATGCCAATCGAACTTGGAAGTTTCGATGTGGTTATTGGCATGGATTGGTTGTCAAAACATCGAGCCAACATCATATGTGGCGAAAAAGTTGTTCACATTCCTTGTAACAATGAAACTTTGGTCATCCGTGGTGATCAAAGTGGAACTCGCTTAAACATCATCTCATGTATGAAAACCATGAAGTACATTGAAAAAGGATGTTACGCATTTCTAGCTCATGTTACCGAGAAGGAATCCCAAGAAAAACGACTTGAAGACGTTCCTATCGCTCGTGAATTTCCTGAAGTTTTCCCTGAAGACTTACCCGGACTTCCACCATCACGCCAAGTAGAGTTTCACATTGATTTAGTGCCAGGAGCGGCGCCAGTGGCCCGCGCACCCTATAGACTGGCACCATCCGAGATGCAAGAACTGGCAAATCAACTACAAGAACTTTCGGACAACGGGTTTATCCGACCTAGTTCCTCACCTTGGGGAGCTCCTGTCTTGTTCGTGAAAAAGAAAGATGGATCGTTACGAATGTGTATCGACTATCGTGAGCTAAACAAATTAACCATAAAGAACCGATACCCTTTGCCAAGAATCGACGATCTATTCGATCAACTACAAGGTTCGACCTATTATTCAAAAATAGACCTTCGATCGGGTTACCATCAAGTTAAGGTTCGAGAAGAAGACATTCCAAAAATAGCCTTTAGAACTCGCTATGGTCATCACGAGTTCCAAGTAATGCCGTTTGGCTTGACAAATGCACCAGCAGTATTCATGGATATCATGAATCGGGTGTGTAAGCCATACTTGGACAAGTTTGTGATAGTATTCATCGATGACATTCTCATATACTCCAAAAGCGAAGAAGAACATAAAGATCATCTGAGAATGATTTTAGATTTTCTTAAGAAAGAGAAGTTGAATGCAAAATTCTCTAAATGTGAATTCTGGATTCAGTCAGTACAACTCCTTGGGCATGTTATCGATAGCACGGGTCTACATGTTGATCCCGCTAAAATTGAGGCTATCAAGGATTGGCCAACACCTACGGAAATTCGTCAATTTCTAGGTTTGGCCGGTTATTATCGAAGGTTTATTGAGGGGTTTTCCTCAATAGCTAAACCTTTAACTACGCTAACTTAGAAAAACAAAAAGTACATCTAGAACGAAGATGAAGAAGAAGCTTTCCAAATCCTAAAACAAAAACTTTGTAGTGCCCCTATTCTAGCATTGCCAGATGGGATCGAAGATTTTGTTGTCTATTGCGATGCTTCACACCAAGGATTAGGAGCCGTACTCATGCAATGAGAAAAAGTCATGGCTTATGCTTCACGACAACTCAAGAAACATGAAGAAAACTACAATACTCATGACTTGGAGTTAGGAGCAGTAGTCTTTGCACTTAAGATCTGGAGACACTATCTATACGGTACTAGATGTACTGTGTTTACCGACCACAAAAGTCTCCAACACATTCTCGATCAAAAGGAATTAAACATGAGGCAACGACGATGGTTAGAATTGCTGAGTGATTATGATTGCGACATTCGCTATCATCCGGTAAAAGCCAACGTAGTAGCAGATGCCCTGAGCCGGAAGGAAAGGGTTAAACCTCTACGAGTTCGAGCTTTAGTCCTAACCATCAATTCAAATTTCCCTGCTCAAATACTCAATGCTCAAGCCGAAGCGGTGAAACAACAAGACATTGAGAAGGAGAAATTGGACGGCATGATACAGAAGAAATTTGAAACCCGTTCCGACGGAACTTTATGCTTCCAAGGACGAAGTTGGTTACCACTTTATGGTGGCTTACGAGATTTAATCATGCTTGAATCCCACAAATCCAAATATTCCGTACATCCAGGATCTGATAAGATGTATCATGATCTAAAACTACTCTATTGGTGGCCAAACATGAAAGCCTCTATTGGTGGCTATCTCGATTTCCATTGTTAGCTGCTCTCCCGGTTCCTACTCTAAATGATACTGACGATGGATTATTATGGTGTAACCTGGATGGCAATTTAAGTTGTTTTTCAGTCTCGGGTGCATGGGAATCTCTACGGCTTAGGGCTGATTTGGTTGAATGGTGTAATGTTCCTTGGTTCTCTCATTGCATTCCACGGCATGCTATACATTTGTGGCTCGTTATTAAGCAGAAGCTAAAGACTCAGGATAGGATGCGACAATGGGATGTTGGCCCTGACGTTTATTTGGCTTTGCTTAGATGCCCGCTTTGTGAATTGGTTCCGGATTCTCATTCTCATTTATTTTTTGAGTGCCAATTTTCTATGCAGGTTTGGTTTCAGGTTCGGAGTTTATCTGGTATGGATGCGGTCCCACCTTCATTGGAAACTGCTGTTACAGTTCTTATTCCTTTATCTAAGGGGCGGTCGGTTAGTAGTATCATTTCTCGATTATTTCTTGCTGCTACTACTTACTTCGTTTCGATGGAGCGCAATTCTAGGCTGTTCAAGCGTAAGAAGTCTTCTGTTGCTGAAGTGGTTAGCACTATTGTCTCTACTATTCGGTTGAAGCTGGTTACTTTCAAGTTCAAGAAGCTAACCTCGAGGTCTCGATTGATTCTGGATAAATGGAAGATTCCAAGTATATGTATTTCACACGAAGGGAGTGCTGGGTAAGGGTTGTACTCTTTTTCCCTACTCCAAGGTTTTTCCCTTTGGGTTTTTCTTGGAAAGGGTTTTTAAGGAGGCAAACTTCCTGGGTTAACTTGCTCCCTTCGTGGAGTGGCTGGATGCGGGATGCTCGCTTGTTACAAGTTTTTTTACTTGTTTATGCCTAGTTTGTTGATGTAATATAGCTAGGTTATGTGTGTTTATGGCATGTCATAAAAACTAGTTTTATCAAGCTCTTCGCTTGAGGTTAATGTGGTACTTCAGCCACATTCCATTTGTACTTAACATTTTTTGGTTATATATTTACCGGGGTAAACCCCTTTACCCAAAAAAAAGAAAGCCGACATTGCCACCTACGTCAGTAAATGCCTTACTTGTTCCAAAGTAAAGGCCGAACACCAAAAACCATCCGGTCTCTTACAACAACCCGAGATTCCGATATGGAAATGGGAACGAATCACAATGGATTTTATCACTAAACTCCCAAAGACATCCAACGGTTATGACTCCATCTGGGTCAGAGTGGATCGTCTCACAAAGTCCGCACACTTTATACCAATCAAAGAGACTTACAAGATGGATCAGCTGACTCGACTTTACGTCAACGAAATAGTCTCAAAACATGGTGCACCAATCTCTATCATATCTGACCGAGATGGTAGATTTACCTCAAACTTCTGGCAGTCACTCCAAGACCCCTTCGGAACAAACCTAGACATGAGTACAACGTATCACCCTCAAACTGATGGTCAGAGTGAGCGAACCATACAAACGCTGGAAGACATGCTTCGAGCTTGTATAATCGACTTTGGAAAAGGATGGGATAACCATTTACCATTGGTCGAATTCTCCTACAATAATAGTTATCACGCGAGTATCAAGGCAGCACCCTTTGAAGCACTTTACTGTCGAAAGTGCCGATCGCCTGTCTGTTGGGCCGAAGTAGGAGATGTTCAACTCACGGGTCCAGAACTCATTCGTGAAACAACAGAGAAAATCATACAAGTCAAAAATCAGTTACAAAAAGCAAGAGATAGACAAAAGAGTTATGCCGATGTACGACGCAAACCTTTGGAATTCCAAGTTGGAGACAAGGTTATGCTAAAAGTCTCACCTTGGAAAGGTGTCATACGATTCGGTAAACCTGGAAAACTAAACCCAAGATACATAGGTCCATTCAAAATCCTAGCCAGGGTTGGTCCAGTGGCATACAAACTTGAGCTCCCATCGGAACTCAATAATGTACATCCCACTTTTCATGTATCCAACCTAAAGAAGTGTTTATCCGATGAATCGTTAGTTATTCCACTCGATGAACTCAAACTGAGCAACGATCTACACTTCATTGAACAACCTGTGGAGATTATGGACCGAGAGGTCAAACAACTAAAACAGAGTCGAATACCAATTGTCAAAGTTCGCTGGAACTCCCAACGTGGCCCAGAATTTACATGGGAACGAGAAGACCAAATGCGTCGAAAGTACCCTCACCTTTTTGAAGGAGCATCAACATCAAGTAACAATTAAATCACGAGGACGTGATTTCTCCAACGGGGGGAGACTGTAACCACCCGCACTTTCAGGTTACTTTTCATTTTCGAGAATTTACTATTCACTTTTACTATTCATTTTCACTATTCATCCGTAAACTTTTTATTTCACATCATCGTAAGATAAATTATTTTAGTAATGAACTGAGAGTTTGACAATCGTTAGATCATTTTCACAAAAGTTATTAATAAAACATCGTTATAAAGTTTTATTTTGGACGGTCCACCGTTTAAACATCACGCGCTTAACGAAAATCAACTCTGATAATTTTCCTAACATCAGATAAATTCTTAGATCACTCATGATTAATTTGAGAATTTTTTAAATTTATTTTTATGTTACCAAATAAGCCCTGCGCTGAAAAACTAAACTTACGTTTTAAACAATTCTACTTACATCCAGACTTAATGATTCCTGCACAGTATTTCTAATATGTTTTTGACACTTTTACATTTTTTTGGAAAAGTCAAACATATTTCCCTCATCCTTTGACCATAAAGGAATTAACCTTGTACGTTCTACATTTTTGCATAAATCGCGTAACTTTTAAACTTCGCAAATAACTGTTAAGTTATCCCGCGTATGACGAAAACCACATTTTGACATCTCATATCAATTTTAGACTAATTTTAGTCTACTCTAAATAAATTCACGGTCGTTTCCCTGAAATTTCGTTCTTTTCTGATAAACTGCGAATTACGTATTTTTGACCCGTATTTCCAGCTTTAAGCTGCGTTTTTGCACCCAATGAGACTTATCACCCATTTTATATTTTTAGATGGAGTATAATGATGAGTCTCATCATTCCTGCAAGTTTCATATTTTTACGATACCCGGTTTTACGTTTTATGGCTTAACGACTTACGGTTGGCATTTAACGGAACCGAAACTTACTCTAAACTCAAGATATTATCAAAACTTATCATCTAAGCCACCTAGACACATTGAGACCGACCTAAGGAGGGGGAGTCATCATATTGGTGGCTTAATCCTAACCAAGGTTCATTTTGATCATTACAAGTGTCCTAACTTAACCATGGTTAATAATTAACCCAATATATGGTTAACCAAACTTACCCTCCTAAATAGGAAGTGAAATACATCATAAACTCCCTCACATACTGAATTTGGTCGTTCATACCCTAAAACACTCACATCTTCCATCATTTGATCTATAAACTCCAAGTTTATGCAAGGAAGTTCCAAAGATCAAGCCACTACATCAAATCTCTAGCAAGTTTAAGTGATCTTCTTGAGTTTAAATCCAGTCAAGTCACTTAGTACTTCATCACCAACTCTTCAAGTTTGCAAGGGTGCCAAGGTCTGGAAAGCTAGCTCAATCCGAAGTCTTACGCGATCAATCCAAGTCGTATCCTTACTAAGTTACTCCTTTCTTATTGAAAGCCAAAAGTTGTAAGCAACTTATCACCACCATCATCTCATCTTTATTATTCATAATATTAACTATTTCATGCTATATATATAGTTACTATGTTGATTCATGATGTACATATACTCAATCACTTGTTTTAATTCACATATTGTCATAAAAGTAACAAACTAGTAAACTAGTCATAATCTACACATGTGAGACCATTAAAAATAGTAACACAAGGACTTTCTAACTTACATGATATGTTATACAATATAAAAAGGTAAACATAGCAATTTGAATCACCCAAAACGGACAAACGAGTCAAAAGTTATAAGCAAAAGAAGTTAGCGAAACCTAAACGCCAAAACTACCATGTATAAGCTGTTTTCAGTTCTGTCTTTTTAAAAGTGGTACTTCTGGTTCGAATCATTAAAAAGTTAAAACACGAAAGTTGTCCAGAACGACGTTTTCCTTCAGTATTAAAGAAGCTCGGACCTTGAAAACGCATAAATAGGCCATAATCTTTCAAAAACAGAAACTGCCGTAAATAAAGTCTCACAACTATACTTTTGTCACAACTAAAAGCAAACCAAGAGGCCTAATGGCCATAAGCCAAGACCACGGCTACGGCTAAGGCCAAAGCTAAGTCTCAAAACCATGGTAGTCAAGACCAAAGTCACGGCAAGGCCATGACTAAAGCCTCATGGCTTTTTTGAAACGACGAGAACTTGTAAAAACTAGATAGTTATTAAAACATGATAAACTTTATGTTATAACAATCTTCACTCAAAGCATATGTTGTATTTACTAAGTGCTACAATAGTAGGGAGCTTCATGTGAGGGGTTTCATTTGAGTAAAACGTTTCGACGAGTTGCTGGATTTACGATTTAAAGTGTCCTAGCTCCTTGAACGTTTACTGCATGACCTCTGAATTATGATGGCTTGAACGGTAGTACGATATCTATAAACTAAATACGTTTTCACATATTAAAGATCTTTCTATAAACATCATATGATAATTGACTACATCATGATCAACATAGGAATATATATATATAGGATGGTTTATGTTTTCTTAAACATTATTCCAAACTTAAGTCGCAACATTTCGTTTTTAGGTTGTACGTAGAAGTCTTCCGACTTATCCATCACATCCGTTAGTACTTAACATCATCAACTCTCGGTGAGTTCATAGCCCCACTTTTTATTACTTAATTGTTTTACAAACCCTTGGGGGAGATACATGCTTTATTTTAAACCGAACACATTGCTTTCAAACTGTATGCTTATCTGATTGTTTTATTAGCACTAAGTTACCGCATTTGCCAAACATAAGTCCCTAAATCATGAATCATTAATCACTATGTGAGAGTGGGCGCGAATATTGTGATTAGATCTATTGGGATTGACGAATCCCGTTTGTGTTGGTCCCGCTAGAGGCAAACAAATGCACTATATTTGAGTAACATTAGGTAAAAATGGCAATTTTACCTACAAGGGCACGTACCAACAATTTCTCCAATTAAACTTGGAACACGTTAACGCCTTGATTGCATGATGCTTAGTCTAATAATAACTGTTTTGTTTTCAAAACCTTGGTGTGAGTCAAATTAACTCACACTACCAACATAATGTGTTCAACCATCAAACAAACTCTATGAATTCACTCAACCTTTGTGTTGACAGTTTTAAGCATGTATTTCAGGTCCATAAAGTCGGAAGCTGGCACGGAAGGGCAAGATCAAGAAGGCTATACATAAATATTTTATCATTCACAAAGCATCAAAAACTTTATATTGATGTGTTTTGTAATTAATGGAACCAACTGGGACCTATTTTGTAAACTTTGATATATTTGAATGATAAAGCCTTTTTAAAACGACTCTTTTAGAGATCGTTTTCTATTATTATGACTGTTGTGCCATCAAGTAATACCCATTTTGAATTCCGCTGCATATCTGAATTGGGGGTGTTACAACAGTGACTTAAACCTGCTTCGTTGTCTATTCTGTGATAACCAACCTGATTCTCATGCTCACCTTTTCTTTGAGTGCCCTTTTTCTTTACAGGTGTGGACGAGAGTTTATGCTCTTTGTGGAATGGATAATGTTCCTCAAAGGGACGATCAGCCTCTGGTGTAATATCCCGTCTTCTCCTTGCTGCTTCTTGCTACTCTATTTGGCGTGAACGGAATTCAAGGCTGTTTAAGAAGGGAATGAAGTCATATACTCAGGTCTTTGATGATATTGTGTCTATTGTTCGTTTAAAGATCCTTTCGTTTTGATTCACAAAGAACTCTATGCGGATTCGAAGGATTTTGGATACATGGAAGTTACCTGGATCGGTGATCATTGCGGATTGTTCAAAGTCTTAATGGAAGTTCTCCAATGTTGATCTATTTCGCAAAGGGAGTGCCAGGAATGGGTTGTACTCTTTTTCCCTACACCAAGGTTTTTCCTTTGGGGGTTTTTCTTGGAAAGGGTTTTTAAGGAGGCAAACTTCCTGGGTCGTCTTGCTCCTTTTGTGCATATGGTGATTGCGGGATGCTCGCTTGTTACAAGTTTTTCTTGTTTTATGCCTGGTTAGATGATTAATGTATAGCTAGGTTCTTTGTGTTTATGGCATGTCATAAACACTAGTTTTCAAGCTTTAGCTTGAGGTTAATGTGGTACTACTGCCACATTCCATTTGTACTTAACATTTTTTGGTTATATATTTACCGGGGTAAAACCCTTTACCCAAAAAAAAGTGTAAAACCCTAATTTTCGCAGGCATAAATTCACGTCTAATTTGGAAATTTATCTAAGTTATGTAATAATATGTTATATTCTAATTAAAATGTGATATGAGATAAACCTAAGAAAAATTAACTTAATTTCACCATAGTCCAAAAGCCGGTTACCCCCCTCCTTGGCACAATTTCTTTTTTTTAAAGCACAAGAACAAGAATATAGGGTATATATATATTCTATAAAATTTGAAGATCTCATTGCCTAGTCCTACCTCACAACATACGAGCACAAATATTCAATACCTTATTTGTTTCCTAACTTAACCAAATACACGTTTTCTTTCATCTTGCAAAACACGACTTCTCCTCTTGATATGTATTATTTTTGGTTCTTCGCTTGTGTCTCCCACATACTGAAAACCGAATACAAACACACACATAATCTCTTTGATTGCTGCCAAGAAGAAGAAGGAGAAGAAGCAAGAGTTTGGTGACCAGTTACGTGCGAATTATTGGAGTTTTGGTGATTGAGTTGAGCCCTAATCTCCTCTTCCCATTCGTTTTCTGTTGCAAGTCGACACTAGGTTTTGGTCTCTTTTATGCTTAGTATTCGACATATTTATAGGTGTAAATGAAGAATAAATCTTGCCATGATACGACTAGGAATCTGTCACATGAATTAACAGTTAGAATAACGAATGTATATATACCTATATGATCTTGTTAAGTCGTAAACTATAATCAGCTTTGTGTCATCATTTATCATCTTTTATTCGACGTTGATACAACCCTAGCAAGCACTTATAATCTGTTTTTAATACATTTAATGAAGCTAAAATCTGGAAACCCTAATCAATAATATTTAATGTGGGACGAAAGGGTTGCAGTTTAAAACAGGTTTGGTTTCTGAAGGTTTTGATATTGCATATGTTAGCTTGGAGATAGGTCATGTCGCATATGTTGGTGTTGGTCTAGGGTTCGATCATGTCTTACGTCTCATTTGTATGTGTGTGTCTTGATATCGATTAGTAAAGGGTTCGAGTCACTTGTTAATCATGTAATCGTACATATATAATCGGGATTCAAAAGTCTTGTTTGTGAACTTGGTTTGTGTCTGGTAATAAAATATACAAGTTAATCTGGTCAAGGGCATGAGGTAGTAGTCGTATGTATGGAGTTGAGATCGAATGAGTATTAATTGTCAAAGGGTCGTTTTGGTCATGCGTAGGTGTATCTTTGAGTGCCTCGTTCATATGTGTCTAAGGGGATGGTATGTGATTTTTGTATCTCATTAACAAGCTGTAGAGTTTTGGTGTGTTTAAGTGATGCGTCTCCTAAGTGTTAAGAGGTAAGGTTTGCATGAGCGTCGAGTGAATAATCTAAGTGATGTATGTTAAGTGTGTGCTTGTCGGGTGAGTGATTTATGTGCTTGGTGAACTTGTGATATGGATCAATAAGGTATAGGAGTTAGGATGGTAATTATAAGTGGTTAATGAGTGAGTGGTTTGTATGTTTGAATGGTAATTATAAGTGTATGTCTTGCATGCTTTTAAATTATGAACCTGAGGTTGTGTCAATTGAATGTGAGTATGTTTGGTTTCATGCTTAATTAATCCGTAACAAGTCTAAATGAATTATTAAAAGCGGCTAAAACCCTAAGTGTGTATTAATTAACCTTAATTTGGTCGGGCATTAAGTAAGAAGACTTTTAACCTAATTAAGTTATGCAACCTTAAACCTATGTTTTTATCACTTAACTAAGTAAACCCTAATATGATAACGTGGTTAATAATAAGTACTAAAAATCCGTAATGACATTAAATGAGCTAACAAGTATTATATGAACCTTAAACCGTGTAGATTCGTTGAAGAAGACATGACGTAGATCCTTGTGCTAACTTTTCCATTTTCTCTCATTTCATTTGCTAAGGTACATATTTTCTGCCTTTATCAGGAAGGGTTTCTCATGACGCTTGATGTTTGATTTTGTTTCATTTGTTATGATATTCATTTGTGATTCCATTTGATATGATTCATTCGATGTGATATTCGTTTGGTTACGCCGTTTGATGTTTATTCGTTTCATTCCATTATTCATTATTTTGATTAACAATCTTTGTTCGTTAGCCTATGTTTTTTGACCTAATCCGTTGCCCAAGGTACTAACTAGTCATGGAGGTACCATGACCATGTCATTGAGGTACCAATGGCATGACGTTATTTGTGGAGGTGTGATTTTGTCCACAACTTTCCCTTCTGTGCATGCATTTGATTATGATTATTGTATGACTAATTCAATGCGCCTATATATTTGCCGAAAGCAGATGTATTAGGGACGTGATATTTTATTTTTGACAGGGGGCGTATGGATGCATCCTAGGTACTTAGTTCAGATATATGTGTGTGTCATACACGTCTGGGAGTTGATCACTCCATTTGCTATTATTTAATTATGATATGATATGATATGATGCGAAATATATGTTTAGATTGTTTTGGTCTATTCATGTAGCATGTTTAGGCACTTGGGCATTCCTTTGATTATTCCTAATTCCATATTCAGTCCTTATCTTATTTAACATGTTTGTTCAGCAGGTTTTTAATGGGATTTGTTTCGATTATTCATTTTGAAATATTGCTTTTCATTGTTTGTATCTATTCACTGAGCGTTACCTCAGCCACGTTTTCTTTTCCATGTGGCAGGTATTAAGCGGGATGTTGGGATTGAGTGATGAGAGTAGGAGCTTTTAGTGGACCGACCCAACCTTAGTTTTTCTTTGTCATTTGGAATTAACTTGGAATTTATGTTTTCGTTTAAGAATTGGAGCATTTTGTATTCCTTAGAAGTTTTTGTTTCATGACTTGTATTTTTATTTATTTAAGATTTTGCTCGCGTTATTATATTCTGATTGACACCATAATGTGACATTTTGACCCTTGTCGGTTTTGGGTGTTACAATTATGGTATCAGAGCTTTAGGTTTTGTGTTGTAGAGCTTAAGTTATGACCTGTGAGGATTGGGTAGAAATTACGCTTCCTTCTGTGTTATCCATTTTCTTTCATATTATGAGTTAACCTCTGTTTATCTCCATTGTTTCGTTTATTGATATCTTAGATGGTGAACACGCGTTCTTCTACACCTGAAGGTGATGCTGCTTTTCAAGCTGCAGTTGCAAGGGAGATTGCCCGAATTCTCCCTGACCTCACTACCCGAATTACTGATGAGGTCCGTAGAAACGCAGCTAGTAGTAGTGGTGGTGGTGGTGGTGCTCAATCCACTGACATCCACACTTGGATGGAAAGATTTGTGAAGCAGAAGCCTGAATCGTTTAGCTCTGCCAATACCTCAATCGTTGCTGAGAATTGGATTACTCATATGGAGAAGATTTTTGAGGTGCTGGGTTGTGCGGACGAGTTCAAAGCTAGGCTGGCTAGGTACAAGTTGGAGGGAGATGCCTTGAGCTAGTGGAAGGCGCACAAACAAGCTAAGGGAGGTGACACTTATCCAGCTGCTCTACCTTGGATCGAGTTCCGTGAAGCTTTCTACCTGTAGTATTTTCCAATGTCCGAACAACATAAGTTCGAGAGAGAATATCACACCATCCGCCAAAAGGAAAGAGAGAGCTGCACAGAGTTTATGAAGCAGTTCCTTAGGTTAGCTGGTTTCTTGGGAGCAAGAGCAGGTACACAGGAAGATCAAGCGGAGCACTTTAAGTGGGCCCTTTATTTTTTTGGGTAAAAGGGTTAATTCACCCCGGTAAAATTCATTACTCCAAAAAAAGTTGAGGTACATAGGATGAGGGTGATATCCCTCACCTCAGTCCTTTAGGACACTTACAGACTCGAATATAAGAATGACACACCGTTCCTATAACTTACAATAAAATGAACCTACCAATAATGACAAAAGTACATAAAATTTACAATACTACTCAAGAAAAGCACTTGAGCCTTCTATATCACTATGGCGGTCACCTTAACTTCCATGAAGAATCCACGTAGAAACATCCAAGCGATCTTCAACATATAATCTGTTTGTAGTAGCAAAGAGCACCACAAACAAAACCTCCAAACATTCCCATCGTATTATAGACAATAAGCATCACGAAAGAAGTGGGCCCTTTATGAACCAATCTTGGACAGGATAGTGAACATAGATTTCACTGATGTGGCTCAGGTGGCTAATGCTGCAAGAAATATAGAGATTCTATGGGAGATGTCGAAGAGTAACAAGAGGAATAGGGATGAAGACAGGATACGAAAAGTGGATACTCGGAAAAAGGATGAGCAGGGAAGTTATCACCCCCATGTTGCAAAGGGTTATGACCGTTATGGTTCAGATAAGCGGGGTAAGTATGAGCGGGGAAATTCTGATCGACGTGATTCGAATAAGTGGGGTGACTACAACCAGAGGTCTAGGCATGATCGCGACCAACAGTCTCACCGTGATGGTTGATTGTCTTACCAGAAGAAGTACCCTGAGGAAGCATCGTCTCCCAGATGTGATACGTATGGGAAGCTCCACCCAGGGAAGCCTTGTCATAAAGTTACTAGAGCATGTTTCTTGTGTGGTTCGATGGAGCATAAGCTGCGCGATTGCCCTAAGAATAGTAGAAGAGGAAAGTGAGTCTTTGGTTCGTAGTTTCCTTACTTCGTTTTCATTTATGTGGGTGTCATATCCATTTCGTTATGCACGTTGATACATTTTTAATACTGCTTTATCCTTTTGGATTGTTTGTACATTTTGACTGTTCGTTTGAAAGTTTGAGATTTATTTGATGAAGTTTCTTATCGTTTTGCTTTACCTTCGCATTTGTTTCATATTCATGATTGTGTTTTATGTACTTATCATCTGCTCAATATATATGTTTCGCATCCGTGAGTCAGATTCGTTATGTTGAAGACCTTGAGGCTATTCTGGACCGTTAGGATCGAGTCATGAGAAACAAACCTCTCCGTTCATTAAGATCATCTTCAATTCCTTTCGTAATCTGGTACGTTTACGTTTAATCATTCCATTTTAATTTCGCGGATGAAAATTTCTTTTGGAGTGTAAAACCCTAAATTTCGCAGGCATAAAGTCACGTAATAATTTGGAACTTTATCTAAGTTACGTGATAATATGTTATATGATAATTAAAATATGATATGAGATAAACCTAAAAAAAATAACTTAATTTCACCTAGTCCAAAATCCAGTTACCCTCCTCCTTGGCACGATTTCTTTTTTTAATGCACAAGAACAAGAATTTAGGTTATATATATATATATATATTCTATAAAATTTGAAGACCTCATTGCCTAGTCCTACCTCACGACATACGAGCACAAATATTCAATACCTTATTTGTTTCCAAACTTAACCAAATACACGTTTTCTTTCATCTTGCAAAACACGACTTCTCCTCTTGATATATATTATATTCGGTTCTCCCCTTGTCTCTCCCATATACTGAAAACCGAATACAAACACACACATAATCTCTTTGATTGCTGCCAAGAAGAAGAAGGAGAAGAAGCAAGAATTTGGTGACCAGTTGCGTGCGAATCATTGGAGTTTTGGTGATTAATTTGAGCCCTAATCTCCTCTTCCCATTCGTTTTCTATTACAAGTCGACACCAAGTTTTGGTCTCTTTTATGCTTAGTATTCGACATATTTATAGGTGTAAATCAAGAGTAAATCTTGCCATGATACGACTAGGAATCTGTCACATGAATTAACACTTAAAATAACGAATTTATATATACCTATATGATCTTCTTAAGTCGTAAACTGTAATCAGCTTTGTGTCACCATTTATCAGCTATTATTCGACATTGATACAACCCTAGCAAGCCCTTATAATCTTTTTTTAATACATTTAATGAAGCTAAAATCTGGAAACCCTAATCAAGAATATTTAATGTGGGACAAAGGGGTTGCCGGTTTAAATCATGTTTGGTTTATGAAGGTTTTGATATTGCATGTGTTAGCTTGGAGATTGGCCATAAAAAAGTACATGGGGGGTCTTTTTATTTTTTGTTTAAAATTAAAAAAAAAATCTAAAAAAACCCATAACCGCTTTTCGTATATTACCTTGTTACAGTAGTCTAGTATTACCTTGTTACATTAGTCTAGTATTACCTTGTTACAGCAGTCATAACATAATTTATAAATTTATCCAAAAAACTAATAAAAATAAATTATAAATATTATGAAAAACATGGATAAATTTATAAATTGTGTTATGACTGCTATAACAAGGTAATACTAGACTACTGTAACAAGGTAATTCTAGACTACTGTAACAAGGTAATATACAAAAAGTGGTTATGGGTTTTTTTATATTTTTTTTAATTTTAAACAAAAAATAAAAAGACCCCCATGTACTTTTTTATAAATTGTGTTATGACTGCTGTAACAAGGTAATACTAGACTACTGTAACAAGGTAATACTAGACTACTGAAACAAGGTAATATACGAAAAGTGGTTATGGGTTTTTTTAGATTTTTTTTTATTTTAAACAAAAAATAAAAAGACCCCCCATGTACTCAGTACTTACACTTCTCCATTCGAAGCTAAAAACATGTCCATTTGGGCTTGCTTTACTTGGGTAGAGGCCTTCTACAAGCTGACCTTGATCTCTAGTCGTGCTTGTCGCTCTTTAAATAGGGTGGGGCTCGGGCTTTCAGGATTTAAACGCGGGTTCGGCGCTATGAAAATCCCTAGAATAGGCGAAATAATCAATCTATTGAGCCGATTTCAACGCCGTTCTCAGTAGGGTTCCTATGTTTGCTTAGTCTCTTAGGCCACCTGATGCATTTTGCACTGAGATTTGGTTAAATCACTGGGTTCGAGCCCAAGGGTATAGCACCTAGATTAGTATATTTCTAACTGAATATGTACCACTAGTTTTTGTTGGTATTTACTCAGAGAGAATAGAAAATTTAGGATAATCCCGGGCTAGAAGGATAAACTTGAGTTCTTACATAGATAGACAAAAACCGATGACAATAAATCACAAATGGATTACTCGAAATATAATTGAGCAATGGGAAGGTAAAGTTATTGACTCTAAAGATATGGATTTAGTGGGTACTTTCTTCATGAAATTTTATACGGAATTAGAAACCGATTCTAATACATTAGATATAGTAAATAAAACTACTACTGAACCGTCAAAAAAACAAGTATTTGATCTCTTAAAAAAAGTTATCCAAAAACGGAGCTGGATTTAATAAATCTACAGAAAGAAATAGAAAACTTAACAATAGCTTTCAACGAGGATGATATATTTTCTAGATCCCCCGAGATCGTGAATCTATTAGTAGGGAAACATAAAGTGACTGCTAAAGAATACCTAAGATCTCTCAATTTATCAGCCGAGGATCAGGAATTACTTAGAGAATGTAAAGTCTATACAATTGAAGCACTTATCATACATGTTTTTTGCACTTTATTTACACCAACAGTTACATCTATTCGCCATTCTTCTATCTTTTTACTTAACTCTTCATCTGTAAATTTAAGAGGTTTAGTTTTTTTAGTCTTTTCATCTGAAGTCTTTTCATTTTCCATATTCTTTTCATCTTCCATATTCTTTTCATCTTCCATCTTCTTTAGATAAATAGCTGCATATGGATTATCTGCTCCAAGAATAGGCAAAATAAAGTACATGGGGAGTCTTTTTATTTTTTGTTTAAAATTAAAAAAAATCTAAAAAAACCCATAACCACTTTTCGTATATTACCTTGTTACAGTAGTCTAGTATTACCTTGTTACAGTAGTCTAGTATTACCTTGTTACAGCAGTCATAACACAATTTATAAATTTATCCAAAAAACTAATAAAAATAAATTATATATATTATGAGTAATACTAGACTACTGTAACAAGGTAATATACGAAAAGTGGTTATGGGTTTTTTTAGATTTTTTTTTAATTTTAAACAAAAAAATAAAAAGACCCCCATGTTGGTGCTGGTCTGGGGGTCGATCATGTCTTACGTCTCATTTGTATGTGTATGTCCTGGTATCGATTAGTAAAGGGTTCGAGTCACTTGTTAATCATGTAATCATACATATATAATCGGGATACAAAAGTCTTGTTTGTGAACTTGGTTTGTGTCTGGTAATAACATATACAAGTTAATCTGGATAAGGGGATGAGGTAGTAGTCGTATGTATGGAGTTGAGATCGAATGAGTATTAATTGTCAAAGGGTCATTTTGGTCATGCATATGTGTATCTTTAGGTGCCTCGTTCATATGGGTCGAATGGGATGGTATGTGATTTTTGTATCTCATTAACAAGCTGTAGAGTTTTGGTGTGTTTAAGTAATGCGTTTCGTAACGGTTAGGAGGTAACATTTGCATGAACGTCGAGTGAATAATCTAAGTGATGTGTGTTAAGTGTGTGCTTGTCGGGTGAGTGATTTATGTGCTTGGTGAACTTGTGATATGGATCAATAAGCTATAGGCGTTAGGATAGTAATTATAAGTGGTTAATGAGTGAGTGGTTTGCATGTTTGAATGGTAATTATAAGTGTACGTCTTGCATGCTTTTAAATTAGGAAAATGAGGTTGTGTCAATTGCATGTGAGTATGTTTATTTTCACGCTTAATTAATACCTAGCAAGTCTAAAGTAATTATTAAAAGCGTCTAAAACCCTAAGTGTGTATTAATTAACCCTAATTTGGTCGGACATTAAGTAAGAAGACATTTAACCTAATTAAGTTATGCAACCTTAAAACTATGTTTTGATCACTTAACCTAAGTAAACCCTAATATGATAATATGGTTAATAATAAGTACTAAAAATCCGTTATGATATTAAATGAGCTAATAAGTATTATATGAACCGTAAACTGTGTAGATTCGTTGAAGAAGACATGACGTTGTTCCTTGTTCTCACTTTTCCGTTTTCTCTCATTTCATTTGCTAAGGTACATATATTCGGGCCTTTATCAGTAAGGGTTTCTCATGACTTTTGATCTTTGATTTTGTTTCATTTGTTATGATATTCATTTGTGATTCCATTTAATATGATTCATTCGATGCGATATTCATTTGGTTACGCCATTTGATGCTTATTCATTTCATTCCATTATTCATTATTTTGATTAATAATCTTTGTTCGTTACCCTATGTTTTTTTACCTAATCCATTGCTCAAGGTACTAAATAGTCATGGAGGTGCCAAGACCATATCATTGAGGCACCAATGGCATGAGGCTATCTGTGGAGGTGTGATTTTGTCCACATCGTTCCCTTCTGTGCATGGATTTGATTATGATTATTATATGACTAATTTCACGCGCCTATATATTTGCCAAAATCAGATGTATTAGGGACGTGATGTTTTATTTTTGACAGGGGGCATATGGATGCATCTTAGGTACTCAGTTCAGATATATGTATGTGCCATACACGTCTGAGAGTTGATCACTCCATTTGCTATGATTTAATTATGATATGATATGATATGATGTGAAATATATTTTTTGGTTGTTTTGGTCTATTCATGTATAATGTTTAGGCACTTGGGCATTCCTTTGACAACTCTGTTATTTCATTATGACCCATTTAATTATTTCTTATTCCATATTCAGTCCTTATGTTATTTAACAGATTTTTTCAACAGGTTTTTGTTGAAATTGTTTCGCTTATTCATTTCGACTTATTGCTTTTCATTGTTTATATCTATCCATTAAGGGTTAGCTCAGCCACGTTTTCTTTTCCATGTGGCAGGTATTAATGAGATGCTGGGATTGAGTGATGAGAGTAGGAGCTTTTAGTGGACCAAGCCAACCTTAGTTTTCTTTGTCATTTGGAATTAACTTAGGATTTATGTTTTCGTTTAAGAATTGGAGCAGTTTGTATTCCTTCGAAGTTTTGTTTCATTTTGTATTTTTATTTATTTAAGACTTCTGCTTGCATTATTATGTTCTGATTGACATCATAATGTGACATTTTGACCCTTGTCGGGTTGGGGTGTTACACAAAGTAAACTTGTGAAATATAAATTGTAGCTAGCTAAGTGATGTTAATTAAGAAGTAACTTATATTTAAATATATTTTAAAGAAAAACTTTGTATCTATATAAAAGACTTGACAAAATTTATACTTTGCTAAAATAAAGTTTATTATTGTCGTTAACAAAAGATAGCAAAGATCGTAACATATAAATAATGTTTTTGGACGATATTTGTATTAACAATTTCCTCCTTTTTGTTGAAGACAAAACATAAAGTTGATTTTTAAGCAATGAGATAAGAGTGTGCAAGTCTTTTTAAAAATATAGATTTAAACTCATTTTAGAATTTTTAAATTTGTAAAATTGTGAATGATACCACAACAACCTTCTCACCAAAACCTCGGTGTTGGAACTTCACTAGCACCCGTGTCTTACTCCCCTTCACCCTCAAATGGTCCATTTTAGATTATGAGGAATCTCCAAACTCAACAACCGGACCATATGAAAGTGGATACCTATTTACCTCCACCACCAACACATATATCACCACCTTCATCCTTGGTAGAACCACCAACTACTTCATCAAACTTACCTCCACAAAACCCTCCATTCTTTGTGGAACCTCCACCTTCCTCATTAAACTTACCCTCCTCAAACTTCTCCATTCTTACCACCACCTTGTCCTAGTCATGACAATGATTGCTATCATTGTTAACATGTCCAAGGGTTAGTCCTAGAAGTACGTGATGAAGTACGTTTCATGTTCTATCACCTTCTTGAACGTTTTGATGAAATAAGCAAATCTAACTGTCCCTAAACCTTGGAATGCAAGCACAAGTGGTTTTTTCTCTAGTCTTAGGCGCAATTTGGATTGTTATGATTCTTACTTTAATACATGTTTGTATCATTTTCTTAGTTTTAGAGATATGTGTATCATTTCTCTCATTTTATTAAATGAAACTACATGTTTGTATGTTATATAGTTATGTGAACATGTTTGGTGCAACAACACATGACTTATTTGGATGTTTACATCATTATTTATATCTACATTGCTGTTACTAAGCTACAGGTACACGGTTCCCGCCAATTGGCCTAGATGGATCCCTCAAATGAAGGATCTGGCAGAATCGGGTGGACAAAAAACAAATTAAGAGCTTAATTAAAAGCTCATTTGCAAGAAAAAAAAGCACCACATACTTGTTTTCTAACTTTTGTTTTGTAGATTTTCAAAATACACATGAAGACTTTGACGCTCTCAACAAGGGGGAGCTTTTCATCACAGCAAAACATTGCAAAAAACTTGCAATACGTTCACTTAGTCTTCCTAACTACTTGACGCCCTCATCCAAAGGGAGCACTCGTCAAGGGGGAGCTTTTACGTCAAAGCAAAAAATTTTCAAATTACTTGCAATACACTCGTTTAGTCTTCTTAATTACTTGACGCCCTCAACAAAGGGAAGCATTCGTCAGGGGGGGGGGCTAAAACGAGACCCTCTTTCTTACCTTACTACTTATCATCTCTACATTTCTTTCTCTAAATCTTTCTCATCTAAACTTTTTACTTTCCATAAGTTTTTCTCAAAACTCTTTCTACTATATGTTAGTTTCTTTTCGACGATCTGTTTGTTTTGACAAAAGGGAGAGAGAGAGTTAAAACTCCAATTAAAAATTTTATGAATTTTATTTTTTACTTCAAATAACCTTATGTTTTGTCATCAACAAAAAGGGGGAGATCGTTAATACAAATAAACCATAAAAACGTTTATTTATAGTTTACGATCTTCTAATGTTTTGTCGATAACAAACGTAAAATCATTTTAACGAAATAAATAAAATACGTAAAAGTTTTGAGCCAATAGTTTACTAACACACTTTTACTAAACATATAAAACTATCAAAACATGTTTAGTTAAATAAGTTATATAAAACCAAAACCATTTTTATACAACACTTAAAGTAATATTGTTTACTTATATTTTATAAAAATGTATATGTACTTTGTATAACTTGTAATGGGTAAAAACCAGTCCATAACCCATGACCCAAGACCCATGATCCATTGACTAGATACAATGAATCTTGTTGGGTAAAAACCAAAGTCCATAACCCGTATCCATGGAGCATGATCCATAACCCATGATCCATTGCATGATATCATGCATGAAGTCATGTTGGATATTATCCATGATCCATGACCCAAAGTCCATGACCCAAGATCCATAACCCATTAACTAGATACATTGTATCTTGTTGGGTATCCATGATCCAAAGTCCATGACCCATGGTCCATAACTCATAACCCATAACCTGGTTTACAACCCAAAATCAGGACTAAGCTGACCCAGTAGCCGGATCCCTGGTTTTGTATTGGACGGATCCCTTGAGTAAGGGTTCCGCCAGAACCATGGAACAGTAGGCAGTTTTGCCTATAAATAGTGAGCCATTTCTCTCTTGCTCATTAATCCTTTTAGACATATTTCTCTCTATGTTCTAACCTATCTAACCATAGATCCAACAGATCATTCTATGTAGTTTTCTCTTTATGTGATTCTCTAGGTTCCTCTTAAAGGCGAGATCACAACCTCTTGAAGACATGCAAGCTCAAGGTCATGAGTTGCTAAGCTCCATCATCATCAAGACCATTGAAGTGCATCTTGTTGATAATTCTTCTCTCCCTCCAATAGTGTGTCGTGTTGAAGGCATTGGTGTATGGTGCCAAAGGTGTACATTCGATATGGTGCGTCGATGTATAAGTTGTGTAGTTTGGGTTAAAGGATATTGATATCCTTTCTAGTATTGTAAAAAGGAGCTTGTCTCCTTTGGGTAGTAGTGTTGGATAGTAGTTCATTCTTTGTAATGGAACTCGATATCTAGCCTTGTATCAGAAAAAGTGTAGGTGACGTTGTGAAGGCTTCTCCGCCACATTAAGGAGCTTGTGTTATGTAGTGCTTACAAACTCTTAAGTTGGGTACTCGGGGAGTGGAGTAGGGCAAGGAAGGTGTCCTTATAGCCGAACCACTATAAATACTCGTGTTGTGGTTTTGTGTTCCTTTACTTTTTATCTCTTTGCATTACTTATATATGTCCATTTATCAATATCCAACACACGATCTAAATGCATTGACATAAGTCAATATAAATACTTTAAAACGAAGATTTAAGCGGCAAAACTATTCCCCCCCCCCCTTCTAGTTTTCCACATGAGCTACAAGCTTTGTCTTCTTGGTAGTAATCTACATTATCTCTAGAATGTCTTAAGATAATTACTTTCCACTTGTAGACACTTATGTTTTTAAGGATAGCCATGAACGTTTTCTTACTAGACAGTAACATTCTACATCTACTAGTTATGCTAGTATCAATGACACAATCATATTGATCAAATACAAAAACGTATGTCGTGTTGTTTATCTGATATATGATGTTGTTCCATGCACAAGTGGGAGAAATCCTTATTGTGTGCAAGGTACAACACGTAGGAATATGATTTAAGGGATTCTCTTGACTGCAAGGTAAGAGACTAAAGTTCTAAATATAACTTATATATATCTAATCTAAGAAACACTTGGTGTTGCAATTTATGTTATGTGAGAGATTAGCTAGATTGCAACAACAAGGTAAATCTCTATGTTACGTGAGATCATATCTGGAATAAATTTATAGTTATATTAGACAAGTATTTAGAACATGTATCAAGATGATATATAAGACTAATTCAAACTAAGCATTTATGTATAATTGGAATAACGAAAATAAATGAAGTAATCTAATACTACTTTGTGACAACCCGTACTTTCAGGTCATTTCTCGAAACAATTTATGCCTCACTATTTCAACATTTATCGTAAACTTGGTTTACTTGTTCCAAATTCGCGTAACCTTTATGGTTTAGCGGCGAATTCATGATCATATCATCACGTACATTTCATATGGACTAAGTTTAGTCTACATTTCATTAACATCATTTGCATCACGTTAGTTCATTCATGGCATTGCATTTCACATTTAACGCGTGAATTTTATATTAAATAAACGTTATCGCGTGAGTTAATATTTTGAATATTTAATCCGTTACTTTCAAAAATGATCCAGATGTATTTTTAAACTTACATTTAGTTATATAAACTATATTTTGAGTTTTCCTAGTGTTTTAAATTTATTTGGTACATAAATCGTTAAAGTTAAATTATTACGACGTTTTTCTTAAAAATTTCTCGATAATTATTTTATCACTCAAAGTTCACAAGGAATGTATTTTTACAATTTTTATTATATCATTACATTCTATTTTGATCTATTAAAAAAACTTACTTGTACCAAAAATCTACCATTTACCTTTTACTTATACATTTTATCAATAATTACACAAGTATTTTATACAAGTTTATAAAAAGAAAAAAAAAATATATTGTTGAGACATTGCCCCCCCAAATCCGGCCCTATGGGGGAGGGTGACATTAATTGGAGCATGGTCTTTGATTGCTTAGAAATTTACTCAAACTTATAAGTCTTACTTGATTCATTTTCTCATTCATGTATCTTATTATTCTCAAGAGTTAGCAAAATATTTTTTCTTCTCTCTTTGTTCCTCCTCAAACCGGCCATGGTGATGTTCCAACAAGAAATCACAAAGTTTTGAAAGATCAAGTTTATTACAATCTAGATAACACTCTCATTAAGGTTTTGAAATAAAAACCTAGGGTGTTTAGGTTAAACCTTTGTTCTAATCACCTCATCATAGTTTACTTGTAAGCATATTATTATCATTTTATATATTTCATCTTCATTTCATATTTATCTCTTCATTTTTGGAGCAAACATGCATGACTATGTTGATTTATACCATTTTTACATGATTTTTAGCAATATATATATATATATAAGGTCATCCTATAATTATCCCCTTGGTATACTATGGTCTTGATGATGTTTAGGAACCCATGACACCCTAAGAAGGTGTATGGTAGGATTAGATTGGCTTCGGAGTTGATTTGAAGGGATTAGAATAGGTTTAGTACGAGAAAAACTATTTTCGATACGTATAAAATATGTTCTGTCCTTGTTTTGATTTTCTGGAAAATCCGACAGTAGGCACGACTTTTTGGCCTTGATATTTAGAAAATATACTTTAAAACGAATCCGTGGCCGCTTGAACGGATAAAAACGGAGTTATAACGAAGAAGTTATGAATTTTTAAAGTTTGACGACGAAATATATAATTTTCAGAAATTTCAGCAACATGTTTTTACTTTGTTCGAGTCAAAAACGAGCCTTAAGCTTT
Organism: Chrysanthemum seticuspe; assembly: GCA_019973895.1. NCBI lineage: Eukaryota > Viridiplantae > Streptophyta > Magnoliopsida > Asterales > Asteraceae > Chrysanthemum > Chrysanthemum seticuspe. The sequence continues at coordinate 199,102,090 of BPTQ01000008.1, read as the reverse complement.
GCAAATTATTTCGACTTATCAAAAATATATTAGTATACTTTGATACGAAGCTAAGGACGTATTATACGTAGAAAACGGATTTGAAACGATTAAGATATGCACGTTTTCATAAAATTGCCGTAACTATTATTTTCAGCAAAACTATATCATTTTTACGACACAAGTATTACGGTAACTAAAACGACCATGTTTGAGGCAGTTTTTAACTATGATGTGGAACTTTTTGGAACGAAATGTCTTCTAATGAAATTAAGATCACCGAGCATATTTTTCAAAACAATCAACCGTTTGTATAGCGGAGTTTTAATAAATTAATTACGGTTGCTCAAACTTGGCCGAAACTCACTTTTTACACAACAATTAGACAAAATCACCATCTTTAGCCCTTATTATCTTTATGTTCGAGACCTTTATGTCGAAAACTCCTGAACTGAAACTTCTAGATTTTTATACAAACTTTCCAAAACCGTTGAGTTCGTTTCCTAACGATCGACGCACACCATTTTACGACTAGTTTTTCGAAGCCATTTTTGTCAAATTCACGAAATTTCCGACGACATTATTTTACGACGAAAAGTGAAAATTTCACCATAAATCATTATAAAACCATTGTAGGATGACATTTTGACGTAAATACTTGTAAAGTGATTTTTGAATGGTCAAGACGTCAAAAGAGTATTTTTCGACGATAAGTAATATTTTCCAAAACTCGCAAATGGTATAAATAACATACGTAATGCATGCATATCATAACATTACATTGCAACTCATTACATATCATATCATTCGTAATAGGTCCCGATTGAAACATCACGCTTTACCTCAGTGTACTCACTCTTGTCATCACACCAGTTTACCAAGTGAGTTTTCATAGCCCCGTTTTACAAGTTTTTACATTATTTCAAACCTACGGGGGAGAATACATTGCACAACATTTTTATTACGATACCAAGTATGTTAAATTCATTTACATTGCTTGAGTTACAACGTTGCCAGTTAAAAGTCCCCACTTTAATGCATGAGCCGTTAATTTCCTAGAAGCGTGTGTGAGTGGATAGATCTATCGAGGGTGACGCCTCCATCCGGGTTGGTGAATCCCAATTGTCATACGGATGCATTTCATTCATGAACATTATTAGAGTTGTTTGGCAAGACACTCTGCTGGGGCGTACATCAGTCTGAGCTTCGGTATCATGCGCTTAAGCAATTGTAACATTTTTACGTGACTTAATTGTCATGCCTGTAACATTTTTACGTGACATAATTGTCATGCCTGATCTATACTTGCGTAGTCGTATAAAACATTTACATAAACCTATGATTTCTCACCAACATTATTGTTGACCGTTTTAGCAATGTATTTTCAGGTAACTGAGGCATTATCATCATGACATGGTTTAGGGACCTACCTTTTGAGTCGCGGCGTCGACTTACATTATTGTACATTATGGCACTTTATTTCAAAACCATCGTTTGGACTTGTAATATATTTATGTTTTCGCAAACTTTGTAAACTTTTGGGACCGATGTTGTACTCTGAATGCTTTTATTTAATATCCAACGATGTGTTTTTAAAATGACACTTTAGGTCGTTCAATATAACTGTGATTGTGGTGCTATGACAGTCAATCCCCCAGGAATTCCATTCCGCTGTAAAACAGGTAAATTGGGGGTGTGACAGATTGGTATCAGAGCTACAGTTATAGAGAACTAGGTTGCATCATTGACCCTAGACTATAACTACATCATCATAGCATCTCATCATTTCATCATAAATGCATAGTCACTATACATGCGGTTTTATACGCACATTTTACGAGTTATTTACTTTCATTTCGAACCCGATTGTCACATGGATGCCTTCAAATACCCATCCCATTATACTCACATCACTTTGACATGGAGAATGCCTTGTCATTCCCTATCACAATTTTAACATCAGTTGACTCAACACCGATAACATCAGATGTTGACACTGAGACCTTTTAGGAGGACGAAGTTGCACCTACACCATCGCGATCACTATTGATTCACTGTAGGATCAGGACAATTTTTATCACTCAGTTGGGACAGATCATACCATTGGGTAGAACTTATAGGCTTAGTCCTAATGAACCTATTTTCTTAACCCACCACAAGGATTTCCATTATCATCATTATTATTTTGAGCACCATCCGTACCATCACATCTCATACACGATACTCATATACCTGACTTGCAGCTTGGGAAGCGTGCATGATTTGGCACACCATTACCATCTACCACTAAGACTATAGACACTACACCATCTCATAGGTTTGAGGACTGTGAGAGTTCTAGGGCTATCGTTGTGTCACACCCCCAAATTACCTGTTTTGCAGCGGAATGGAATTCCTGGGGATTGACTGTCATAGCATCACATTCGCAGTTATATTGAACGACCTAAAGTGTCGTTTGGAAAACACATCGTTTGATTTAATAAAATAATCAGAGTTTACAAAGTAGGTCCCAAATGAAAATCAACTTGTGCGGAAATAAGTTTGTTACAATTCAAACGATGTTTTAAAGTACGTAAAACCCCAGTGAGACGCGTCGTCATCGCGACTCCATGATGTGTCCAAATGCATGCCATGAAGTGAATACCTTAGATACCTGAGATAAAACATGCTAAAAGTGTCAACACAAAGGTTGAGTGAGTTCATAGAGTTTGTTTTGAAATGTAAAGCCTTCCAAAATCGTTTATGCAGCAAAGGCATTGTAAATCCACTCAGTTCCAAGTTCCGCCCATACAAAACTTGCAACCTGTGTGTTCACAACCCATTGCCAAAGTGTAATATAGTTTATGTTCAAGCCCAAATCGTCAAATGAGTTCACAAAATAGTGCCTAACTTAATGTATCCATAGTTACTTAATATAACACCTAATTCGTACGGTTTCAAATTGTTCCATGACCATTAGTGCAATGTTTATACCCAGACCATCAGTTCAATGAATGTACCATGACCATCAGTCCAATGAAGGTACCAAGACCATCAGTCTAATGAATATACCAAGACCATCAGTCCAATGAATATACCAAGACCATCAGTCCAATGAATATACTATGGAAATACTACGTATGGTAATACTGTTACTTTGCATGACTAAACATTCAGTTCAGTTAAACATGTAGTTTCAAATAATCATGATAGTTATGAAAATAATTGAGCATGTATCTCCCCCAAAACATTTATGAAAACAAGTAAAAGTAGGGGCTATGGAAACTCACTTGGTGGAATGATGCGAAGACAAAAGTGAGTACACCGAGATGTAATGTGATACGTTAATCTTGACCTATTACGAATGATATGATATGTCATGTGTTGCAATGTAATGTTATGCATGCATTTCGTATGTTATTTATACCATTTGCGAGTTTTGAAAATAATACTTGTCGTCGAAAAATACTCATTTGACGTCTTAACCCTTCAAAAATCACTTTACAAGCTTTTACGTCAAAATGTCATCCTACAATGGTTTTATAATGATTTTTGGTGAAATTACCACTTTTCGTCGCAAAACAATGTCGTCGGAAAAATCATGAAATTAACAAAAATGGCTCCGGAAAAGTAGTCGTAAAATGGTGTACGTCGATCGTTAGAGAACGAACTCGACGGTTTTGGAAAGTTTGTATCGATATCTAGAAGTTTCAGTTCAGGAGTTTTCGTCCAAAAGGTCTCGATCATAAAGATATTAAGGGCTAAAGATGGTGGTTTTTGCTAATTGTGGTGCAGAAAATGAGTTTCGGCCAAGTTTGAACATCCGTAATTAATTTATTATAACTCCGCTTTACAAACGGCTTTTTGTTTTGAAAAATATGGCCGATGAACTTGATTTTACTAGAAGACATTTCGTTCTAAAAAGTTTCACATCATGGTTAAAAACTGCCGCAAACATGGTCGTTACAGCTAATGTAACACTTGTAAAGTAAAAATAATATAGTTTTTCAGAAAATAATAGTTACGGCAATTTTATGAAAACGTGCATATCTTTGTCGTTTTAAATCCGTTTTCTTCGTATAATACGTCCTTAGCTTCGTATCGAAGTAAACTAATATATTTTTGACAAGTCGAAATAATTTGTGAAGCTTAAGGCTCGATTTTGACCCGAACAATATAAAATCAGCAAGCTGAATTTTCAGAAAATAATACGTTTCGTCGTCAAACTTTAAAAATCCATAACTTCTTCGTTATAAGTCCGTTTTTATCCGTTCAAAAGGCCACGGATTCGTTTTAAAGTATATTTTCTAAATATCAAGGCCAAAGTTTCGTACCATCAGTAGGTTTTTCCAGAAATTCGAAACAAGGACAGAACCTTTTTAATACGTATTGAAAATAGTTTTTCTCGGACAAAACCTATTCTAATCCCTTCAAATCAACTCCAAAGCTAATCTAATCCTACCATACACCTTCTTAGGGTGTCATGGGTTCCTAATCACCATCAAGACCAAAGAATACCATGGGAATAATTATAGGATGACCAATATGTATATATAACTTCTAAAATCATGAAATAAATGGTATAAATCACATATCATGCATAATATCTCCAAAAATGAAAAGAAACATATGAAAATGAAGAGGAAACATGAAAATGATAAAAACAACATGCTTACAAGTGATAGTGATGAGGTGAAAGTAACAAGGATTAAACTTAAATACCCTTGGTTTTTATTTCAAAACCATATAAAGGATATAACTAGATTGTAAATGACTTGTGCTTGAAAATCTTGATCCCCTTGTGATCTTGATGTTAGAACCGGTTATGGAGAAGCAAGAGAGAGGAAGAAACTTTTTTTTTAACACTTGAAGTAAAAATGAAATGAATGATATGAATCAAGTAGGGTGGAGTGTAAGTATATGCAATCAAGAAAAACTTGCCCATCAAATAATACCAACCCCCCCCTTAGGCCGGTTTTTGGGGGAATTGGTCCACCAAAATATCTTTTTTTTTTTTAAACTATTACTTATATATATTTTGTATAAACTTTGATAAAAAGTGTAAGTAATTTGTAGAAATTTGCAACTTGTAGGATAAATGGAAATTTTGGTACAAGTGAGTTTTTAATAGCTCAAAATAGAATGTATTGAGATGATAAAAATTGTAAAAATACATTCCTTGTGAAAATTGAGTGATAAATTAATTATCGTACCATTTTTAAGAAAAACGACGTAATAATTAAACTTTAACGATTTATGTACCAATTAAATTTGAAACACTAGGAAAACTAAAAATATAGTTTTTATAATCTAAATGTAAGTTTAAAAATACATCGGGATCATTTTTGAAAGTAACGGGTTAAATATTAAAAATAACAACTCACGCGATAACGTTTATTAAATATAAAAATTACGCGTTGAAGGTGAAATGAAATGTCGTGAATGAACTAATGAGATGCACATGATGTCAATGAAATGTAGACTAATCATAGTCCATATGAAATGTACGTGATGTTATGATCATGAATTCGCCGCTAAACCTTCAAGGTTACGCGAATTTGAACCAAGTAAACCAAGTTTACTATAAATGTTGAAATAATGAGACATGAACCGTGTCAAGAAATGACCTGAAAGTACGGGTTGTCACATTCGCCCATCCAAAAAGGAATTCAGTCCCTGAATTCAGTTCGCGTTAGTCTATCGGTTTTAGGGTTTGATGTGGCAAACTTTCCCATTCCCGAGCAAAACCCTCAAAAGACATTTTGGTAACCGATTTTTACTTAATCTCACAACTCATCAAACAAGAACTGTCATGAGATTAGGCTAAATCGGTTTAGGTAACGACTTGTTTCTAGCTCGATCTTTGCAACTCATCAAACAAGAACTGTCACGCGGATCAAACTGGAAACAAGTGGTTTGAAGAAAATCTTTTGAAAATTTGGCTCGATTACGGAATTGCTTACTCATATGAGACTACTACTCCCTTCATTGCATGATTCTTCCTGAATTAGACATAGGTGATCAGGCTATGTATAATTTAGGAGTAACTATGCAATGCTTGGACTAATCGACTCATATGTTGTTTGGTGTTGAGTCAACTGATGTTAAAATTGTGATGAACATCGAGGAGAGAAGACATGGAGAAGTGTCGTTAAAATGATAGTTAAAGTAAAAAGAATTAAAATCCTCGTAAATGATAACAAATCGGAAAGAAAATAAAGTACAATAGATGAGAATATTTTACAACGAATGGTTCAGCAAAAGTAGTACATCTTTAAGTTATAAAGTTTCGGATACGATGATTAGACATAAACTTGGTACGACATAGTACATAAGGAGAAATAAGACTGTTAGTTTCCGAACTTCTTCAGTCTTCCGCTTCGTTGATACCTTGACGAGCTCCTCCTCCTCCTTCTAACATATATACATTCCCATGAGCACCTTCGACTTGTTGACCTTGGTTTTGAGGACATTGATTCCGATAGTGTCCTTGCTCCCCGCATCTGTAACATGTAACCATGGCCTTGCCTCTACAATTCCTGGCAAGGTGTCCCAGTTGTTGACACTTGTAACACTTAGCAGGACAAAGACCCGTGTGATGATACTTACATCGATTACATAGTGGGTAGGTTCCAGCATAACCTCTGCCTTCTACTGGTGCAGCAACATATACCATTGCAGTTTCTTGCCCTCTTTTCTGTTGTTGATGATGGTTAGTGTTGCGGTTTTGGTTGTTGTTATTGTAACCTCCTCGGTCATTTTCCCATTTTCTTTTGTTGTTGTTGATTTGGTTATCGTCGTTGTAGTTGTTGTTTTGGTTATTGTAGTAGTTGGTGCAGTTGTTGGGGTTGTTGTTGTTTTGGTTGGTGTTGGGGTACTTGCCTCTCTTCACTACCTGGGCCATGAGCTTTTGAGTCAATCGAATAGCTTCCTCAATCGCTTGCGGGTCAGAAGAAGTCACATCGCCTTGAATAATTTCGGGAAGTCCCCCGATGAAAGCCTCTAGCAACTTCTCATTATCAGAAACCATGGACGGGCATAACACAGCCAATTCTTGGAATCTCCGAATGTAAGTGTCAATATCGTACCCAATGGTTACTAATTCATAGAACTCCGTCTCCAACTTTTTGATTTCCGTACGTGGACAAAACTTCTTAGTCACCAAACCCTTAAATTGCTCCCAAGTAAGCTTGAAAGCATTCTCCATCCCAATCGGTTGAGCATAAGAATTCCACCACGATAATGCTCCATCGAGTAATGTGCTCGTAGCAAATTTAACTTTACTATCATCCGGACAGTTACATAGCAAAAACACTGATTCCAATTTTTCAAACCATCGAACCATTGCTGTAGCTCCCTCGGTACCTCTAAATTTCGTGGGCTCACCACTTTTGAAATCCTTGTACGAACATTTCTTAACTCCGGATCCTCCGGCATTTCCAGTAGTAGCAGCTAGCCTAGCGGCTACAGCAGCAGTCGCGGCCTCGGCAGCAGCAGCAGCCACCGTTTCCCTTTCAACTCTTAGAGCATTAGCAATGCTATCATTCACTAACTTCTGAATAGCCGCTTGGGTCATTTCAACTGTAGCTTTCTTCGGTGCCATATCTTCTTCAAAACAAGAGGAAATGTGAGACGTAGCAAAATCCGATGTTAATAATAAGCGCTCTAAAGAGATGTGATAAGAGATGATAAGTTTGAGGTTATTTTTCGAAATGATCGACGGGTTCCGAAAAGATGGGTTATGAGGTGTTGTAAGTGCTCCAATGTATAATGGTTTAGTGACTTAATGTGTGAATAAAGTGTAACTCGACATGTTAGTGGTGAAACAAAGGAGTGAGAGCGATTTCGCCCTATTTAAAAGTTTATCTCGGCATTCGTCGTTATCGATGATGAATCAGCTGATATAAAAAAAAATTGTGATAGGGAATGACAAGGAATTCTCCACGTTAAAGTATGGGGAAAAGATAATGGAATGGGCATTTAAGGGCATCCATGTGACAATCGATATGAAATGAAAGTAAATAACTCGAAATATGTACGTATAATCCGCATGTAAAGTGAACATATACTTATGATGAAATGATGAGATGCTATGATAATGTAGTTATAGTCTAGGGTCAATGATGCAACCTAGTTCTCTATAACTGAAGCTCTGATGCCAATCTGTCACACCCCCAAATTACCTGTTTTGCAGCGGAATGGAATTCCTGGGGATTGACTGTCATAGCATCACATTCGCAGTTATATTGAACGACCTAAAGTGTCGTTTGGAAAACACATCGTTTGATTTAATAAAATAATCAGAGTTTACAAAGTAGGTCCCAAATGAAAATCAACTTGTGCGGAAATAAGTTTGTTACAATTCAAACGATGTTTTAAAGTACGTAAAACCCCAGTGAGACGCGTCGTCATCGCGACTCCATGATGTGTCCAAATGCATGCCATGAAGTGAATACCTTAGATACCTGAGATAAAACATGCTAAAAAGTGTCAACACAAAGGTTGAGTGAGTTCATAGAGTTTGTTTTGAAATGTAAAGCCTTCCAAAATCGTTTATGCAGCAAAGGCATTGTAAATCCACTCAGTTCCAAGTTCCGCCCATACAAAACTTGCAACCTGTGTGTTCACAACCCATTGCCAAAGTGTAATATAGTTTATGTTCAAGCCCAAATCGTCAAATGAGTTCACAAAATAGTGCCTAACTTAATGTATCCATAGTTACTTAATATAACACCTAATTCGTACGGTTTCAAATTGTTCCATGACCATTAGTGCAATGTTTATACCCAGACCATCAGTTCAATGAATGTACCATGACCATCAGTCCAATGAAGGTACCAAGACCATCAGTCTAATGAATATACCAAGACCATCAGTCCAATGAATATACCAAGACCATCAGTCCAATGAATATACTATGGAAATACTACGTATGGTAATACTGTTACTTTGCATGACTAAACATTCAGTTCAGTTAAACATGTAGTTTCAAATAATCATGATAGTTATGAAAATAATTGAGCATGTATCTCCCCCAAAACATTTATGAAAACAAGTAAAAGTAGGGGCTATGGAACTCACTTGGTGGAATGATGCGAAGACAAAAGTGAGTACACCGAGATGTAATGTGATACGTTAATCTTGACCTATTACGAATGATATGATATGTCATGTGTTGCAATGTAATGTTATGCATGCATTTCGTATGTTATTTATACCATTTGCGAGTTTTGAAAAATAATACTTGTCGTCGAAAAATACTCATTTGACGTCTTAACCCTTCAAAAATCACTTTACAAGCTTTTACGTCAAAATGTCGTCCTACAATGGTTTTATAATGATTTTTGGTGAAATTACCACTTTTCGTCGCAAAACAATGTCGTCGGAAAAATCATGAAATTAACAAAAATGGCTCCGGAAAAGTAGTCGTAAAATGGTGTACGTCGATCGTTAGAGAACGAACTCGACGGTTTTGGAAAGTTTGTATCGATATCTAGAAGTTTCAGTTCAGGAGTTTTCGTCCAAAAGGTCTCGATCATAAAGATATTAAGGGCTAAAGATGGTGGTTTTTGCTAATTGTGGTGCAGAAAATGAGTTTCGGCCAAGTTTGAACACCCGTAATTAATTTATTATAACTCCGCTTTACAAACGGCTTTTTGTTTTGAAAAATATGGCCGATGAACTTGATTTTACTAGAAGACATTTCGTTCTAAAAAGTTTCACATCATGGTTAAAAACTGCCGCAAACATGGTCGTTACAGCTAATGTAACACTTGTAAAGTAAAAATAATATAGTTTTTCAGAAAATAATAGTTACGGCAATTTTATGAAAACGTGCATATCTTTGTCGTTTTAAATCCGTTTTCTTCGTATAATACGTCCTTAGCTTCGTATCGAAGTAAACTAATATATTTTTGACAAGTCGAAATAATTTGTGAAGCTTAAGGCTCGATTTTGACCCGAACAATATAAAATCAGCAAGCTGAATTTTCAGAAAATAATACGTTTCGTCGTCAAACTTTAAAAATCCATAACTTCTTCGTTATAAGTCCGTTTTTATCCGTTCAAAAGGCCACGGATTCGTTTTAAAGTATATTTTCTAAATATCAAGGCCAAAGTTTCGTACCATCAGTAGGTTTTTCCAGAAATTCGAAACAAGGACAGAACCTTTTTAATACGTATTGAAAATAGTTTTTCTCGGACAAAACCTATTCTAATCCCTTCAAATCAACTCCAAAGCTAATCTAATCCTACCATACACCTTCTTAGGGTGTCATGGGTTCCTAATCACCATCAAGACCAAAGAATACCATGGGAATAATTATAGGATGACCAATATGTATATATAACTTCTAAAATCATGAAATAAATGGTATAAATCACATATCATGCATAATATCTCCAAAAATGAAAAGAAACATATGAAAATGAAGAGGAAACATGAAAATGATAAAAACAACATGCTTACAAGTGATAGTGATGAGGTGAAAGTAACAAGGATTAAACTTAAATACCCTTGGTTTTTATTTCAAAACCATATAAAGGATATAACTAGATTGTAAATGACTTGTGCTTGAAAATCTTGATCCCCTTGTGATCTTGATGTTAGAACCGGTTATGGAGAAGCAAGAGAGAGGAAGAAACTTTTTTAACACTTGAAGTAAAAATGAAATGAATGATATGAATCAAGTAGGGTGGAGTGTAAGTATATGCAATCAAGAAAAACTTGCCCATCAAATAATACCAACCCCCCCCCCTTAGGCCGGTTTTTGGGGGAATTGGTCCACCAAAATATCTTTTTTTTTTTTTAAACTATTACTTATATATATTTTGTATAAACTTTGATAAAAAGTGTAAGTAATTTGTAGAAATTTGCAACTTGTAGGATAAATGGAAATTTTGGTACAAGTGAGTTTTTAATAGCTCAAAATAGAATGTATTGAGATGATAAAAATTGTAAAAATACATTCCTTGTGAAAATTGAGTGATAAATTAATTATCGTACCATTTTTAAGAAAAACGACGTAATAATTAAACTTTAACGATTTATGTACCAATTAAATTTGAAACACTAGGAAAACTAAAAATATAGTTTTTATAATCTAAATGTAAGTTTAAAAATACATCGGGATCATTTTTGAAAGTAACGGGTTAAATATTAAAAATAACAACTCACGCGATAACGTTTATTAAATATAAAAATTACGCGTTGAAGGTGAAATGAAATGTCGTGAATGAACTAATGAGATGCACATGATGTCAATGAAATGTAGACTAATCATAGTCCATATGAAATGTACGTGATGTTATGATCATGAATTCGCCGCTAAACCTTCAAGGTTACGCGAATTTGAACCAAGTAAACCAAGTTTACTATAAATGTTGAAATAATGAGACATGAACCGTGTCAAGAAATGACCTGAAAGTACGGGTTGTCACACGTTGCTAGACCGCCTAATACTCCTACACTTGAAACACGATTAGACCACCAACAGGAACAGATAATAAGTACCTTTTTAGCTAATGTAATCCTCATCATTTATTATTTCTACGATAATCACCACCTTGTTTATTTCATTCCTTACTCCAATTGCCCAATTTTCCATCATTTCACGACGATGCGTCACTATCTTACTAAGGGTTAGGCCAACTTTATTCTCGACCAATTAGTAGACTGTTATTACTCGATAAGGTTCTCCTATGTATCCTACAAACCATCCAACAAAGTTTATTCCAAATTATCCTGCTACTATTTCATGAAATTATTTCACTTGATTTTATTTCGAACTATTTTATCACCATCTTAGAAACGTTGTTTCATAAAGTTTTAACGCAAGTTGTTTTATTATCAACTTATCAATTGGTTTCAGTCATTTTATCAACTATTTAATATCCTCATTCGAAACGATTTTCATGTTACTCTGAAAAATCATCGAGCTATTATCTTACAAAACAAAACGTTGAATATCAAATATTTGTCCTACATTCCCTCTTATGAGATAATAAACTTCATCGTTATCTAACGCAAACTGCTTTCAACTATTTTACCGACCATTTCATCTTACTCCTGTACCATTAAACCAAAAATTTACGACTTTAATAATACTTTATAAACAATGACCTTACTGATACTTTGCAAATTATTTTCTCATAGTATGATAAACCGATTAATTTGCTATTATTTTATAAAACAACAAACAATTGCAATAGCAAGTTATAAACTATATTACAAATTTTTCCTGCAAGTAATATTACGGTCTTATAAACTATTTTACCCTTTTGGTGAGCTATTTCAGCCACTGTCTGATTTAAAATCATAAAACTTGGTACACTTACCTCACAGACTATTCGCCTTTACTTTACTGACTATTATATTACCAACCTATAAACCATCTTGATATTAATTGAACTACGAAATCTTCTATTATTGACAAACGATAAATTGTTTTCTTGTAAGCTATTTTGCAAATCATTTCACGAGTTAGGTTATAATCTGAATTGTGTCTTACCAAAATATTTCACTACCATTGTTAAGCCGTTTTCTATCACTATATAAGCTGTTTTAAAATCACCTTAACAAGTTGTTGCTTTAACACCAAGCCACAACTAAGATTTATTATTAAACTGTAAATGATAAAAATGTTTCCTTCTTACTCAATAAAGTGGTTTTACAAACCTCTTCATAAACTTTACTGTAATTTTCTTACAAACTATGTACTCACGTTTGAAAGCAAAGTTTTATAATCAGATATATCGTGCATAAACATTTCTTTCTGTTAACACTCTATAGATGCTTACGCCATTTATCTCTCACTCAACCGATAAGTTAGGATTTGACGAGTGACTTTTTTTTTAGAAAAGACTTCCTATACCATCTGTGAGGAGGATTCCTCGATACAAGAAAACAATGAAAGGATTTTGGAATTACCAACAAGGACTAGAACTAGGTGGTAGGATGATTCAAAACTCAACCAAAATCTTAAGACATCACGAGACATTCCGAACCACTATTTTGAATTAGAATCCAAACTCTATCATTCCAAAAGTACTAGCTAGACCGAGTTACGAGATTTAATACGAAGCGAATACCCATGAAGCAACACTATAGGGATATACCAAGTCTTCTAACTGAGACTGTAGAACATTCTGTTAAACATGGCCTCAACAATATGTGAACTTCCCTACAATGAGTTTCCCTTAAAGGAAAATATGGTTAAATTAAGGTTATCGATATAAACTTCCCCTAAGGCATTGTGTTCTCTAGAAATTCCCAGTAACCTCACTTCCATATCAAGAGATGCCACAAGTTTGAACATGTCGGACAATCAATGACTCCCCATCTACAAGTGAAACTAGAACAAACATTCTTCGACATTGTATGAGCTGATATCTACTTTCTTGCTAGCATGATAACAATATTAGTGATGAACTATTTTTGGAAGCACTCAATATCGGAACAAATCTTGAACACCAACCACTACACCACCTCACTTAAATATTTAAGGTTTGTGACTTTACAACATGGAGCATGGAAACACTTCGATAATCAAACAATAAACAATTTAGTCATAGAGACTAAGCACCTTAGACAAGTAACAACATATAGCTAGATAAGCTACATCGTTATACGATGCAAAATTTGGAGATATGTCCCATAAGTCGCAAACCATTAGAATCTCAAGTGGGCAACAAATTATGCAAAAGGACCCGTCTTGGAAAGGCGTGGTACGATTTAGAAAAACACTGGACGAACCAATTCGACCCAAATATTCTCATCTATCGTACTTTATTTTCTTTCCGATTTGTTATTACTAACGAGAATTTTAATTCCTTTCACTTCAACTATCATTTTAACGACACAGATTAAATCGTTGTAAACATCGAGAGTTATAACAACTAAACCGAACGTCACGTCATCGTTCCTTAATTATACATAGCCTAGCTAACTATGTCTAATTCTGGAGGGATCACGTTATGTTGGGAGCGGTTATTTATAAATCTTAGTGCAAGCAAAATCTTCACATATTTCAAAGTCAAAGTATTACTTATGAGAGATTCATCCGATATTTTCTTTACTATGATGTTTTGTACACTCTCAATCATCGATAACCGTAACGACACTTCTCCATGTCTTCTCTCCTCGATATTCATCACAAACTCAAAATTTGATAGACCTAACAACGACTGAATTCAGGGACTGAATTCCTTTTTGGATGGGCGAATGTGACAACCCGTACTTTCAGGTCATTTCTCGAAACAATTTATGCCTCACTATTTCAACATTTATCGTAAACTTGGTTTACTTGTTCCAAATTCGCGTAACCTTTATGGTTTAGCGGCGAATTCATGATCATATCATCACGTACATTTCATATGGACTAAGTTTAGTCTACATTTCATTAACATCATTTGCATCACGTTAGTTCATTCATGGCATTGCATTTCACATTTAACGCGTGAATTTTATATTAAATAAACGTTATCGCGTGAGTTAATATTTTGAATATTTAATCCGTTACTTTCAAAAATGATCCCGATGTATTTTTAAACTTACATTTAGTTATATAAACTATATTTTGAGTTTTCCTAGTGTTTTAAATTTATTTGGTACATAAATCGTTAAAGTTAAATTATTACGACGTTTTTCTTAAAAATTTCTCGATAATTATTTTATCACTCAAAGTTCACAAGGAATGTATTTTTACAATTTTTATTATCTCATTACATTCTATTTTGATCTATTAAAAAAACTTACTTGTACCAAAAATCTACCATTTACCTTTTACTTATACATTTTATCAATAATTACACAAGTATTTTATACAAGTTTATAAAAAGAAAAAAAAATATATTGTTGAGACATTGCCCCCCCAAATCCGGCCCTATGGGGGAGGGTGACATTAATTGGAGCATGGTCTTTGATTGCTTAGAAATTTACTCAAACTTATAAGTCTTACTTGATTCATTTTCTCATTCATGTATCTTATTATTCTCAAGAGTTAGCAAAATCTTTTTCTTCTCTCTTTGTTCCTCCTCAAACCGGCCATGGTGATGTTCCAACAAGAAATCACAAAGTTTTGCAAGATCAAGTTTATTACAATCTAGATAACACTCTCATTAAGGTTTTGAAATAAAAACCTAGGGTGTTTAGGTTAAACCTTTGTTCTAATCACCTCATCATAGTTTACTTGTAAGCATATTATTATCATTTTATATATTTCATCTTCATTTCATATTTATCTCTTCATTTTTGGAGCAAACATGCATGACTATGTTGATTTATACCATTTTTACATGATTTTTAGCAATATATATATATATAAGGTCATCCTATGATTATCCCCTTGGTATACTATGGTCTTGATGATGTTTAGGAACCCATGACACCCTAAGAAGGTGTATGGTAGGATTAGATTGGCTTCGGAGTTGATTTGAAGGGATTAGAATAGGTTTAGTACGAGAAAAACTATTTTCGATACGTATAAAATATGTTCTGTCCTTGTTTTGATTTTCTGGAAAATCCGACAGTAGGCACGACTTTTTGGCCTTGATATTTAGAAAATATACTTTAAAACGAATCCGTGGCCGCTTGAACGGATAAAAACGGAGTTATAACGAAGAAGTTATGAATTTTTAAAGTTTGACGACGAAATATATAATTTTCAGAAATTTCAGCAACATGTTTTTACTTTGTTCGAGTCAAAAACGAGCCTTAAGCTTTGCAAATTATTTCGACTTATCAAAAATATATTAGTATACTTTGATACGAAGCTAAGGACGTATTATACGTAGAAAACGGATTTGAAACGATTAAGATATGCACGTTTTCATAAAATTGCCGTAACTATTATTTTCAGCAAAACTATATCATTTTTACGACACAAGTATTACGGTAACTAAAACGACCATGTTTGAGGCAGTTTTTAACTATGATGTGGAACTTTTTGGAACGAAATGTCTTCTAATGAAATTAAGATCACCGAGCATATTTTTCAAAACAATCAACCGTTTGTATAGCGGAGTTTTAATAAATTAATTACGGTTGCTCAAACTTGGCCGAAACTCACTTTTTACACAACAATTAGACAAAATCACCATCTTTAGCCCTTATTATCTTTATGTTCGAGACCTTTATGTCGAAAACTCCTGAACTGAAACTTCTAGATTTTTATACAAACTTTCCAAAACCGTCGAGTTCGTTTCCTAACGATCGACGCACACCATTTTACGACTAGTTTTTCGAAGCCATTTTTGTCAAATTCACGAAATTTCCGACGACATTATTTTACGACGAAAAGTGAAAATTTCACCATAAATCATTATAAAACCATTGTAGGATGAAATTTTGACGTAAATACTTGTAAAGTGATTTTTGAATGGTCAAGACGTCAAAAGAGTATTTTTCGACGATAAGTAATATTTTCCAAAACTCGCAAATGGTATAAATAACATACGTAATGCATGCATATCATAACATTACATTGCAACTCATTACATATCATATCATTCGTAATAGGTCCCGATTGAAACATCACGCTTTACCTCAGTGTACTCACTCTTGTCATCACACCAGTTTACCAAGTGAGTTTTCATAGCCCCGTTTTACAAGTTTTTACATTATTTCAAACCTACGGGGGAGAATACATTGCACAACATTTTTATTACGATACCAAGTATGTTAAATTCATTTACATTGCTTGAGTTACAACGTTGCCAGTTAAAAGTCCCCACTTTAATGCATGAGCCGTTAATTTCCTAGAAGCGTGTGTGAGTGGATAGATCTATCGAGGGTGACGCCTCCATCCGGGTTGGTGAATCCCAATTGTCATACGGATGCATTTCATTCATGAACATTATTAGAGTTGTTTGGCAAGACACTCTGCTGGGGCGTACATCAGTCTGAGCTTCGGTATCATGCGCTTAAGCAATTGTAACATTTTTACGTGACTTAATTGTCATGCCTGTAACATTTTTACGTGACATAATTGTCATGCCTGATCTATACTTGCGTAGTCGTATAAAACATTTACATAAACCTATGATTTCTCACCAACATTATTGTTGACCGTTTTAGCAATGTATTTTCAGGTAACTGAGGCATTATCATCATGACATGGTTTAGGGACCTACCTTTTGAGTCGCGGCGTCGACTTACATTATTGTACATTATGGCACTTTATTTCAAAACCATCGTTTGGACTTGTAATATATTTATGTTTCCGCAAACTTTGTAAACTTTTGGGACCGATGTTGTACTCTGAATGCTTTTATTTAATATCCAACGATGTGTTTTTAAAATGACACTTTAGGTCGTTCAATATAACTGTGATTGTGGTGCTATGACAGTCAATCCCCCAGGAATTCCATTCCGCTGTAAAACAGGTAAATTGGGGGTGTGACATACTTCAATTTGAATATTTTTGTATTTTTGGAATGACATAAATAAATGAAGAAATAATGTAGTCCTACATTATTGTGAAGAAATAAATTAATTTGAAATTACTATTAAAACCAAGAGGTGGTGTTCATAATTACTTTAGTTAAACATGTTTATGTTTCATTGTAAATATATAAACATGAAGTCTTTTAAGACTTATAATAAAGTAAGACGTTAACTTGTTATGTTTTTAATTAAGACATACACAAGAAGTCATTGAGTTTATCAATGATTTATAACGTATAATGGGATTATAACAGTTTATGTCTTCTTGATGAGACATGGATATGAAGTGACTTGGTCAAAGAGTACTTGTGTTATAAAGCATGCAATTAGCTTGGAAAATCTATTGTACCATTAAGTTGACTTAGTTGGTAAATATGTAAGCCAAAAGGAATATGTTTATCTTACATATTGTTAGATCGTCTTACAATATTAATTCTAATGAAATACCACAAGTTAATGGTATGTTGAGTTAGGAGAATCAAACTCTATATGATTTGTTTTATTCAAGATAACCATATCTTCTTTCTTAAAAGTAATCAAGGTTAGAAATTGAGTATGGATTGGATATACTGAATTAGACTCCTGATAAGGATTTAAAACGTATGCTTTTAGGGGGTCATTTAAGCCCTAATTCAACACATTTTATATCCGTTACTGCTTAAAATCGTTCCTTTTCACTTTTTAGGTCTTTTGGAAGCAAAATGCTGGAATGAAGCATATTTGGACGAAAAGAAGCAAAAACATGAAGAAAATGGCAAAGTCAAGATCAAAGACACTCAAGGCTGCTCAGCAGAACCTGACGGCGTCCCATCCAAAGGGCGACACCGTCCCTCTATGAAGACTTGATCAAAAAGTGCATGTGATTGCTCAGCAGAATTTCTGTTCCTAAAGCCTGACGGTGTCACACCTAAAATATGGAGGGCGTCACTCAAAAGTTTCAGTCCAGACGACCCAGATCAAAGATTCAGACAACGTCGCAACTAACGACCGATGGCGTCACAACTCTCAAGTGATGTCGTCCCATCGATGACTTGGCCAAAACTAAACCCTAATGACGGTGACCTGACGACGTCGCTAGCAAAAGGCGACGCCGTCGCGATTGTAAATCTATATATAGAATTCGATTTTTCTGTATTTGAAGAGGTATAATTTTGGAGAGCAAACCCTAACTCAGTTGTAGTCCGACTTGGACAGTATTCTAAGGTCCCATACCCTATTTTACACATCAAGATAAGTTTGTTATTCCAATTTATCATTATATCTACCCCATGTTCAATTGATTGTGTGTATGCTTGCTTGTCTAACATGTCTATCTAAATTACTTGTGTGTTTGCTTAGATCTATGAAACCTAGTTATTGATTGTTGTTAGGTTGTTTCTTTTCTTAATTGTTTTGGGTAAAGGGGAGTAATCCTACACCCTGGTAAAATATATTATCCAAAAACATTGAAGTACAAAAGACGAGGGTGAGTTCCCTCGCCTGAGTCCCTTAGGACACATACATCGACCACTATATAAGAATGACATGCCATTCTTACAACATACAAAAAAAATATCAACCTACAGTGACTATACAAGTGAATAAACATCATAAAATTAAAAGCTTGCTTCACTAAGGTAGCCCCAAAAGCATAGTCATCGAAGAACTTCCAATCATCTTCATTGTCCCACAAACATGCTACAAAAAGAATCAGGACACGGCGGTGAAACACAATGAGATGAACTAACACAAAGATGCCAAAAGGTAGGTAAAGAACACACAAGATATTCCAGTACCCTCCCCAACGGCTCAATGACAATCCACGAAGTCCCAAACACCACGTATGAACAAGCTCAAAATCATTCAGAACCATACTTGCGTATTCAAGGACTCGTACATACATACAACCACCATTGCAACATTAGACGACAATAAGGTTTTCAAAAACCTTAACTTCCAACCATCGTATTATAGACCAAATCAAAACGAATAGTACCATATACCACCAGGTCTGAATTATCACGAAGACGACTTCTAAGGTTTAAACCAAACCCTAACTTTCAATTCAACCAGCAGCATCGATCAAAAAACTAGATTATAAATCAGCAACATGTTACTTTTCTTAATTGATATAGGCTTAGGAGTGCAACTAGGTTTTCGTTATATTTATTATGTGAGTATGCTTGAAGACGATAGGGTGCTCGGAGGAAATAGTCTTGTGCTTGCCGATCCCGTGAATCCTATAGGAGAGATAACCTCATAGAACTAGGTAATACGCACCCCCTACGACTAATAGGAATACAACGCGTTAAGATAAAGGACGTGGCAATTCAACCGACCAATAAAAGATAACTAGGGAGTAATAGTATCTAAGTGAACACATCTTTAATCACCATATGAGCACACTTCAATTAAACATAGCTATCCGTAGTAATGAGTTAAAAATTTTTTTGGGTAAAAGGGATTTTTCACCCTGGTAAAATGCATTACACCAAAAAACGTTGAAGTACAAAGAATGGGAGTGAGTCCCCTATCGCAGCCCTAAAAGGGCAAAAAACAAGCACAAACACATGTGCAACTTACAAAATAATAAGCTAAACAAAGCTACTTAACACCAAGAAACACAAAAGAAAACCTAACTATTTCTTCGTGCGTCCTTGCAACTTGAAGTCTTTAGCAGAGCCACTATAATTCTTAGATTTAGAAGCATACATCTCGATGTCATCATACTTCTCAAAGACTTCATCATCACTTTCAACAACCCCGTCCTCAATATAATCTTGACCCTGTATAGAAGTTGAAGCCACATCACTAATCTTAGGGTAAAGATTTTGTGCCTTACTTGTAGAAGCAATATGAGTGTTGAAACGCTCCCACAAATCAGCAGTCATACTTTCGTAGGTACCTGACGATTGCAACCCTCAACAACATTGTCCTTTCCCCCACATGAAGAATCAGCAATATTAGAAGGCTGTGAATATAGTTCTTGTACCTTAACTACACTATCATCATCTCTTACCGCACCATTAAGTGTACCAAAAGAAGGAGAACCATCATTAGTCGGCTTAACTTCTTTATTAGAAGGGTTCTTTCTCTTGGCAGCCGGTTTTGAAACTGGTTTATACATAACATTAATCTTTGGTTAGAAAACCCGAGACCCTGTAGGAGCTTTACCAACCTTATGAGAGTGAACATGATAATCAACACCAACATCTTTCTTAGTCGAAGCCTGAGTACCCCGCTTTTGTCTTAGAGGACAAAAATAATCATCATGATTGAAACTAACACACTTGGAGCACCAAGATGGCCACCACTCATACTCGACTTCAAGAACTTCCATGTAATGACCCTTACCCTTAGGTAAAGGTATAGCTACATCAATTGATTCCGAAACATCTCTCTCAGCAGATAACTTAATAAGAACCCGTGCGTATGAATATCGACCCCACGGATTGCTACACATAGCATTAGTACCCTGATCAAAACGTATAATCCGCCCTAGCTGTTTTGCAATCAAACTTATACCAACTTTGGAATACACAACGGAAGGTACATTATGGATACGAACCCAAACCGGTACCTTAGTCACTTTCTCCATTTCCAACCTAGTGTTCGACACCCACTCATGCAAAAGAATAGGTACCGATTTAATAAACCAAGGACCCCCATTAAGAACCTTAGTCATACCATCCATTGAAGAAAATTTGAAAATGAAGAAATTATTCCGTAGAATAGTGTGTTCCAAGCTGAACTTAGCCCATGCATGTCTTACATAATTGTCGACAATCAGAAAAGCAAGTCGTTGACCCATAAAATAGCCATAAAGTGTATAGACAAATTTCCCACACATATCATCCACAACTTCAACTGGAATAACAACATTTGCAGCCGATAATAACTTATCATTCGCGTATCCCGACTCTTAAATCTGAATTGGACTAGTAGTATGTTCACAAGACCAGATTCAACTTGAGTCGACCCAACAGCCTTACCAACCATAATATCCTTTGTTGACCCCAAAACACAGCCCTCAAAAGACCCCGAAACATCACCTTGATTGCCATGTCCAGGAGCAACACTATCATGTACAATAGTTGCTTCTGTAGTGGAAACAGATTGGACATTAAACTCAGCAATAGACGCATAAGGAAAGGACGTACCAACCTGTTCAATAACAATTCCCACCCCAGAAGCACTAACAACATCAGCAACATGAGAAGTAGACGCGATAATAGGGTTCATTATCGGTGTTAAAACCGACTCACCATGACCATTATTACGTCTAGACTCATCATGAACTACTGCATCAGAATTCCCAGCATGCTGAAACAGCTCAGCCTTAGAACAATGAGCAGACGCGTCATCATCAGGAACTTGTACCATAAACGTATCATTCCCACTCGAAAAATAGCTCGTAGCAGCAGCATCTGACTTGCCAGAAGCACCAATCGATGCACTTGCCACACCATCAGCACCAGAACTGATAAGGGATCCAACAGCAGAAAATAAAACTGAATGATGAACCTTATCATTACCAAGATCCCCACATTTTAAACGATCCATATGAGCCGCCAATTCCTCCAAATTAACATGAGTTATACCCAGTGGCGCCTCATCATTACAAAGAAACCCAACTTTCATCCTCACAACCCACGTTAAATCGATTGTATAACAGAAAACGTCCCAAAAAAAAACCTAATGTTAACTTCCAGAATTCGTAATGAAACCCTAATATTAGGATTTTTATAAATCAATAAAGCCCAAGACAATGACCAAGATCTCAACAAGTGAAGTATATTCGATTTATAAACTAAATCGGATGGAGTGAATCCCAGAAACAAGTTGTAGATCAATAAGATTGCATGTAATGAAACCCTAAAAAATGATTAGGGTTCAAAAACGCAAGATCCAGAAGAAAAAAAAAACAGCAAAAAAACCTCTAAAACACTCCAATGATATGTAGAAACGATGAAGAACAACAATCAACAATAGAAACACACCAATCGGATTTGAAATTGATAGATTGAGAGGATTTTTAGGACGCCTTTTTTTTGGAGAGAGAGAGGAACGTTTGTTCTTTCTGTAATTAGTTAAATTAGATAATTAGTAGAAGTAGAGAAATCGTTAGAAGTACCACCCCCAATCATTTGTCCCGAGATTTTACTCTTGATTTCTAAAAACATAAAAAAAAAGATAAAAAAAAGAATCATCCTCAACCCCACCTTCTCGTCATAAATTTCTTTCTAGCATTCCTATTCTCCTCGAGAACGATATTAATCCCCAAGGCTTACCCCATACTACACTACAACAACTAGGTTCTCTGCCTAGAGGGTTGAAAAGCTTGCTCATAGAAAAGGAGGTTTTCTCGACCCGAAACCCACACATCAAGTTTTTGGCGCTGCTACCGGGGAATAGAATAGCTAGTTAGACTTCTATCTCATTTAGGTTCCCTTGCTTGATTCCTATCAAGTAAGAATTTTTTTCATTTTCATTAGCTTCCTTGTAGTTTATCCCCCTTCTTCGTGTTTTTGTTCATAACCTTGTAACTTATCACCATGGGTGACAATCCACCACCAAAAAACCATCCACCATAAAACCAACCACTTGATCGGACCTATGCCAACCAACTTCGCGCTCGTATCTTTAGTGAAATTGGAGAACTTAAGAAATTGAATAGGATAATTGAAAGCACACTTGAGAAAGCCCTTGAAGAAACGACTAGTACTATAGATAACAATTCAACCATAAGTGATGATTCGGATGATGAACTTGGGGAAGGAGATTATAAAGTATTAGACATTATGGAGGGTAGTGAGGAAGAGGAACTTAATGAGTATTTTAAGTCATACCCTAATGGAAGGGAAATCGCCTATCATTATAACGTAGTTAGCTATCCGCGACCACCTTTCGAGCCATGCATAAAAAAGGGTGACCCTAGAAACATTAAGATACCATGCTTGATTGGATATTTGTATAGGGATCACACTTACATAGACTATAAGGCGCCCATGAACATAATGTCTAGGCTCTATTACAATTGGATCATGAGTGAAAAGCTAGGACCTAGGAGAGACCACTTTTATCCTAGGAAATTAAGTAACTATGTTATGAGAGCTAGAGGGTTGCATGTCTTTGTAGGTAATTTCACATATGGGTGTGATTTCATGATCTTGAAAGATGTTAAGGGCATCATTGATGGATTCCTAGGAGATGTGATACTTGGAAGACCATTTATTGAGGAATCCATGACGATTTATGATCAAGAGGAAGGAATGGCCAAGTTCTCAAATGGGACCGAATGTGTTAAATATATAATGCCTTACAAAAATAAAAAGTTTAAGGGCATTGATGAGTTAGATGTGGACAATATTCCGGCTTTTGAGGTTGATTGTAAGGATAAAGTTTACTATATCGCTTGTCTAGAGTTAGGCCCCGAATACATTCGTGATGAAGGAAGAGTCAAGGCATTCGAATGGGCATCTAAGATACGCGGAAAGTAGGAGCACGATTACGAATCTAGCTACAAGACTCATATATAAAGAAAAGCGCTTCGTGGGAGGCAACCCATGCTTAATTGTTTGCTTGTTTTGTTTTTCAATTTTTGTGTTTTATATCTTTTTCATTGTTGTTTATTCTCATGTTAGACTTTGTGAAAATGCTTTATTTTGTCTTTATCCTCATCTTAATTACATGTAAAGGTATTTTACAAAAAATTTAAGTGTAGGGAAGATTACATAAGTTTTTAAGAACATGAACATGAGAATTACAATTATTGAAATTGATATATATGTGTGTTTGTTAGAGTCAAATGCTTGTATCGAGTCATAATGGATGTTTTGCAAGAATTTTTCATGGTTTTAATGATGTAATTTTCCCTGAATTTTTCCAGAAAAACGCAGCAGACCACTTTTTGTCAGGACAACCTGACGGCGTCAGGATTAAAGCCTGACGATGTCAGGCAATGTAGAAACAGAATGCTCAGTTTTTGTTTTCTGTGCAACTTGTAAATTTTTGGAAATTTCCAGGTCTTAATTTTCTAGAAAAACTGTAAATATCCATTCCACAAGCATTATATCTTACTTTCTTTCTAGTGTAGCTGTGTGTCATATATAGTTTTACCGCCAATTTTACGCGAAGGTTTCCTTTGTTTTCTTATAAGTGTGCAGGTTATATTGGATAAGAAGAAGAAACACATATTGGATGAAGATTATTACTTATGCATTCTTCTTGGAAGAGAATTTAACCGCAACTTCACACATATCCTACCGAGCTAATCAGGGAATTACTAGTTTCTTTTCCTTACTTACCTTCCTTTATCATAACTTTTATGCTTTCGGGGAACATTGGGGACAATGTTCATTTTAAGTGTAGGGAGGGAGAATAAAACGGGAACTTAAAAACTATTCACTCGCTTGATTATCTGTCTTGTCCTTGGTAATTTGTGTAATAAACCATAAGAAATATTTGTTAGGGAAATTTTAGCACCAAATTTAAAAATTTTTATAACATTTACGAGCTAAACTTTAGTCTTAATAAAGCGTCTCATGGATAGCAATTATATGACTAGTACAAAAACCGTTTACCACTCAAATTCCACCCCAAAAATGTGAGGTGCGCCCCTAGATCTTTAGGAATAAAAGCATTCATATTTAATGCTTAGTGAGTGTACCGGTAGTATAATATATTCTAGAACTTGTTTTGTGTTGCATTCCGAGATCGCTAGTGAGACTACACTTGTGTAGTTAGGAGTAACTAAATGATAAGAGGCATTAGGATACCCCTTGTTTGAAACCTGTATTATAATTACATCTTCCACATCGGTTGAGTAATTACCCCACACCCTTGCGATGTACTCATCTTTAGCACACGATACCCCTAGTTAACCCCTTAGAGCCTATCCTTTTCGCGGTTCTCGTGATGTTTTGGTTTTCCAGAATATCAATGAAGAGCATCGTTTACGATCCACCCCCAAATGTACACCCAAATCGCCTTAGCCTACCTTGTATGCACGTATCTTTAGTGCATTATTGTTATCATTATTTAACCCTTAGTTCAATTATCTAGTTACTTTCATGGTTGCTGAGTTGAGTCATATCTTTTGTACACAGGTTTGGGATGATTGGGACTCATGGGTAAAACTAATATTTTACGGAGTAACGGGAAAGAATGATAAATTCAAATTTCCTTGTCTACGTAATTAAATACTCCAAGTGTTTTGATCTTTTCAAATCGGGTCAATTATTGTTAGAGAAATAAAAACTCAAGTGTAGGGATGCTCCTATAAATCCCTTATATTTTGATGTTATCGTAGAGGGTGGTAGAGTAAAAAGGTATGAAAAAAAAATCGAAAAAAAGGAAGAAAAAGAGATATAAAAAAAAGAATAAAAAAATTTTAAAAATGAGAAAAACATACGGGCTACCATCCTACATCTATCTTTATGTTTATGTTTTTAATTTATGATTTTTTTTTCAAGTTATCTAATGTTAGTGAGTCGAGTCTTGCCTTAGCAACGCCAAAATTACATGCTTGTAACATAAGATTTTTGACTTGCCACCACTAAATATCCCCTATCCAACAAAACCCTTTATTTCCCTACCCTAAGCCTAACGTTACAACCCTTGTAAAGACCTCTTAGATAGTTGTTCCTAGGTGGTTATGCCAAAGCGGTAGAGGTTTGATCTATTCCAAAGCTTATGGTAATCTATGTACTATGCCAGGTAATGAGTGTTAATCTTCCATCTCCATTCATGTTATGACTATTGTGGCGCTTTTACTTGTTGTAAACTATTTTAAACCAATGCTTCATGCTACCTAACTTATAAATTGATTGGTCAAAAGCACATTTGCTTGAGGACAAGCAAATACCAAGTGTAGGGATATTTGATAAGGATTTAAAACATACGCTTTTAGGGGGTCATTTAAGCCTTAATTCAACACATTTTATATCCGTTACTGCTTAAAATCGTTCCTTTTCACTTTTTAGGTCTTTTGGAAGCAAAATACAGGAATGAAGCATATTTGGATGAAAAGGAGCAAAAACATGAAGAAAATGGCAAAGTCAAGATCAAAGACACTCAAAGCTGCTCAGCAGAACCTGACGGCGTCCCATCCAAAGGGCGACGTAGTCCCTCTATGAAGACTTGATCAAAAAGTGCACGTGATGGCTCAGCGGAATTTCTGGTCCTAAAGCCTGACGGCGTCACGCCTAAAATATGGAGGGCGTCACTCACAAGTTTCACTCCAGACGACACAAATCCAAGATTCAGACGACGTCGCAACTAAAGACCGATGGCGTTACACCTCTCAAGTGACGCCGTCCCATAGATTACTTTGCCAAAAAAACCCTTATAACGGCGACCTGACGGCGTTGCTAGCAAAAGGCGACGCCTTCGCGATTGTAAATCTATATATAGAATTCGATTTTTCTATATTTAAAGAGGTAGAATTTTGGAGAGCAAACCCTAGCTCAGTTGTAGTCCGACTTGGACAGTATTCTAGGGTCCCATACCCTATTTTACACATCAAGATAAGTTTGTTATTCCAATTTATCATTATGTCTACCCCATGTTTAATTGATTGTGCGCATGCTTACTTGTCTAACATGTCTAGCTAAATTACTTGTGTGTTTGCTTAGATCTACGAAACCTAGTTATTGATTGTTGTTAGGTTGTTTCTTGTCTTAATTGATATAGGCTTAGGAGTGCAACTAGGCTTTCGTTGTATTTATTGCGTGAGTATGCTTGAAGACGATAGGTTGCTCAGAGGAAATAGTCTTGTGCTTGCCGATCCCGTGAATCATGTAGGAGAGATAACCTCATAGAACTAGGGAATACGCACCCCCTACGATTAATACGAATACAAGGCGTTAAGATAAAGGATGTGACAATTCAACCGACCAATAAAAGATAACTAGAG
Source organism: Chrysanthemum seticuspe (assembly GCA_019973895.1). Lineage (NCBI taxonomy): Eukaryota > Viridiplantae > Streptophyta > Magnoliopsida > Asterales > Asteraceae > Chrysanthemum > Chrysanthemum seticuspe. The sequence goes on along the minus strand of BPTQ01000008.1, from coordinate 199,074,794 downwards.
AGTAATAGTATCTAAGTGAACACATCTTTAATCACCATACGAGCACACTTCAATTAAACATAGCTATCTGTAGTAATTAGATAAATTAGATAATTAGTATAAGTAGAGAAATCGGTAGAAGTACCACCCCCCAATAATTTGCCCCGGGATTTTACTATTGCTTTCTAAAAAACATAAAAAAAAAGATTAAAAAAAAGAATCATCTTCAACCCCACCTTCTCGTCATAAATTTCTTTCTAGCATTCCTATTCCCCTAGAGAACGGTATCAATCCTCGAGGCTTACCCCATACTACACTACAATGATTAGGTTCACTGCCTAGAGGGTTGAAAAGCTTGCTCGTAGAAAAGGAGGTTTTCTCGACCACGAACCCACGCATCAACTCCAACCTAGAAGATTAATAAGACATCATTTTACTATGAAATTAATTCTTAAAATTGAAGATTCTAAATTTGCTAAACTACTTATGAATAGGTTATTAACAAACGAAGTCAGGAATTGTCAATGTGTATTTTTATTGTCCCAAAAAGATAACATTGTATTGTTGCTCTACTTGCTATGTATTTATAGAAACTCTATATATTACAAAAGGCAAGTGGGAGTTTTTTTATCTTGAAAGATAAAATTACAAGATACATAATCTTCTAAAACACATTAGTGAATATCATGATGAGGCTAAACATTTAAATGATAGACCTCAAGATGATGGAGTTCTTATTCATAGATCCGCAAGGATATCTCAGATATTTGATTAATATGCATGAGGAACATGAGTTACATGAGGATTGCAGTATTATGATGAACCTGATAATCATTATGATGGGTTACCAACTATTGAATTGGGTAAATTACTCATACTATGAATAATAAGATTCTGTCTATAAAGATAATCAATTTTTGGAAACTTGTTTTATCTTAATAGTTAGACTAGAAAATGAAGATGAGTTTCTTCAAAGATAAGGTAACCCTAGTGGTTTTAATCTTTATGAAGAGATCATATGAACAATATTTTACACATATTTAATGCATATCTTATGAAAAGATTATTAATCATACTTAAGCAATTAATTGTGACTGAATATTTTTTCATTGACACGTTAAATATATAAAGATGATAATTGTCATAACTATTTTCATTAATATGAAAAATGACAATGGAGTATCAAAACTCTTTCTTGAGAAATTACTTGAGCGAGGATGGTAAGTAATCGAAAGAATTTTTTAATTCATATATTTTTTGGAAATGTACAAAATGCAATAATTCATAAATGGATTAATGCATGCATCTAGAAGATAACATTTATGTTTCTTAAATCATAAATGTTGTATAACATATGAATAGTAACATTCCATCTAAGCTAAATGTTAACTTTTAGATTAGAATGAATCTTCAGTTGAAAGATTTGGAAATAAAACATACAACCTTGCTTAGAATATATGTTTATTGTTATTAAATATGTGCTGTAAATGATTCTAATAAAACATGAAATATCATTTGGGAAATGGATACATATCTTTTGACAAGATAGAACATGAATGAAATCTAAGTTTGACTTGAAGATTCATCATGTACATCATGTTGTGTATTAAAATTTTTGTATCATGCTTGAATGCAAGATGATTTGACAATATTGATATCTAACTGAAAGTTATTAGATAACTTGTGTAATGAATATTCTAATAGAATATGTTTGGACTTAGAATTACATTCCTCAACTTGGAATTGCTCCTAGTGTAACATCTTGTTAAAATCCACAGTTATTAAAAAACGTTAATCAAGGATTAACTACATATTACTGTTTACACCTATTTTTTGGCAAAAATTTAAAACTTTTGTCCACACTATGCAAATCTGAATCAGGATATGTATGTGATTCACACCATTATGGAAACGAGCTCACACGCGTACTACGACATTCGCAATTGTGTACAAATCAATCTTGGATTTGTTATGATCACCCACACCCCAAAACACACTCACAACCCCCCCTGGATCCCACATTTCACTAATTGGGCCTGATATGCCTAAGTGGGCCCCACAACAGTCAATGGGCCTCAAATACATCTAAGAACACTAATGGACCCATTTCACAACCAATCGAACCCTATTTAAGTTCATTGGGCCTGAACCAAAACCCAAGCCCAATAGGCCCAAACACCTCAAATAAACACACCTACATGGACGAGAAACGTGTTTGCTTTGCGCCTTTTATTCGCAATCTGTACACATAACACATATAATAAATTACATGGTTCGAATCACCACAATGTTGAGAATCAAGATCAACAATTACATTAAGATAATACATACATATGAATAAGAAACGAGAGCCAAAGTAAATGAACCTATCGCCTTTTACAAAACTTATACAAATGATACAAAATGTTTCCAACTTGTTTCCAAGTATCTCTAATCACTTTCGAAGTCTTCCTAACTATGTTATAAGCCCTCCTACACCTCACTAGACACACAAGTGCTTCCCAAACACAATAACATAAGTTACAATGTCGTTTGGACCCTTTGAGGACCCTATCACCAAACGCACCCTAAGCCATGCAAACCAAGGTCTCAAACATTATTTCCACTACATGTCTAACTAATCTAGCACCCAAGTATCTCATTTAGTTTCCTAGCTCACAAGTACATGAAATGAATTGAGGTTCTAGAAGGCCTAAGCCTCGTCACCCTCTTGAACGAGTAACCAAACACACTTGTTAACCACTTGGACTAGTTCTCAAGTACTCTAGCCCTAGCCACCCCCTTCTACTTGCTTGTCTCTTCCATATACTTCTTGTCTCACCCCCACTTGTCCCTATCGCAAATATATACTCCCATGCAACTCCCACTTCATGTAAAACGCTCAAAGTTCACTCACCAAACTCCCCAAGTCTTTTCGTTTCTGTCCCTAAGTCGTGAAGGAAGTGGTTAAGTACTAGGTGATCCCAAGAGTGCCCAAGACATCCAAGAGCTCTCCCCAACACTTTGGTGTGCTAACAAACGAGCTACAAGGTCCACATACCCTCACCAAGTCTCCAGGCTCGTATATCTACCCACCTTTTAGGTGTCGTAAGTTATTTCCATCACTTAGTCAATTTTTGATATACTTTGAATCCTCTCTTAACTTGCTCAAACGACCTAAGCTTTACATGTTTTTCCATCAACTCTCGTTAACCATAAAGCTCACATGTGTACTCACTTGCCTCCTAACACACCTAAAAATGGAGTTATACACTTGTTTTACACTCACCCCAACTTATGATCACTCAAAAACACGCGTTCCTTTTACCACTTGAACGAACTACCAAAACTCTCTAAGTAAAACTCAAGTCACAAGAATGATTTTTTCATTAGGAATGGTTTTGTAAAACGATATTCATATGTACACCATACTTGATAAATTGTTCAACCCATTTCTTTATACATCCAAGAAACAGGAAACATCATTATATTACCCTAAAAAGCTCACTTGATAACAATGAAACAACTAAACCTAAGATCACTCGCAAACTATCTAAACACACTTAACGGGCCTAAAGCCCATTAAGCACTAAATAAGCACACATGTAATAAGAACTAAATAAGCAGTTTGTAAATTGGAAATAGATAATAATAAGCCCATAAATGATCCCTCAAAACCCCAAGTCCAACGAACCTATGAAAATACTAAAGGGCCTTAGTTTGGCTTGTTAAGGCCCAATAACACAAATAAGCACTCAAACCCCCCCCCCCCTAATAAGCTGTTTTAAAAGCTTAACTAGCTTCTGGGAATGAAATAAGCTAAAAGAAATGGTAACATAAGCTAAACATTGATTTTGGACTAAAAATGCAACTTTTGTAAAGTTGAGGGGTGGAAGTATAAGGACTAATTTTGCAATATATACGAATTCAAGGACTAAATCTGCCACTTTTGTAAATTAAGGGTACAAAATTTCAAGTGGGTAAAGTGAGGTTATAAAATGTCTGTAGAAGTACTTATGGGCTAAACATGTCATTTTGGAAAGAGTTAGACCAAAAATGAATAATTATATATTTAAGGACTAGAAATGCAAATTTATAAAGTTAAAGGACTAAACTTGTAATTATACCACAAATAATTCCAAAACTACCACCTTTGGAAAACTAAAAGTAGAAATTTAATATTTATCGACAAAAGGTGAAATTATATCATTTATTACCAAAAATGTAACTTATTTGGAGTCTAAGGACTAAAAGTGTAAATTCTTATAAACTAGTGCCAAAACTGACACTTAGATAATTGAAAGGGAAAAAGGTGAATATTTTAGAAAACCTTGCATTTAATTAACACATATGAATAGATGGGTTAAAAGTGTAATTTTACCAAAGTAAAGGGACTGAAAATGTAAATTATCATTTTTAAGGTTTGAAATGTGAATTTCTGGAAACTTGAAGGTTCATTGAGCAACTTTAATAAAAACACTGAGATATGATAAGTCACCACACCACTAGAACACTCGACCACATAAAATTTTACGTTGCAACTATATGCTATGCGCAACACATAGAAGGGCAAATAATTACTATAAATAATGTTTTTGAACTTCAAATATTTTACACAAACACAAATCACCCACACCTTCCAGTGCTGAAATTTCTCATATTATCCAGGTTGCGTGTTGGAGCCGTTTCCGAGTTGCATTTGATATTATATAATTGCTTACTGTTGGGATTTGAAAATCCATGTTGAAGTGTCGGTCACCCCAACAATTGTCTATCATATTATAGCTCGTAGACATAACAATATATTAGTTAGTTTACAGTAGTATAAGTAACACCGTGGAAGAAGGACTGATCTTTACCCACTGTATGCCTGATCCATAGCCCGAAGGAGGGGCCTAGACATATGTATAAATAGCCCTCTCCCTACAAGGGAGAGGATTGGATGTTCAAAGTTAATCTAATATTTTTTTGTTTCTCTCTCTCTAAACCTCCCATTCTCTCACTTTCTCTCTCTAGAATTGTACACGATCCATAGCTATTTGATTGTGGTATTATGATTTCCAATATCTTATAATTGGTATCAGAGCACATGGTTTGATTAGCTAGGTTGTATGTGCGTTCATCTTGGTGGTTTTAGATCAAAAAGTTGGTTTTGGAAGGTTTTTGGACTCATAAGTGACTTCCTTTGATTTTCATGTTTTTGATGTTAAAGTAAGTGTTTTTAAGATAGGTATAACCTTTTAGGATCAAGTTGTGCAAAAGAAACCAAGAAAAAACGTTCAAAAGGGTGAATTTTAGGTGATTTTAGGTGAAAAAGTGTCTTCATTCTTGTATGCGGTTTGACTCTCGGACTTAATTCTTTGATGCGGTTTGTCCCCATTTTGATGCGGTTTGAGTGGATTTTGTATGCGGTTTGATACTTTTGTTGCGGTTTGAGGAAAAGGACAAAGGGACAAAAGGACAAGTAGTGGGTGTACTATTGTCCCCTTGCGTTTTGTCAAAGGTGCGATTTGTCCAGTGCGGTTTGATAATAGGTGCGAGCTGATCTCTACGATTTGTCATCCTGCGGTTTGATTGAAGCGATTTGGTTATTCTGCAATTTGAGTAAAGCGGTTTGTCAATGTGGTTTGTTAACGATGCGGTTTTTCAATTCTAAGGTTTGATGACACTGCGATTTGTCAAAGATTGAGACTTGTCATCTGATTCAAACATCATCAAATCACAATTTAACAAAATTCACCTAATCCAATCATACCAATATCCCTTTTAACATACAATAACTAATCATTGAATCGATCGAACTTTTATCATAACACGTTCAAATTCACAACAACATCATGTCTTACACTCCTGATCCAGTGATTTCAGAAGTACTTAAATTGTATGATTTGTAGACAACCATGAGAATAATTGCTACACTGAACGGTTAAAGATGATTGAATCAATCGATGAGGATGTGAGATCTCAGTGTTCAGACGCTGAAGAGAGAGAATTGCACCTATCAAGGTTAGAAAATGCTATTGCAAAGTAAAAGGAAAGTTGCATTGAACCTTATCGACAACTTCATTCACACCTCAAGTTACTTCGAATTGATGAAAAATACACATTCGGAATCGAACGAGCAGCTATTACACTTTTCCGTCAAGATTTCTCATCAATAACTGACACCTTGTTCTTGAACTTGGAACAATTGGAACAACAACTTGACAGAGAAAAGGTTCTTGAAAACAGTTCTAAAGCTGCTCTTCGGGTGATCTACAAACAACTTCAGTCATTCATCAATAGTGATTTCACTTCGGATTATGATAGACATATGACTGAAATTTCGTTCAAAATCACACTGGGACGGAAGCTAACATGTTCAGAGAGACATTAATCCAACTCTTGGATAATGTAGAGAAGTATATTGAGGAAGTTACACATAATTATGAAAAAGTGGATGAGTGTCGGGTGTAGTTGAGAGATAGTTGTGATGAGTCGGGTAATATATCAGTTGAAAGATCGGGTATTGCTGAATGCAGATTATCAGATACAGCAGAGATTGATGTAAACAGTTGTTCAGTAACTCCTCTCACACAAGAGATGGATGCAGAAATCAGAATGGTGAATGAACTTGCATCAGGTGTTGAAGTAGTGGTAACTGTTCAAAATGATGCATCTGAAAATACTCTTGTGCAAACTAATCACATCACATAACATGTTCTTAATAAATGTTCTGTAACTAAAGCTTAGTCTGAGATAAAATGTTTCAAAACTAATGATATGGTTGATAAGATAACTTTTAATGAACTTTCAAACAAATTCTCAAAACTTGAAAAACATTTCATTTCACTTGAAATTGCAATACAAAGAAAAGAAGAAAGTTTTCAAACTGAAAAACCATGCACAAATCCGGAATTTCCTGAATTTCGTAACTTTTTTGAAATAAATGATTTGAAAGCTCAGCTTCAGGACAAAAACTCGACAATCAGCAATCTGAAGAAACATATATCTGATATGAAAGTTAAAAGTAATTTGGTTACAAGTAATTCTAATGTTACTACTACAAATGATATTAAAACAAGAAATGATGAATTAGCAATTTATGTGACCAAATTACTAAAGGAAAATGAGACTTTGAGAAAAAAATATCACATAGAACTAAGTGACTCTATCAAAGAAGCTAGAACTAAGTCATTGGAACAAACAAACTCTTTGATAGCAAAAATTGATGATCTCAAAGATCAACTTCACGATAAGAGTTTCGCGATAGTTGCCTTAAAGAATGAGCTTAGAAAAAACGTAGGGAAAAGTGTGAACACTAAGTTTACAAAACCATCAACCTTGGGGAAGCCAGTTTATCATACCATTAGAGACCAGTCTGTTGTTAGGCAGCCTACTGTGTTTATATCTAAAAGAAAAAAATCTTTAAAGAGAAGGCTTGCCTCCCAAGTTGATGAGAACAAAGTTTTGTCAAAACCAGTCACTTTACAACCTAATCCTAATAAAATGAAGGATAATGCTTAGGCTAAAGCTCAATCTTTTTAGACTAGGAATGTAAGAAGATCCTCTAGTGCACTAAAGAAGTCTCAGAATGTTAACCCCTCTCCTAAGAAAAGATTTAATGACAAAGCTTTAAAAAATAGGAATAGGAATTCCACTGTGCCTAAGAAATCAAACACTCCTAGATCTTGCCTTAAGTGGATACCGACTGGTAGAATGTTTAAGAATGTTGGATTCACACGGATTCCCACCATAATACTGACCACCAATGGCAACACTAAGGTTGATTGTGAAACTCCGAAAAGTCTGGATATTGTTGCTACTAACCCACTTAAATGCACACCCTCTTGTGTTGTTAGTGCAGGTATTCCTCATTATTTTGCAGGTACAATGCTTAACTCAATCAAGAAAAGACTCAAGGACTGGGTTCCAAAGGAAAAGAAGCCTCCCCTTTCAGGAGCTCTAGCATGTCAGAATTGATAAGCATGTACTATGATTCCTCATCACCTCAGCTCAGGACTCGTACTTTAACACACTTCACTTGAGAGTATTTCCAATTTTGGTATACTCTATATAGGTTTTCACTCTGTAAATACAATATTCTTTGCAAATATTTTATCAGAAAAAAAAAAAAAAAAAAAAAAAAAAAAAATCTATTATTATTCTTTATTCTTTTTAAAATCTTTCAAAAACCTATAAAATTTTAAAAAATCAGAAAACTCCAAAAATAGTTTCATAGGCATGTCTTTTGGTATCGATAACATCTACGGTCCTAGAAATATCATTCCATAATGACACGGGTCTTTAGATGAAGTTCAGATGTGTTTTTCAAAACATGCTACCCAATTTCTATTATATATTGGTTTTCACAAACACATAATCAAGCATTAGTATGGATCGAATGAGATAGATTTTAGAGAGAGGAAGATGGGATCCTTTCTAGAGAGAGAAAGTAAACAAAAGAAAGAAATGTTAGATTAAGTGAGAGGTCCAACCCTCTACCTTGGGAGGTAGAGGGTATTTATAGTTTTACATAATACGCCCTCTGTCGGGCTGTGGATCAGGTATACAGTGGGTAAAGACCCGTCCGTCCTCCGCGGTGTTGCTCAAACTAACTAACTAACTAATAAATAAAGTAATGTCTACGAGCTAACATATGCTAGACTAGAGTTGGGGTGACCAATACTTCAACATGGATTTTCTAAATCCTAACAATCTCCCCCTAAGGGAGGTCACCCCATGAATTACATTTTGTATCCTTGCATTCTATCTTTAACTTCATGCTCGAGCTCGTAGACTTTAATTCTTCAATTTCCGCAATCTTTGTGCATTAGCAATGATTCTTCAAAGTTCGATTACTTTGTACTTTCAGTGGAGGTCTTTAAACTGATCCACGTTATGGTGAGTCTTTGAACTAGCTTTGAGATCATCAGCCACAGCAGATCTCTGACTCATCCTTTGTGGAATTGCCATTTATGTGATGTTGTGACTTTTGGACCGACATGCTCACACTTTCTGGATCATGAGATCTTTTCATCAGAGTAGCGGAAGCATCTTTATATATCTTTGATTTTCATGATTTTCTTCAAATAAGTGTGAATGCTGTGAGCATGCGGCTGTGAATTGACTTCTCAATATCGATCAGCTGCAACCATCCAATATTCCTGCAAACAACAGTTAGCAATAAAACACACGAAAGTGTCTTTGTTCACTTTCGTTGAATACAGTTGCAAGAAATACGGTTCCCTGTTGATCAGTATAAATACTGCCTGTGATCAGGTATCCGAAGAATCTCCTTGACAGGGTTTCGCAGCTTGATCTGGCCATTCTCAAACCGGAGCATCCCAAAGTAGACAACACAGAGTGAGTGAAACAGCGAATTGAGATTCACTGATTGATGAAAAATTGATTTTAAAACAATCACGTATTGCTTAGAAGAAAGAGTTTTGCAATACGATGAAGGTTTTATGAGAAATATCAATTTTCAATCAAAAATACTTTTTGCATTTGAAAAAGAATACACATTCGATGTGCTAGAGAAAAGAAGAGATTTGCACATCGAACGGTTTTTCCAAAAGTATTTTTCAATCAGAGATACTTTTTGTGTTTGAAAACATGAATACACATTCGATGTGCTAGAGAAAAGAAGATTTGCACATCGAACGGTTTTTCCAAAAGTATTCGTCAATATATTTCCTGGACCAAGGTTGATTCAACAATGAATCGCCCCATCATTTCTATCCAGTTGTCACAAGTTTGATCTTTAGAAAAGATCTCACATGTCACCCACCAAGAGCTTGTTTGATGTTGGCTCTAGAAGAATTTTCATCTTCATCTTGAATATTTATCATATCACTCGGATGTTCTGGTAATACCACAAGGATAATGCGTAGGACTCTCAATATATACTTACTTTCCACATTGTGTTAAACAGCAAGTCTTCATTAATTTTGTGTCCTAATGAGATTTTGTGGATGATCTCTTGGCTCTAGACTCAATTAGTGCACATTTGGATTCCTATGCCGGAGACTAGGGAGAGGGTCTCCTTCTTCAATATCAACCATCTCTAAGAGAAAGTCGATAGATTATGTAGGTTCCCCGTGAGAATGAAACAAGTCCTTTTAAGAGGAACTTGAGTAGCTTGGGAAGTTTAGTGCAGTGCGTCACTGGGTCCATGATGTCTTGTCTTCAATACCAATGTTACCTTAGTAACCACCAGTAGCAAATGTATTGAACCCGGTTTCTGCCCTAAGGTTGAATTATTGGAGGGCTATTTCTTTTCACCCTTTTCACATTCATTTCTTTTTCATTCTTCAACCCCTTCAGTGCTTAACTAGATTTCATTACTAGAACCTTGTTGGGTTTGTTCCAGTACTAGCTCTGTCTCAGTCGGCACTCTTCCCATATTCTCATTTTTCTCCTTTTTTTCATCATACCTAAGGACTCTACACTATCTAGTGGATTGTCCCTGGGTAGATCCCTCCGGCTCTGGCGGGATCGTGGGAACGAATACCTAACCTAACCATCCTTATAACACCATGCATAAAGTAAATTGGTCGGTCTTTTGGTATTGTTCTTTCCTTCTTGAAACCAATTGAAAAATCAATCAAGGTACTTGTGATGTAAAATCAAAGCATTTTGTACCTTAATTGTTTTGATCATTTAGAAATGCTCCCCCTCACATGTGCATATGATTTTGAAATTTTTTAGCACATGGAGGCAAGAGGTCTTAGAAAAATTTCTTTGATCTCAATTTCCGTGGAAAAAGCCATTTGATTATTCTTGGTAAATTCTCCCCCTCAAAATGTGTGTTGGTTATTTGAAATCATTTAACACATAGAGCAATGAGGTTTTTGAAGAATGTCCACGATCACATATGCCATTGAGAAACCATTGTAAAATCAATCAAGGTACTTATGTTGAAACATAGAAATCTTTGTACCTTGAAAGTTTATTTTCTTTTGAAATGCTCCCCCTCAATATGTGCTTCGAGATTCGAAAGCATTTAGCACATATGGGAGAGCAGTCTGCACTTTGAGTCAAAATATCATCTTTTATCAGATTTTATAATTAAATCACAAATTCTCCCCCGGTCAAAATATCTTGCTAGTTAGGGATGTGTCCTAACATTTTTGTGGTTTTGTGCTTGGTGTTTGTTGTTTCTTGTGCCTTTTTGGGTGCATTCCTTAATATATTTTACCTTTGAGGAAAAAAAAATATCAAACCCTTTGAGATTTTGGATCCCAAGTGATTTAATAAGGTTTAGAAAACATGGGAGAAAATGTGGCCTTGTTTAAATACTCTTCTGGATTTTGGTTAAATGCTCCTCCTCAATCATGTGCATCATGTATTTGAAGTCGTTTGGCACATGAAGGAAGGAGTGCTTTTGAAACAATCACCATTTAAAAATGATTTGAGATTTAAATCACGATCTATGTCCCGATCAAAAATATCAAACCATTTGAGATTTGTGATCCCAAATGATTTAAATTATTTATAAAATTTTAGGGGAAAGACGTGGCACGATTTAATTTTGAAAAATGATTGATAGGGAACAGTTTTTCAACATTAAAGATTGTTAGTGTCATGTATAATAGTTTTTAAGAGATCTTTAAGTAAAATAAAACAATTTCACAATCAAACAAGAACATAAAAAATTTCATTTTGAAAGATCTTTGAGTTTTAAAGAAAATCATACCATGACATAACATTAAATCTTTAGAACACTACTTATTTTGTACAAATGGACTTGATAGATGAAATATCGTTTGAAAATATTTAATTTGAAATCACTCTCCCCCTCAATCGATGACCGTAGTCGTGGATTGAGTGACTTAAGATTTGACAAAATAAAGTCCGGTTGATTTATTTTCAAAACAATATTTTTCCATTTTCAAAACAATTTTATCAAATTTGTTGAAAAATGGTATTATTCACTACTTGTCCTGCACAAAGATATGTTAGGTGGTTAAGATGCTTCTGTTGTTGCTGTAAGGCTTGAAGAAAACCGTCTGCTGATGCAGTGAGACCTCTGAAGTTGCATCTATCGTGCCAACTATCCATAGAGAGATCCAATTAAGCTCCGTTTTGTCGACCCAAGATACAGTTATCCTTTCCTTTCAACATCCAATCATCCTCTTATGTGGGATCCGGATCAGGAACAATCTTTTATACCATGATATGCATACGTTAGTGAACATACATACATATATATGGTGGTCGACATCACCCAAACAACAATCGACTAATAAAAGTCAATCCAACATATCAATCAGATCATAAAAGGCATGGGAATTATGTGTTTATCAAACTCTAATCATCTAAGCCTAATAATCATATCCTAGATTCCTAGTCCTTCGACATAGGCAAATATCTTTTTTAGTTAAGCATGTAGGATGATTAAATAAGCTCGTTTAGATGATATAAATTTGAAAAACATTCTCCCCCTCAATCAATGACTTATTTTGTGAAAAACTTTAACCCTGCTGAAGTCATTGATTGGGTTTTGCAAATTTATGTAAACTCGATTCTGATTGATTTTCAAGCAACTCATTTACCACCATTTTGTTAAAACAAATATTTTTCTGAAGAATTATAGAAAGAAAAACATTTGTGTAGGAACAGCAGTCCTTTCACATACTTTCCTCATTTTGACTTTAGGATAAGTGCACGAAATTTATGAAAATCGTTTAAGCGTAGCACTTTCCCTTTTGAAGAGCGGGTTACTATCTGAAATAATAGCAACCCATGGTTTAAGCACGGGTTACAATCTGAAATAACTGCAAGCCATGTTTAAGCGCGGGGCACAGTCTGAAATAACTGTAAGCCATTGTCTGAGACATGTTTTGAAAAAAAATATTTACACCTCCTACTCGAACTTCATCTAAAGTCCCGTGCCATTGTTGAATGACATTTCTAAGACCGTAGATGTTATCGATACCAGAAGACATGTCTTGAGAAAAACAATATTTTTTGGAATTTTTCAAATTTTCTGATTTTTATGGACTTTTTTGAAATTTTTACATTTTTCTATTTTCTTGTTGTTGGTTTTTTATTTTTGTATTTTGCTTTTTGATAAATATATACAAATATGATGATATATTTTAAGAAGATGATGATACGAGTACCAAGATAAGGATATCGTTCAGCACTTAGTAGAAGATAGAAGTCATCATTTCTTAAACTTTCAGCACCAAAGCTTTCGAGACTCTTGAATGGACGTCAGAAATTGAGCCTACAGAAAGTGAGACTTTGGTAGCTTCCCCCCAAAGCGACAATCTTCGAATAAAGACCATTTTCCCAAGAAGTAGAATGTGAAGAGAAACAGTCTCATTGAATGAAGCTCAACACCGAGAAAAACACGAGAACACCGAAGTAACAAGTTTAAACATTGATCATCTTTGCGGTTATCAAACCCGAAATACATGATTAAGCACTATCACGTGAACATGTTGTGCGTCCCCGATGTACACATTACTCTTCGAGATTGAGCAGTTGTCTATTCGGGAGAACGATATGTCAACATCTTCATTTCACCAAATGCATTCCAGTTATCTTTCATATAACCAATCAGCCCATAATGTACACATGTACCCAACAAGAGTAGAGACGATGACATCCAAGTAACATGTTGAATCACTGATCATCTCTGCGGATATCAACTCCAGAATAACTGAATAAGCTCGATCATGTGAACATGTTGTGATATCAACTCCGGAATAACTGAATAAGCTCGATCATGTGAACATGTTGTGCGTCCCTGATGTACACATATCTCTCCCCTAATGGTTACGATCTCATTGGAATCATCATAACATTGTGTACATGAAGCAATAACCAGAAGCACTTTATCATAAGCCATATCGAAGATGTCGATAAGCAATATCATCTCACGCTCCAAATATTCTTCTCATATTTCTTCCCACTGAGAGCTGAGTTAACACATACCAAAAGTGTCAAGAGACCACTTACCCCAAATAGTTGGAATAATACATCCTTCCCCCAAATAGTTGGAATGATACATCCTTCCCCCAAATACTTTGAATAATACATCCTTCCCCCAAATAGTTGGAATGATAACACCAAATGCCACGAATTAAACACTGAGTTTCTCTACGGTTATGACATTTGTCTCCCCGGAATAACTTCAATATAGAAGAAGTATTAAGTTCATCACGTGTACTCGTTGTGCGATTAGATGTATGACTCCTTCCCCCTTGCTGGTTTTGATACCTCAGAATCAGCAAGACATAATACACTCATATCCTTGAAATATTTTGAGAAGAACATAATGAGCTTAAATGTATCTTGTGAGAATTTACTGCTATATAAATTCTCTCTGACTATCTTAACCAACCCAGATGTGGACAATTTGAAGTGACCACTGATGAAGCAAACCCGATATACCAACCCAGATGTGGACATTTGTGTCTTAATCTTGCACTAATGTTGGCAGAACGGTGTCTAGAATTTATGCTCCAAGCAAATCTCTAAGTACTCAATACTCAACCAAAGTATGAGACATTAACACCTCTTGCGATTATCCACAACGACATTTGCATGTGTCACTGAGTAAAACAACGTAACTCCTTAGAGTGATAGTTAACCATGTCTTCAACCATCCAAACCTACTGCTGGTAACTAGATAAACCAAGTCTTCAACTCAAATTGTTAAGCCCGAGCAAGTTATCTAATAAGAACACGCCTTTGTGAAAGTCAACTTCAATCTCAAATAAGTGATAAATGATTAACTCTAAAGTAATAAACTTGTGTCAAATGCCCACCACGTGAATAAACATACAACCGGATGTACATTGACCCACTGAATGAACCGGAACAAATGATTCCTCAACACAATGTATTCTTCCTAAAGGTATACATGTAGAGACTGATCTGGAAGATTCACCAATAATGTTTTTGAGCAGATGAGGTAGTCATTTTCCTTAATGTTCATGTGGTTGATTTATAGCATGCACATTGAGAGGAACAATAATCCGTGAAGATTTGGCAAAGGAATACCAAAGAGCGGATCATTATTCATGAACAATAATCCGTGAAGATTTGGCAAAGGAATACCAACGAGCGGATCATTATTCAATAGTGCAACTGCAATATTACGATAGTCATTATCAATGCCTCGAGGAATAACTGGAGATTGGGTTTCTTGAGTAGTCTGAGTTGTAATTCTTAGATGGAGAACTAGTTGAGTCAGTAGGAAACAGAGCAGGAGCTTCAGGAACTGGATGAACAACATTCGTTGGAGGTTGGAAGAACTCATCAAACATATCTTAAAACAATGAATCCCAAATAATAAATCCCAGTTATCCTTAGTAAGTGAAACATTAGGCATTGGAGAGTCGTATGACCATAATTCAAGTATCCATCAACATGTAGTATATTCACTCTTCTCTTCCCCCCCCCCCCTCAAAAATTGCATCCGAAGTTGCCATTTTTGATTCGAACAAGTGAATAAGGGTATACACCAACGAACGTAGATCCACTTGAGGATTGAATGAGCATAGGAAAAAACATGAAGCTTGTTGATGAAGAATGTCGATGAGATGGTCATAAACATGAAGATTTCTCTTCTTCTGAAGATAAAGCGCACTGAAGCATACACCATTCTTTTCTTTGAGGAACGGGGCCTGAAGAGTTATCTGCAGACGCCATAGTGATGAAGAACGAGGCCTGAACTGATGTAAACAGACATCATTGCCGATTGAATATCAAGGTTGAGTTACTTGAACCCGTGAGTTATGAGATATCAATCCTTTTGTTATCCATACTTTAAGCCAGTCCATGTATTGAAGGATCAAAGTATCTGCAACTGAGTAAGGACTACCTGCACTAACATTACAAGCTTGATTGCATATATACTGGTTAGTGACATTAGCATCCAAACCCTTTGGGGTTTCACGGTCAACCTTGATTTTTCCATCGGTAAACAACTTTCCGGTAGGTATTCACCTAAGTCCAACATCCTTAAACATTCTACCAGACGGTATCCACTTATGGCAAGGTCTAGGACTGTTGATATTCTTATGCACAGTGGAAGACTTATCATTATTCCGATACTCCAAAGATTTAGCAGTTAGGATCCATCTATGCGAAGTTTTAGGTTTATTTTGCTTCATAACATGTTGAACCTTAGCCATGTTAGTATTCTTAGTGTATTGTACCTTAGCATGTGAATTAGGAAAATGTTTCTTATTCGGAAAAGACTCAGAATTTCTAGTTTCATTTTCTACAAGCTTAGCATTCTTCTTCATATAACTACTCTTAGATGCAAGCCAACACCTAATCTTTTGAGTGTTCCTAGGTAATGGTTTACTACTACTAGCAGTGCCTTGAAATCTCGTGGAATTCATCACCCTAGGTCTTGCACCTAAAATTTTGTCTTTTCGAATCTGTGCCTTTTCTAGCTTCTTCTAGATAATAGTTCTTCCACAACTCATTAATATCATATGAATTCTGGGTTTTAATGCTTGGTTTTGACACTGTTTTCGAACTAATCCTAGAGGTGCTGGGAGTAGAAGTAGCTACTTGTTGAGGGTTAACGGAGCTAGAAGCATTATTCTTAGGTAACTCAGGTGAAGTGACTGGTTTTGACAAAACTTTTATCGCATCAACTTGGGAGGCAAGCCTTATCTTTAAAGATTTTGTTCTTTCAGATATAAATGCAGTAGGATGAGAAACTGTCTCTAGTGGGATGAAAAACTGGTTCCCCAAGGTTGATGGTTTTGTAAACTTAGTGTTCACACTTTTCCCTATGGTTTTTCTAAGCTCATTCTTTAAGGCAACAATAGCGAAACACTTTTCCTAAAGTTGAGCTTTGAGTTCATCAATTTTTGCTATCAAAGAGTTTGTTTGTTTCATTGACTTAGTTCTAGCTTCTTTGACAGAGTCACTTAGTTCTATGTGATGCTTTCTCAAAGACTCATTTTTCTTTAGTAATTTAGCCACATAAATTGACAGATCATTATTTCTTGTTATAATAGTATCAATGTCTTGTTTAGCCTTGACTGAATTACTTTACACATGCATACCAAAAATATGTTTTTTCAAATTGTTGATAGTTGAGTTTTTGGCTTGAAGCTGAGCTTTTAAATCGTTTATTTCAAAAAATTAATGAAATTCAGGAAATTCCGGATTTTTACATGGTTTCTTAGTTTGAAAACTTTCCTCCTTTCTTTGTATTGCAATTTCAATAGAAATGCAATGTTTTTCAAGTTTTGAGAATTTGTTTGAAATTTCATCAAAAGCCTATTTATCAACCATATCATTTGTTTTGAATTTATTAGACTCAGCCTCAACCAAGGAACAATTATTAGAATCATGTTCAGTATTAAGATCCGTTTTTGTAGGTACATTAGCAGATGCACTATGTTGATCAGTTAAGGGTACCTCATCACATGAAACCTGTTCATTTGTCGCTCTGATATTTGCATCCACATCATGTGTAACAAAAGTCACTAAACTACTGGCTGTTTCAAGCGTATATGTTTCTAAGCCTCTGTATCCAGTGTCAACTGATCCATCATCTGATGCCTTACCGGTCTCAACACTATAATTTATTGATTATACCCGACATTCATTCACCTTTCTGATCACAATATCCACTTCTTGTGTGACACGAGTTACTGAGCAGCTGGTAACATCATTCTTTGTTGTCTCTGATATTCTGCATTCAGCAACACCCGACCTTTCAACTGATACATTACCCGACTCATCACAACTATCTCTCAACTGCACCTGACACTCATCCACTTTTTCATCTTTCTGTGTAACTTCCTCAATGTACTTCTCCACATTATTCATGAGTTGGATAAATGTCTGAACATGTGAATTTCCATTCCAGTGTGCCTTTTGAAAGACATTTCAGTCATGTGATGATCATAATCTGATGTGAATTCCCCACAAATGAATGACTGAAGTTGTTTGTGGATCACTTGAAGTGCAGCACTAGAACTATCCTTTTGAACCTTTTGTATGTCAAGTTGTTGTTCCAATTGTTCTAAGTTCAATAGTAGTGTTCCCGTTAATGTGGATAAATCTTGACGGAAAAGGGCATTGCATGTTCGTTCCATTGTTATAGGTGTGAGTAACATGAGGTGTGAGTGAAGTTGTTGATAAGGTTCAATGTTGCTTTCTTTTAGCATGGCATTCTGTAGCCTAAACAGGTGCAATTCTCTCTCTTCAGACTCAGAACACGAAGATCTCACATCCTCATTGATTGATTCAATCATCTTTAACCATTCAGTGTAGCATACATTATCATTGTTGTCCACAGCATCATACAATTTAAGTACTTCCAAAATCACTGAATCAGGAGTATAAGACATGATGTTGCTGTGTACACGGGATTTTACAAGTCTGTGATTTAAACCGAGAAATAGAATCTTTCGCGGGATTTTACTAAAATCAAGACCAAACCGTAAGAGAGTGAAAAGTAGGATGTAGTAAAGGAACTAGAAGATGATAAGAACTAGAAGATGTAAAGGAACTAGAAGATGATAGTAAAGGAACTAGAAGATGATAAGGAAGTAAAGATGAATTTGGTGTTATGGTTTCTGATATTCCCTAATTCTTTATATATACCCCCTGTTCTGCGGATCGAACAAGGGTTTTGTATGTTAGGTTTAGAGACAAATCGCAGGAATTGACAAATCTCAGTCCTTGACAAAACGCACTGACAAACCGCTCTGACAATCCTCTTTTTGACAAATCACTTCAGACAAATCGCACAGATGACAAATCGCACTGGAGACAAATCGCACAGGAGACAAATCGCACTGATGACAAATCGCACTGATGACAAATCGCACTGGTGACAAATCGCACTGGTGACAAATCGCACTGATGACAAATCGCTTAATAGACAAATCGCATAACAGTCAAATCGCATAAATAGACAAATCACATAGTACACAAGTACACCCACTACTTCCACTACTTTGTCCTTTTTTGTCGTTTTGTCTCAATAGACAAATCGCATACTAGACAAATCACTTCACAAAAATGACAAATCGCATATGAAATATGACAAATTGCTTCAAAAAGCGTTCATTAAAGAGACAAATCGCATAGTATTGAAGGACAAATCGCATAGAAGAAAGTCTATACGAGACACAAATCGCATGCTAGAAACTTTCAAAAACACCGCTTTTCAATCCAAAAACAACCCAACCACGATGATTCAAGCGTTCCAAACCAAAACCTAAACACTTATAATGATTCTAAACACAAAAGTACTATCAAAATTCAAACTTTAACACTAGAAATGATCCAAATGATGCAAACTACTCTAAACTCATTCAAACCCAAAAACCTTATGAAAAACACTAGAAATCCAAGAACATGACAGATGAGTGATCAAACCATGGCTCTGATACCAATTGTTATATATTGGTTTTCACAAACACATAACCAAGCACTAGTATGGATCGAATGAGATAGATTTTAGAGAGAGGGAGATGGGAGCCTTTCTAGAGAGAGAAAGTAAACAAAAGAAAGAAAGGTTAGATTAAGTGAAAGGTCCAACCCTCTACCTTGGGAGGTAGAGGGTATTTATAGTTTTACATAATACGCCCTCTGTCGGGCTGTGGATCAGGCATACAGTGGGTAAAGACCCGTCCGTCCTCCACGGTGTTGCTCTAACTAACTAACTAACTAACTAATAAATAACGTAATGTCTACGAGCTAACATATGCTAGACTAGAGTTGGGGTGACCGATACTTCAACATGGATTTTCTAAATCCTAACAATTTCTTCATAAATGTCTTTAATCAATGGGAATCATGGGTGCATATATTTTTCAAAATCAATTAATAACTTCTCATGCTTATTCAAAATTGAGTCATTGATTGAGGGGGAGAATTAATGATCAAAATTTATGATTATTTGTCAAGGTGTCTCAACTAATTGTATCTTATCCTGTTATCTTGCATTTTCTCCTGTATGGTCTCTTGAGCTATCTATGTGTTATATTTAGGATATTGAGTGCTATCTACAAATAGTTCCCATCCATGTAATTATAATCATCTTGCTTTCCTGTGTTAATATGTAACTCTATATGTTCTCATAATGGGTTGTAAGGCTCAAATATGAATTGATCATGGGTAAAATACACATTTAGGAGAGTGAAAGGACTTATTGGATAATGCATGATAAAAGAAGGGTCATAACTGCCAAAGGATGATAGTTATGTGAATATATAGTGAGATTTGTCAATTGAATGCCTTTTATGCGAGTTGTCAAACCAAAGAGTGCTTATGCGATTTGTCTTTGAAAGGATTACTAGTGCATTTTGTCAAAACAGAGGGACCAGTTTTGTAAAGTTTTGAAAACATGTGAGTATAAATGAAGAAGTGAGTTGATCGGTCAAACTTTTCACAATCTAGTCAAACCTCAACTTGTTTTCTCTCTATAACAATCCTTGTTGTGTTTTGATCAACTCGTTTTCTCTCTAGGTATGTTTTGAATTAAACGATCACCTCTCTTAAATGTTATAATGTTTGTGATCACATCTCTAATTGATTAATCTTATTTGCAGCTCTTCGTGTGATTTCTCATTCGAAAACCCTTCACTCGTACCCTTAGGTTTGTTATTCTTTTAAATCAATTGCTGGGTTTAGGTGTTTTAGTTATTAAAATTGCTTGTCATTAACAATAGGTTTCTCCCCATGAATCTAGTGCTCCGTATTCAGTTTGATTGGTTGTTTTTGAGATATTCGCACTTTTATGTGGCATTTGTAATGAAGAAGTTGTAGTGATTAAGTTTATAGAATAGTATCTTAAATGTTCGATTGATTAGATGTGTTAGATGGTTGATTGTTTGCCCATGATTTGGATATGAGTAAAGTGATTGTGTTATGTTGCATTATGAGGTTCTTGAAACCATTTCTGGGTTATTAGAAGCTTCTTATGTGCGAGTTGATGTTAAATGCTTGAATGCGTCTTGGTCTGATATGAGTTTCTTATGTGCGATTTGATAATTCATGCCTGAATGCGATTTGATGTTATGCGATTTGACATATCACTGCGGTTTGTATTATGCGACTTGACTTGATGCGGTTTGATAAATTTTATGCGGTTTGACCAAATGCATCTTGATCTTGTGCGACTTGACTTAATGCGGTTTGTACCTATGCGTTTTGATGTGTGCGGTTTATCATGTGTGATTTGTCATATCTTACTACGGTTTGTCCTTAAGCAATTTGACCTAGTGCGACTTGATTTATTGCGTTTTGACCCAAGGCGTCTTGACCTTATGCGTTTTGACTTAATGCGGTTTGTACCTATGCGATTTGATGTGTACTATGTGAGTTGTGTTATGAGAGCCTTGTATATTGTGTGAGTTTGATGTGTACTATGCGAGCTGTGTTATGCGTCTTGTTCATTTCATCAAATTGTTGAGTATGTTTTTTGTCTATTTGTCATGTATGTTGCTAAGTCACCTCCTAAGACTTATTACATTTGACTTGATCATCACAGATTAAGAAAATAGTGTTTTGTGTATATTGTGATAATGATAAATGTGACATAGTCCCAGGGGTGTCTCATATCCTGTTGTGTGCTTGCTATTCTATGATCATGTCTTAGGATTTCCAACGCTCTGGTATTCAACCTCATGTGCTCCAAGTGTCCACTCTGTTGTTCACATCTAACATAATAAATCTACAAATATATTTCTTTGTGGATGTGTATTCTACAGAAACTATGGCTGATATCACTCCACCTAGTAACCAAGCAACAGATGCCCCACCGAGCACTCGTTCAGATGAACAGATTCTTCCTCAAGAAAACTGGGTAGCAATCGGGAGAAGCAACTGTTTTATTGACGTGCACAGAAACCAACCGAACCCTACCTACAGAATTGCTGTCGATATATTGAAGAACACTAATTTCTTTGGTGCTCTGACGTTACGTTCCACAATCCCATCTATCTACATACAACAATTCTGGGATATGGTCAAGTGGGACAAGATCCCTGCAGTATACAACTGTCATCTTGATAACACGTGGTATGAACTCGATGTAGATACACTCAGGGAAGCTATTCAAATCACACCTGTAGACCCTGCTCGCCCATTCAAATCTCCACCAACCACTGAAGATTTAATCGAATTCGTCACTGAATTGGGAATACACATGATATCACCAAGATCTCTGCAATCATTACCAACGATATGTATCAACCATGGAGGGCAATCGTTAGAATCCTTAATATTTGCCTCACTGGTAAAACATCTAGTTATGAAAGAGTAAGAGCCCCAATTCTACAGATCTTGTGGGGAGTGGTGAACTAAGAAAACATTGACTATGCTAAACGAATCTGGGAGGAGTTCACACTAACAATGGACACTTTCATCGTTGACAAGAAAAATGCACTACAAAATGTCAAGGGAAAGAAATCAATGGCCAAACGATTGATCCCCAGCATCAGATTTTCGAAGCTCATAATCAAGCATCTACAGGCTAAGCATAAGTTCAACCCAAGGAGTGAATCTGCTCTTCATGAAGCTGACTCAGAGCAGATTCTTGGCAATCTAAAGTTCGTGGCAAAAGGTACTACTAAGGAAATCTTTGGAAAGGCTATTCCAGACGCTCTCATCACCGATAATATGACCAATGCCGATTACTTAAATAAGTCAACCAAGTCCACTGCCGATGAATCAACCAATCCAACACCTACTAAACCAACAAAAACATCATCAAAATCATCCAAGTCATCTTATGCCAATATTCCCAAGAAGCGACAAGAAAGATCTACTTATGCAGATCCATCCTCACCGAGCCAGAAGAAGAGAAAGGATGGAGCAGGCAAAGGAAGAGGGTCCAAGAAACCCAGGACTGAAAGGGCTTTAAGAAATGAAGATAATCCTGCACTCCAACAGGGCATTGATGCTAGTTTACAGAGTCTTGAGGAGTCGAAGAGACGACCAAGGAAGGGTGTGACAATTAATGAACCAGAATCTGAGCCACGTCACTCCCCTCCTGTTGTTGAAGGAAAGGGAAAGGGGAAGGCAGTTGAAGAAGTTGAGCAAGCTGCTGAAATGTTATTGACAATATCCTCTCCTGCTCCAAAGACCACCACTCAATACGTGCTCCAAAGACGAACTGCTGAATCATCATCTGCACATGAGCCAAGTGGAGCAGAAGGAGAGCACTCTACAACTCCAGAAGTCAATCTCGACTCTAGCGACACTGAGTCTGAGAATCAGGGGTATGAGGGTGGAGATGTTGATATGAATGAACCAGAAATTCAGACAGAGGTGCTTACAGAAGCCGAGACAATGGAGAAGTCTGAAACAGAGGTTAAGGAAACAGAAGCTGGTGTTCATGGTAAGGGGCTAGAAGGAAATGAACGTATTCAAGAAACATATCCGAATCTCCAGGAATCTCTAAAGCAAAGAACTGAAGAACAAGTAAACCTGGATGAAACGAACATTTCAACTGGATCCCTATCTTCGCTGAAAAACCTTGATACAGATATTACCTATGGTAACCAATTCCTCAAAGATAGACCATCTGATGTTGAGCCTGATAAGCAAAATGAAGAAAAAGAGGTCGAATACATGTTTTCTAGTTACTATTCAGCATGATACTTCAACCATTCCACCCATGTCTGCACCAACACCAACTCCAACCGAAATTACACCACCATTGTCACCTCAATCAACCGCACTTCCACCACTCGTGATAACTGAAGTGACTACAACAACCGTCACCTCAACAGTCATTACTGTTTGAGATACTGCAACTCCATCACCATCACCACCTCCAAGCAAAATAGTCGAACAACGACTAGCCGAGGCTTTAAAACGTCTTGAGGCTCTCGAGAAGCAAAGACTACCAGAAATGGTTAAGCATCACGATCGTCGACTATCGAAGCTGGAACGACTCAACTTTGACAATAAGGTAATTAATGCAATTGAAGCAGAGGTCAAAGATGCAGTCGAATGGGCTATGAAAGCTCCTTTGCACAAAAGGTTTAAAGACCTACCCATATCGGATATGAAAGAAATTCTTCATCAAAGGATGTATGAAACTGATGAGCACAAAGAGCACGAAGTCCATATGCAACTCTATGATGCTCTTCAGAGCTCGATGGATCGTGATGACCATATGCAGTACTTAAAATATATTGGTGAAATAGAAGCAAAGAAAAAGAGAAGACTCGAGTTGCTTAAGTCATCGTCAGGAACACCTAAACCACCACCACCTCCTCCTCCAACTAGTGGAGCGGGTTCTTCTGGAATAGGTGGCTCTTCGATTACTGCGAATACTACTAAGACCAATCCACCACCTCCTTCTCCAAAGTCCTCAAGTCAACTTGGTTCCTCAGCCGGTCAAGGATCACACAAGACAGCTAAAACCTCGGCCCATGCTTCTCTTCTATTCTCGAAGAACAAATCATGAATGAAGAATCGACTATTGCTCAAGAGTACGGTTCAAAAGAAGATGATGCTTCCACCAGACACATCCCTAAGGTGACTCTTGACGACAACTAGTGGAAAGCATATATAGGAGAGAAGAGTACTAAGTCATCCTAGTCTTCACCAACAAAGGAAATGACTCAAGACTAGTGGATAGAGGAACGACCAGCAACTCCAGAGCCTTCATGGACTATTCTTGCGTCTGATCTAATCATTCTTGACAACAACTGGGCGAACACCACTGCAGCTAACCATGAATCACCTCCTGAGGAATCCCTGCTAAACATTACAAATGATATGGGAAGCTTTATTAAGTGGTACTGTAAGAGGCAAAGAATTTCAACGATTACACCAAAGGATCTGAAAGGCCCAGCATATGAGATAGTAAAAGCCTTTCATCCAGATGCTGCTCACCTACAATACCAAATGGAGGAGTGATACAAGTTGTTGACGAATCAAGTAGACGACAATGTTCTTTAATTCAACGTCAATAAACCACTTCCTCTAGGTGGTGAACCTGGTCAAATAACCATCCAAGCAGACTTCTTCTTCAACAGAGATCTGGATTATTTGCATGTCGGGAATCAGGGAAGCAGACCAGCTCTTTCAATCTCGAAAATGAAGGCTGCCAACTATCCAGGCACTGGTCTAGAGCAGATGGTCCCAGATCATTTTTGGGTAGATAAAGAATATGAGTACGACGTTGCTGCCTCATACGAAATCTCACACTGGTGGTTCAAAAAGAAATGATTCTAAATTGAAAGACATGGTGCGGAGAAGAGTCGCAGAGCTGTTCGTTCAAAACTGCTAATTCTAAGTGTCGTCAGTGTGGAGATCTTTCTGATTGTATGGATACAATTATATGGAGAAGATTGTCCTCAGAAGAGCATATCAGAAAGACCATGTGATAGAGGAAAAAGACTTCAAGTATCTGTATCCCAATGATTTTAAAGATTTGTATCTGTTGAACCTCCAAGGCCACCTTGATCACCTACCCATCCATCAAAAGAAGTCTCTTGTTGTAGCAGTCAACCTATGGATCAGAGGATTAGTGATTCGATAAAGAGTTGGTGACTTTCAGCTTGGCATGGAGAGCTACCAGACTCAAGTCAACCTCACCAAGCCTCGATGGGAAGCAACAGGATTGGAATACAGGCATGACTACTCAGTAATTGATCACGAACAAATATGGGTCAAGGATGCTTATGAGGCTGTGTGAGCTATACAAGTTCAGTGATGGTACTCTACGGAAAATTGAAGAAGCATTGGATTTTCGGGTTAAGGAGTATAAGCTCGACATGAGACCAGGAGTTAGTACAAGGCTTTTTACTAAGCATGACGTGGAAAGGAGTGAGGCCTTTATTGCTGCTATCGGGAGAAGGCTCAAGACTCGAAGAATCTTCCGAAGTCTAGAAAGTTTTGTGGGCGGTAGAGTTCGAGAAGGGCATTACAAGCTACTACAGAGAATCGAATGATGATATCTTCTCAATGGTGGTTATAATTTTTTGAACTCTTATTTGTGATGTGGTGATTGTAATATGAACAATAATAACTATGCAGTATATAGTAGTGATAGGATTATGGCTTGTAGTCTCCCTCTCTAATTAAGGGGGAGCACTGTAATATTTCCTTTCAGATTAAATAAAAACAGGACACATTTTTCTCCAATTTCTCTAATATATTTAAATCACTTGGGATCCAAAATCTCAAAGGCTTTGAAATTTTTGATCGGGGAGAAAATGTGATATAAATATGAAATCTGATAAAATTTGATCTTTTAAGATTCAATCTATAGGTTGTTCTCCTATATGTGCCAAACATTTTCGTATATCGATGCACATATTGAGGGGGACCATTTAAAAATTCTCATTAAAACTATCAAGGTACTAAAACATCAACGTTTTATCATAAGTACCTTGATTAATTTTCAAATGGTTTCTCTTTGGCAAGTGTGATCGTAGAAGTACTTCAAAGAACCCCTTCCTCAATGTGTTAAATGATTTCAAACAACCAACGCACATATTGAGGGGGAGCATTTACCAAAACAATCAAAAGGCTTTTTCCATGAAAAGTGTGATCAAGAAAATATTTCAAAGTCCTCTTTCCTCCATGTGCTAAACAAATTCAAAGTCATAGAGCACATGTTGCGGGGGAGCATTTATAAATGATAAAAAACAATTAAGGTACAAAATGCTTTGATATTATATCAGAAGTACCTTGATTGATTTTCCTAAATATTTTTTAATTGGCTTCAAGGAGGAAAGAACTATACCACAAGACCGACCATTTTATTTAATGCATTGGAATTATAAGGATGGTAAGGTTAGGTATTAGTTCCCACGATCCTATCAGAGCCAGAGGGATCTACCCAGGGACAATCCACTAGTTAGTGTAGAAGTCCTTAGGTATGATGAAAAAAATGAGAAAAGTGAGAATAAGGGAAGAGCGTCGAGTGAGAAAGAGCTAGAACTAGAATAAAACCAAAAAAGGTTCTAGTAATGAAGTCTCGGTAAGCACTGAAGGGATTGAAGAATGAAAAAGAAATGTAAAGTGAAATGGGTGAAAAGAAATAGCCCTCCAATAATTAAACCTTAGGGCAGAAACCGGGTTCATTACATATGCTACTGGTAGTTACTAAGGCAATGCCGGTATTGAAGACAAGATGTCATGGACCCAGTGACGCACTGCACTAAACTTCCCAAGCCACTCAAGTTCTCTTAAAAGAATTTGTTTCATTCTCACGGGGAACCTACATAATCTATCGACTTTCTTTTGTTGACTTTTAGCATGTTTATCTCAGGTAATTGAAGCAAGAATTGAAGGCACGGAGTGGGCATTTTGACCAAGAGTCATTGGCGTAAAACATTTATCAGTTATCACCCACACTAATGTCATTTTTATTTTGTGAAACAATGGAAACGCTTATGCATTTTTAATTAAATAAATAATGACTTTTAAAACGTCTCTTTTGAGTCGTTTTCTATGATTATGACTGTGATCCTCCCCGTAACACCCAAAATTCGTCTTCCGCTGTAATTATGAAATTTTGGGGGTGTTACACCTAGTTTCTAAGAATGAACAATATGACAATTGTTGCGTAATTGTTATAGCTAACAACAAACTTGAAAGTTTGGAAGGCATCAAACATTACACAATAAATATTATAGTTTACGGATTTTTAAAGAACATATTGTTGTTTTAAAGAACAAGGTAGGATTTCATCCTTGTTAATGGCCATGTGAACTAATTGTGTTTATCTAAGAGCACAGTTGCATTATACATTAAAGAATAAGAATACTTTAACTTTAAAATGTTTGAAAGTTTTATTATCATAAATTGGTGGTTAAAGATGTCACACTTTATGATAATATTATGTGGAAATATCAAGATAGTTGAGTGCACACATACAAGAATTTCACTAATTGAATTCTTGAAATAAGTATTCTCAAAATTATGATAGATCAAGTTGGTTGATTTATACCTTTTTAACAAGTATGTTTGTCATTACTTGAGGCATAATTTATCGATTAGAATTTTCACGTATTGATCTATTTAGTATTTGGATAAGGGATGTTAAACAATTATTATAATGAATTAAAATACTTGGTATGTTTGATTTTATAATATATTGTATCCTATATTTGCATGTTTAATCCGTGAATAACTTAGTTATTCTAAATCGTCCGTTGTCAATTAATGATATGGGAGTATCATTTAACTAAGACAAATCTGAGTGATTGGTATAATATACTTGAACGTATATTGATGTTTGCATACCAATTTCAGATGATATTCAATGAATTGAATATATGACTTATCCTAACTACACGATTTTACTTTATGGATATTGTTATTAAGTAAATCATGAATAGTTATCCTCAGACTTGAGATATCAGATAACTGTCATGAATGTAGTGCATTTCTGTGAAACAACTTAATGCTAAACATAACTGGTAGTTATAAGGGTTATTTTCAAAAGTGTTGCAAAGTTCATGTGTTTTGCTTGTAGTCAAGATAGAATTTGTTCCTTCAAATTTATTTTGGAGTTTAATACTGTTGAGCCCCTCGTAGGGTTGACAAGATGTTTGCATGGCCATGCCCAAGATCTCCCCTGAATATGTTCGAAAGATTTGATAATCTTGCTCAATCATAAATAACGAGAAATAGAATGGTTGAAGAAAGAATGACTTAGATCCATATTCTTATTTAACATGGTATTAGTAACAAAAGGATAATAATAATGATGAATCATTAAAAGGTTTTTTCAAGAGACCTTACTCGAGTTGTACTAGAGGCATTGGCGTGTTCCTAGACGCTAACCAATGTGATTACACTATTAAGATATGTCCAAGTGGGAGCCGTTGGTTTATGGACATAAATTAATAGATGTATGTTAGGATCGAACTTGAGACCACGGGATTGCACACTTTACGTATGAAGAATTAATGATTAATAATTTAATATAAAATATTATATTTAATTATTAAATACACAAAACGTATAACGACCGTTTAGTAGTTAATGACAATTGACTAACGACTGTTAAATATTAAAAGAAATGACTATAGATGAAAATAGAGGAAAGAAAGTTCCGGAATACCCTTAGGGATAGATGGACGGTCGATGTGGGCTTGGGGAAACCCAATTCTACTCCAACTTGTTCTCCAAGATTTGTCATACTATATAAACAAGGATTAGGGTCATTCTTTTGTATCTCTTGTACACATAACCTAAACCCTAAGGTTTCCCCCAGTAAGGAGGGTCAATCCCTCCCATTTTCTCTACCACGTCAGCTTTCTCTCTCCAGCAACCTTCAGGCAATTGGGTGCCCCAATAAGGGCGACTATGATCATTTTTTTTAAAACATTTTTAACACAAACTAAAATTTCATTAATAATTAAAATGTTACATAATAATTCTAATAAAATAAAAACATTACGAAACTTATTAAAACATTACAACACTTATTAAAAACTTATAATCTAGATTGTGGCGTGCCTTGATCGAATCTTTGATTTCCTGCATTTTTTGTCTTTGTAGTGCGGGAAAAGATGGGTCGATTGGTGTGCAATAGAATATGATGTCTTTCATATTTCTTTTCTCGCTCAAATTTAAGTTTTTGTTGTTCTAGCGCCAATCTTTTGTCATCCATTTCCGCTTTCTTTTGCTCCAGCTCCAACTCCTTTTGCCTTTGCTCCAGCTCTTTCTTCTTCAAGTCCTAGTATCCATCTGCCAGCTCCTTCTTTTTTCCCATGGACTTAATGCTTTTCCATTTCTCGGCTACACCTTCCATATAGCTAGATTTGGAACTCTCTGACGATTTCTTCTTATTTTTCTTAGCGGCATCACGACCAGTTGGTCGCTCAGGCACATCCGAGTCGGTTTCAAAAGTCCTTGCTTTTTTTCGACTCGCATCTTGGCTTAAACAGCCAACATCTCATTATCCTTCCAAACCTCATGGTCCTTCAAATTTCCCAACAATGCTCCAAACAAACGCATGATTATACACTATTTGATATTCTTCACACGCTCGTCTGTAAACAGTGAGGTCATTCTCACCACTTCCATAATTCCTATAAGCATTGTCGTAAATGGCACAAAACTGACCAACTCTAGGACGAATCCTATTTTTCCACTTGGTGATAATCGAGTTGTACGTTCTGTCTGCACCAACCTCTTTTTCGATGTAAGTAATCACTTTCTGCCAAAATCCCTTAGCATTTTCGTTGTTTCCCGTTATGCTATTCTCGGACGTATCACACCAAGCATTGCACAACGCGGTCTCTTCTTCGCGTGTCCAAAGCGACGAATCATTCTTGGTTTCTTTCTCAACAATCTTCTTCTTAGCCTTTGTAGCTCGTTTCTTGGGTTTGACCGGTGACATCTCTTCTGAAATAGTGTTTTTGTCGTCATCATTTGTAACCGAATCGTGATACGATCCATGAGCCGAACCTTGACCCGAACCGTGATACTCTTGAGTCGGATAACCCAAACTAGTCCCCACATAAAAATCTGGATTGTTGTATACTAGTTCTTCAAAATCACAAGCATCAGGATTCATACTGTTAACCGGAGAATAATGTTGATAATTTGAATAGGAAGACGTTGATGAATCCATTGTTGGATGATACACCGATTTGGGTGAGCCATACATAGATTGTTTGCTTCGACGGGAGTGGCTTTGTCGTTATTGTTGGTTGTTTTGATACGGTGGAACAAATGGATGATTCATAGGACGTTTTATAAAAAATGGATTGTTAGTTTGTTGTTGTGGAGGTTGTTGCGATTGATAATCCAAAGTAGCGGGTCAGAAATTGACGGTTGGTGAGACACCGGTTAACCGGAAATTCAGATCCGGTGTTAATTGCGGGATGTTTTGTGCCAATCGGGATTTTTGGCCTTTTAGTTATGGTGTTTTTTTAGACATTTTGAATAGAGAGTATTGTGAGATTTGTGGATTAAGTGTGTAAATATGTTGTGTATTTATAAGGTAATCTAATAGATTTTTTTTTTCAAACGATACAAACCGTTACACATTTTAAACTAGTTCAATTTTTTTTACATTTCAAACCATTGTGCAACGGTTTAAATATTAAATGCACCTACATTTCTATTCGATCGACATCACGACCAAGTTAGGTAGAAGTTGAAGGGCGATCGATTACCCACAGTAAGGAGATCGACTGGTAATCGATCGCAGGAGTCGATCGAGTCTCCTTACTGGGGGCAGCCTAAACTTTGTTTTCTTTTCTTTAGTGATAGATGATCGTCCAAGACCCTTTCAAGGGTCGATTGGATTAGTTTTCCAATTACAAATCGTTTTGTGTTTAATTTACTAGCATTACATTAATTTGGTATTAGTACGTGTGTATAAGAACGTGGTACTAACACACTATTTTTAGTATATTGGATTGAATTGTAAAACGGTAAGGGACAATTCTTATAATCCTCATAAACCCTAGTTAGGGTTCATCCAATTAATTGTTAGCTTGGAATTGATTCTTGTTTAGCTAGAATTAAAGGTATGTCTACTTTTATGTCTGGTTAATTAATTATATATTATATGTTCCTCATATGTTATTTGTCTTTAATTTATGATATGTCATATTATTAAATTCAAACAATATAGTTGCTAGATGTATCATCCAACATTTGTGATTTATTTGCATTCAAGCTTGAACTTGACAGTAGCAAAACACTGTTCCATAATTTAATTTGCATAAAAAATGAAGTGTGATGATCATTATCCTTAAAAAAAATACATAATTGGATACAACTGAAGTTAAAATTGAATTGGAGGGCAAAAGAACTTGTCAAAACTGTTAATTTTCTCTCCCCTTAGGGGCGATTTCCGGCCACCCCTCCTCCTACTATTCTGATCTCTTATTCAACCACTCAATCGGCTCTCTATTATTATTTGAATGATATGCAATCGATTGGGTCGTTGTTTTTCTGAGAAGGGGTGTGTCGTGTTCTCATGTCATTTATTCTGAAATCGTTCCTTGTCTCTAAACCCTAAAACGTTTCTATAGGTGAAATTATCATTTTTTTAGGGTTTATTATTATTATCGCTGCCATATGATCGATCTAAACCCTAACTGTTTGACGGTTTACGTCTCACTTTTGTTGCTCGATCTGGTGGTTCTGGGCTCTTATTGATATATCCTATTAGGTTGTTTGGTTGGAACTGCCCTTAATTCATGTTTCGTTGGTCTAATGGCTGCGTACAGGTTTTTTAGGGTTTGTTGCTTATCTGCACATACGTGGTTATCCCCATTAGGGTTCCACCTGGTCTTCATTCAACGTTACTCCATTGGCGCTTCGTCTAGTGTGTTTTTTGTTGGTTTGCTGTATGTGCTGCTGGAAGTAAACCCGATTAGGGTTTTGGTCGTTTGGATGTATGGTACATACTATTGAATGTGGGTTTTGAGAGATAAAGTTCTATGTTGGTATGGTTTTCCTTCAGATCCTGGTTGCTATTCTGGTGGTATGGGATCTGGTGCACGTGAGGGGTATGCGGTTACCCTTGATTTGTTTCAACTCAATCCTATGGTGTGCGTCGAATGTCTATGGTGTTGGTTGGGGTTGATTTGAATATTTTGTCGCTGCTACGAATTGTTTACCCTATGAATTGTTTATGGTATTGGAAGTTAGGGTTAAACCCTATGAACATAGCAACCTTGGTTCGATTTTTGCTCCTTTTGCTGTGATTTGTTGCTGCTACGGGTGGAGTATTGTGCGGATCATATGGTGGCTGAAAAGTTAGGGTTTATTAACCCTATGGTAGGTGTGATCATATTGGCTCAAGATGCTTCAAGTTACGTGTGATGCTGGATTTTATGAAGGGTTGAGCTGTTTGTGGAATGCATGTGGTTGGTGCATGGTTTTTTTCTACTCTTTGTGACCTGAAGTCACATATGATGATCCATGAATGGGAAAGTACTATGTTTGATGGGTACTTTTTGATCCCTTGAATCCAGGCAGAATTCTTATGTAATGGGTTGCTTGGTACTCTATGTGGAAGTTAAGTTGGAAGGGTCTTGTTCAAAACCCTTTGTATCATCAGATTATATGTTGAAGATCGATTGGATGTTTATCCGTGGATGGTGAACCGCCAAAGTGATTTAGAAGGCTCAAGTGTTTTTCTTGAGTAGTATTGTCATGTTTTAATGTACTTGTGTCATTATTGGTAGGTTTATTTTATTGTATGTTATAGGAATGATGTGTCATTCCTATATTCGAGTCTGTAAGTGTCCTAAGGGACTGAGGTGAGGGACTCACTCTCATCCGTTGTTCTTCAATTTTTGTTTGGTTAATATATTTTACCAAGGTGCAGGATTACTCCCCTTTACCCAAAAAAAAATAAAAAATAAAATAAAATAAAAAATAAAAAAAAAACTTTTCAAAACTGAAATACATTTTCAAAAGCAACAAGTGATGACTAATAATCTGTTTCACTGGAATGTTCCTGCTTCCATGAAATGTGTTCTGTATTGCAGCACAATGCATAAAAGTAACAACAAAAATACATATCTATGAACAAGTGCATCAAGCCTCTTTTCTTGTGATCCTGGTAATTTCACCGTATATTAGTTAGTTCAGAGACCAATGAAAGCATAATGAACTGTTCTGAAAACATGTTGCTATAGTACTTACCTAAAACATGAGATGCCAAGAGCAGTTGTTATCTCGTTGATGACTAATGTAGCAAAGTGCAGATATAGCGCGACTGTGGCACACAACCAATGTTAGCCAAAAACAAATTATAAAAGAAAACTCAGCATGAAAATACATAAAAACCTACCAAAGAAAAGTATGAAAAAATTAAGGTTTCGTGACAACCATCATACCTGAGTACACAAAGAAACCGAGAAGAACCGATTTCTCATCAACGAAAGCAATTCTGTCAACAGATTTAAATACGATCAAATCATAAGATATAAACTAACAAAACAAAAAATGAAGAAAGACCGCATACCCGTCATTTAACCACGCAGTAAGCGAATTAGCAATTGCAAGCAGGAGATACGACAAGGACTACGTAACAGCCATAAAACACGAATCAATCATTAAAAAAACACTTATGAAATTATGCAGAGAGTAATTAACCCAAATTAGATATTAAATTTGACTATCGGTATGATATTTGGATATTATGAACTGAAATTACACATGTCAATGTATCGTGACCATTAGTCATTACTTAGGGGCAAAATATGTGATTCCGGATTGAAACTATGCCAAAGGGGAATATAGCCTTATTTTTAGGACATCTCAGAAACAGTAGTGTTCTATTTATTAGGAAATATGCAAATATGCAAGTTTTAGTGAGTATATACATAATTGCCCCTTATTAGTGCTATGGGAAGAAAAAAAATAGACAGCCTTAATGCAAATATACAATCATTTTCAAGATTGTAAAATACTAAAATGAAAGAAAAAAAGTGTACCATGAACATGCTAGTATTCAATCCTTTAGGCTCATCACACAAGCGAGCCAGTATCATCCTTCCCTGCCCAAGAGAGAAGAGCAAAAATGAACTGTTTAATTAATGCATGAGAAATGAGAATGTTCTCTAAAAAATCTAAGACATGGTGGATTAACTGTTGACAAGGAAAATTTTACTAGAAGCTTACCACAAGGAATCCAAATTGTAGACTTATTCCCATAATGACTATGTGAGGGTAATTCTCAAGTAAATTATATGGAGACAGATAATCCTTGGAAAAAATAATTGGCATGTAAATAATCTCAAAATTTCATGAAATTAAAAAGATAATATGGGATATTTATGATTACATACCACAACAAAACTCCTGACAATAACATAGAAAATGAGATATTCTGGAATGAAAGATTAAGATACCATCAAACAAGCTCCCTTAATAATTAATAAATAGAAACTATAAATGCCGGATAATTGAGTTTACCAAAGCCAAGGCTTTAAGCATGCTTTCATTTCTTGACCTTACAACCTCACAAACAGTATGCATGCTGTGACGAAGTAAAAAAATAAAAGGAAATTAACAACTGCAAAAGACATTTCAAATGAGTTAAAAGGATAAAGAGTTTACTTATATGCGACTGTTGGTATAACAGCAAAAGCTACCATAATAAACAAAACTAGCTACATATGTAGGGATTCCTGAACCAATAGCATGAACATGTTAAATAAAAAAGAATCTTAAATAAAAATTGAATGCCAGAAATTAATGAAAAAATTGTACCATTTGCATATGGAAACGAATTGAAGGAGGGAATTGAGCATCCAAGATCCTGCGCCCACCACTTTGCGCCTGCAATATAAATTTGTTTGATGATATTAATGATTCAAAAGTGCAAACATATAAGGGTGTTTGGATTCACATTTTGCATGGTATGTGATGTTCAGTGTTCCTTTTCTTATCTTTCAATTTGCAAAATAATCAGAATATGTCAAACGCCACTGACTTTCTTACAAGTGATTGTCTAATTATGATTATTCAATATCATATAAACATTGGTTGTCCAAACGTCCCCTCAATTAGTTGCACTTAGGAACAAAATTGTTTAAGGCATCTAACATACATACCAACAATAGCTGTAAAGAAATGTGCCATGTATGTCACCATAAGACCTTTTGTGGGCCCATTTACTACAGGAAGGACTAAGCTACCGGTGAAATAGCTGCAACAATAAAACAATGTTGATAAACGAAATAGCTGCGAGTGGTCGATGATGATATATGACTATATAAATGTCCCAACTTCCAAAGGAAAGACCAAAAAAAGGGTGAAAAGTTAAACCATAGATTACAGAGAGAATAAGGAATACTACTCACTGTTCCCATATCGCGATATAAAATGTTACAGCTGAAATCACATAGAACCAATATGTATATGTTCCACACATAGCAGTGCTCGCGAAAGCCAAAGCTTCCAACTGAGCCATAACTTATGTAAGTACACTTGACAATGAGCATCATGAAAATAAAAAAAAATAAAACTTAAAGCAACAAACAGAACATACCGCACACGCAAGTGCATCAGATCCTACAAATTTAGTATAAAACACAGGTTTACATAGTTTAGGACATATCCATACATGAAAAACAAATATTAAGCCATAAAAGTATAAGGGATGTGATAATTACCGTGATCAAAAAGCTCTCCTAGTGGAGAAGTATAACCTGTCCTTCTTGCTTGCTTTCCATCAACCGCATCAAAAGTCTAAATTAGTAAAGAAAGTTAGGAAAATCAATGAGAGACGAAGAGTATACTATTAATGTGGTAACAAAATGCAAGTATTTTACTATTACTGGTCATTTTCTAAGCAGTTAACCATATAAAGAATACAAACCTGGTATAAGAAGAGAAATAATCCATCTACAAAATGAACCCATCTTGGTGGAGGTGAATCCAAATGAGGTGAATACATCTAAAACGTAACCAAATGTAAAATAAATATTAGAAATAAAAAAATCAGAAAAAGAAACGTAATTTCTAAAATCGAGTAGAAGACTGGGCTCATAAACGATTGGAAATACGGATAGAAAAGTGATTAGGATATCGCACAAAGAGATTCTCAAGAACTTACATAGCCAAGCAATGCAGAGGGAAGCAAGAACATAAATCCTGAAAGTATAATCTAGAAAAAGAAAATATTGTAAGCAAAATAAAATTAGGTTTTATATTAGGGGGTGCTTGGGATGGCTTATCCAAACTAATAATTTGATTATTTGTGATCGAAATAAGTTTTTTTAGATAAGCAAGCAATAAGCAGATAAGCAGTTTTAATAAGCAACCCCAAACACCCCCCTTAGGTATCAAGAAAACACAACATAGTTGAAAGGGGAATGCTCACCACATTGGGTCTAGAGAGTTCATCATATGCAAAAATACAATAAGGCAACAAGATGTTAGAGTGTAAATCTTGATTGCAACATACTTCATGGCAATTTATTTAACTACAATGACATGAAATGAACTAAAAAAACTATATGAAAACACTGTAGGAAAATAAATAAGAATTGCTTACGGCATCCAAATAGGGAAGAGAGTAACAAAATTTAGTACAAAATGGTTCTAGAACATATTTTGCGACATAAGAGTGATCAAATCCACTATATTTATGTCTACGCAGCTCATTAATGCCATGAGCACCTATATATCCCATATTGTAATCTCAAGACCTGCCAAATGTGAAACAAGAAAATCTTTTTCATAAACCTATCGAACTTGAAAAACAACATTACAGCAATTGCTTGTGTTAGTCGTATTCATAAACAAAATTAAAGGTCAAGTTCCTTTTCTCAAAATATGATGCTATATTTTCTTTCAAAAGATCAGATAATTAACTAGCGGTAAGGTCCTTGGTTTCCTCACAAGAGGTCAATGGTTCAAACCTCGCTAGGTGTGTACATTTGAGGTGGCAAGGGAAAGGTCGGAAAGAGTCCCGGGATTAACCTGGTGAGGCCACGTACATCTAAGTCAAAAGTCTCACCCACCCCAGGTAACCGGAACAAGGAAAAACCTCATCCGTTTACCCATTTATTTTCTTTAATATATCAAGTAGAAATTAACGTTGATTAAGTCAAATTTTCTAATTTACTCAAATACCAAACCAAGGATGGTTGGGCTATATCGACATTTTTAATTGCAATTGGTAACGGTTTAAAGTATATAACAGCATGAGGTTATCCAACATATTGTTTGATGTTTATGTCTGCATTTTGTTAGGTCCATGATTAAGCCTTTAGTCCACTGCCCAAAAGTTATATCAACACATTCACTGATCTACCATGGATGTTTGGGATAGCTCATTATTACTACTTGTGCTATTGTAAATAAGCATAATCAGATAATTAACTATAACAAAATGCAAAGAAACGCCTAGATGGTGTTTGGATTTGCTTCTACGGTTATGCAACACAATAATCAAATAAGCGGTTTGAGTGATTAACAATTCTGCTCATCTATGGTTTTATCAGTTTATTGTGGCATTTTATAGCACATGAGTATTGTTTAGTGTTTGGATGACATTAGCTTAGTTTTGCTTATATCCAAACACCCAAACTGTTTCACACGATAAGCATATATAAAACGGACAATGTCATATAAAGCTGAAACCATTATTCCCTATTAAACTAAAAAACAATCAACTTAAAGCAGATCATTTAACTAGAATAAACCATTACAAAATATGTGCATTAAATTCTCTCTCTCTCTAACTATTCTATCTCTAGGTGGCGATTTTCAATACCCTAACTATTCTCCATTGTTTTTCATCAAATTCGGTCTTTATTCTTTTGATTCTTGTACTGAATTGTTTATTCTAGTGTTTAAGCTTTATGTTTATCATTGGATTAATCAAATCGCTGCTTGTTTCAATCGGATAATAACTGATTTGGTGAATTGTTTCTTTAGGGTTTTAAATCGCCACCTAGTCTTTTGTAATCGTTCCTTAATTCTTTGATTCCTAGAGTCGATTATTGACTTACATATTTAAGGATCGATCTTATCCCTTATAATCTTATTCGATTTCTCCAGCAATTCTCTTTTTGATTGTTGTTGGAATTTTGGTTAGGGTATTGTTAAAGATTTCTGGTTCATACCTTAAATCGTTTTTCTTGGGTTATTGTGAACCGACTTCCTTATTTCTTATATTTATTCGGTTCTAATTTGGATACTTAATTGTTATATCTATTGATTTATGGTTTGGGTGGTGTTTGAAGCTTTAACGTTACATGAAAACCTTTTTTAGGGTTTTTGTTTATTATATCGACTGGACGTATACCCTTGTTGGGTTTGATTGTTTGCTGGTACCCTTTTAGGGTTCTTATGTTCTTATTATGATGGGGTTTAATGGGACGTGGGTTAATGAGAGAGGGTTAGTGACTATGAAGTCTGCTATGTTCGATTTGGAGGTTGGATTTCTTCTTTATGCTGAATACGTTTCTGATTACCTCTTCAAATCGATTTGGTCGTTGTTTTTGGAAGTTAGGGTGTGTATCACCTTATTGACTGTTCTTGATTCGTATTACACGTAGGCCTGATACTAATGTGATATATTTGTGTTGTTTGGTCTGGTATATGATGAGGATTGGAACTTAGGGTTCATTAAGCCCTATGATTGTTACATTCTATGAGTTGCTGCTCGATTATGGAAGTTAAGTTTGAAGGTACTCTTATTCAAAAACCTATCGTTTATACTTTCACAAGATGTTTTTTAATTCTTCCATTTCGATGGTCTGGTGATCGTATGTATAATCATATTCCTACCAGAATGTAAGGTGTTTATTTACTTTGTGGTACGTAATATGATCTATTGGAAGTTAGGGTTGCTTAACCCTAGTGGTGTATGTTTGTTGGTGACATGATTCGTGGTGCTGCTGGAATGGGTTGTATGACACATATTTTTGGGCAGGATGATCATGTTATCATATTTGTTTTGTTAGCATATTTGGGCAATTTGTTCTGCATTTGATGATCCCATGCTCATTGAAGGTTTTGTTTATGTTGGTCTTGCTACTACAAACAAATTTTATGTTGAAGATTGTTTGGATGTTTCTAGATGGATTCTTCATGGAAGTTAAGGTGGACCGCCATAGTGATATAGAAGGCTCAAGTGGTTTTCTTGAGTACTATTGTAAATTTGTATGTACTTGTGTCATTTTTGGTAGGTTCATTTTATTGTAAGTTATAAGAATGGTATGTCATTCTCATATTCGAGTCTGTAAGTGTCCTAAGGGACTGAGGTGAGGGATATCACCCCTCATCCTATGTACCTCAACATTTTTTGGAGTAATGCATTTTATCGGGGTGAATTAACCCTTTTACCCAAAAAAAATATGTGCATTAATCAAATTGTAGTCATGTTCCCATAATGACTATGTGAGGGTAATCCTCAAGTAAATTATATGGAGACAGATAATCCCTGGAAAAAATAATTGGCAAGTAAATAATCTCAAATTTTCATGAAATTAAAAAGATAATATGGGATATTTATGATTACATACCACAACAAAACTCCTGACAATAGCATAGAAAATGGGATATTCTGGAATGAAAGATTAAGATACCATCAAACAAGCTCCCTTAAGAATTAATAAATAGAAACTATAAATGCCGGATAATTGAGTTTACCAAAGCCAAGGATTTAAGCATGCTTTCATTTCTTGACCTTAAAACCTCACAAACAGTATGCATGCTGTGACGAAGTAAAAAAACAAAAGGAAATTAACAACTGCAAAAGACATTTCGAACGAGTTAAAAGGATAAAGAGTTTACTTATATGCGACTATTGGTATAACAGCAAAAGCTACCATAATAAACAAAACAGCTACAAATGTAGGGATTCCTGAACCAATAGCATGAACATGTTAAATAAAAAAGAATCTTAATTAAAAGATGAACGCCAGAAATTAATGAAAAAATTGTACCATTTGCATATGGAAACGAACTGAAGGAGGGAATAGAGCTTCCAAGATTCTGCGCCCACCACTTTGCGCCTGCAATATAAATTTGTTTGATGATATTAATGATTCAAAAATGCAAACATATAAGGGTGTTTGGATTCACATTTTGCATGGCATGTGATGTTCAGTGTTCCTTTTCTTATCTTTCAATTTGCAAAATAATCAGAATATGTCAAACGCCAC
Organism: Chrysanthemum seticuspe; assembly: GCA_019973895.1. NCBI lineage: Eukaryota > Viridiplantae > Streptophyta > Magnoliopsida > Asterales > Asteraceae > Chrysanthemum > Chrysanthemum seticuspe. Next base: position 199,034,277 of record BPTQ01000008.1, on the reverse strand, counting down.
TGACTTTATTACAAGTGATTGTCTGATTATGATTATTCAATATCATATAAACATTGGTTGTCCAAACGTCCCCTCAATTAGCTGCACTTAGGAACAAAATTGTATAAGGCATCTAACATACATACCAACAATAGCTATAAAGAAATGTGCCATGTATGTCACCATAAGACCTTCTGTGGGCCCATTTACTACAGGAAGGACTAAGCTACATGTGAAATAGCTGCAACAATAAAACAATGTGGATAAACGAAATAGCAGCGAGTGGTCGATGATGATATATGACTATATAAATGTCCCAGCTTCCAAAGGAAAGACCAAAAAAAGGGTGAAAAGTTAAACCATAGATTACAGAGAGAATAAAAAATACTACTCATTGTTCCCATATCGCGATATAAAATGTTATAGCTGAAATCACATAGAACCAATATGTATATGTTCCACACATAGCAGTGCTCGCGAAAGCCAAAGCTTCCAACTAAGACATAACTTATGTAAGTACACTTGACAATGAGCATCATGAAAATAAAAATATAAAACTTAAAGCAACAAACAGAACATACCGCACACGCAAGTGCATCACATCCTACAAATTTAGTATAAAACACAGGTTTACATAGTTTAGGACATATACATACATGAAAAACAAATATTAAGCCATAAAAGTATAAGGGATGTGATAATTACCGTGATCAAAAAGCTCTCCTAGTGGAGAAGTATAACCTGTCCTTCTTGCTTGCTTTCCATCAATCGCATCAAAAGTCTAAAATAGTAAAGAAAGTTGGGAAAATCAATGAGAGACGAAGAGTATATTATTAATGTGGTAACAAAATGCAAGTATTTTACTATTACTGATCATTTTCTAAGCCATTAACCATATAAAGAATACAAACCTGGTATAAGAAGAGAAATAATCCATCTACAAAATGAACCCATCTTGGTGGAGGTGAATCCAAATGAGGTGAATACATCTAAAACGTAACCAAATGTAAAATAAATATTAGAAATAAAAAAATCAAAAAAAGAAACGTAATTTCTAAAATCGAGTAGAATACTTGGCTCATAAACGATTGGAAATACGGATAGAAAAGTGATTAGGATATCACACAAAGAGATTCCCGAGAACTTACATAGCCAAGCAATGCAGAGGGAAGCAAGAACATAAATCCTGAAAGTGTAATCTGGAAAAAAAAATATGGTAAGCAAAAAAAATGAGGTTTTATATTAGGGGGTCCTTGGGATGGCTTATCCAAACTAATAATTTGATTATTTCTGATCGAAATAAGTTTTTTTAGATAAGCAAGCTATAAGCAGATAAGCAGTTTTAATAAGCAACCCCAAACACCCCCCTTAGGTATCAAGAAAACACAACATAGTTGAAAGGGGAATGCTTACCACATTTGGTCTAGAGAGTTCATCATATGCAAAAATACAATAAGGCAACAAGATGTTAGAGTGTAAATCTTGATTACAACATACTTCATGGCAATTTATTTAACTGCAATGACATGAAATGAATTAAAAAAACTATATGAAAACTGTCACACCCCCAAAATATCGCAGCGGAACGATAGTGTCATTGGGGTATAACGTCATAGCACAAAGTATGGATACAGAAAACGACCTCTATAATGAGACGTTTTGAAAAATTTACCATTCGATAAATAAGTTAAAGTTTACACCACAAGAAATCACAAGGTTTGATAATACATAAAAAGTTTACAAAACATGTCGAATGGTAATTGTTAAAAGCACAAGACTTCAATGTATGCCATGCGACCCAAAAGCTCCATGAAGTGCAATCATCTTAAGACCTGAGATAAACATGCTAAAAAGTGTCAACACAACGGTTGGTGAGTTCATAAGTTTGTAATTACATGATCTAAAATACTTTGAGAAATGTTCACACAGGAAAGGCATTGTAAATCCACTCAGTTCCAAGTTCCGCCCATACAAAACTTGCAACCTGTGTGTTCACAACCCACTGCCTAAAATAGAATGACAATCATGAATATACGCATTAAAGTAGTTAAAAGTATAAATGTCACCACAAGGGTCTTCCAACAACTCGTGTTGGGATGTTCCACCAACGCTCACGTTGGGATGTATCCATAAAAATGGCCTTCCAACATATGAATGCTGGGATGTTCCTCCAACGACTCACGTTGGGCTGTATCCACATTAATGGCCTTCCAACATATAAATATTGGGATGTTTGTTTAAGTCTAGTCGCAACACGCACCAAGTCTAAAGTATAAGTAATATTGTTTAGCAATAGAGTTTAAATGTTTTGATAAATAATCATGTATCTCGCCCCAAATAGTTTATAAGAATTTAAACGAGTAAAAGTGGGGTATGAACTCACCTGGTGTGATTAATATGCTAATAAAATGATGTGCACGAAAATGAGGCTCGGAAACTATCCGCAACCTAAAATGAATGTTATGACTTGAGTTATGATATGTAATGAGTTATGGTGTTATGATATGCATGCATTTCGTATGTTATTTATACCATTTGTGAGTTTTGAAAATAATACTTATCGTCGAAAAATACTCTTTTGACGTCTTGACCAATCTTAGATTACTTTACAAGTATTTACGTCAAAATGTCATCCCACAATAGTTTCGTAATGATTTATAGTGAAATTATCACTTTTTGTCGTAAAACAATGTCGTCGGAAATTTCATGAAATTAATAAAAATGGCTCCGAGAAACTAGTCGTAAAATGGTGTACGTCGATCGTTAGAGAACGAACTCGACGGTTTTGGAAAGTTTGTATCGATATCTAAAAGTTTCAGTTCAGGAGTTTTCGTCCAAAAGGTCTCGATCATAAAGATAACAAGGGCTAAAGATGGTGGTTTTTGCTAATTGTGTGCAGAAAATGAGTTTCGGCCAAGTTTGAACCTCCGTAATTAATTCACTATAAATCCGCTTGACAAACAGTTTGTTGTTTTGAAAAATATGGCCGGTGAACTTGATTTTACTTAAAGACATTTTGTTCCAAATAGTTTCACATCATGGTAAAAAAAACTGCCGCAAACATGGTCGTTACAGCTAATGAAATACTTGCAACGGAAAAATAATATAATTTTTCAGAAAATAATAGTTACGGCAACTTTATAAAAACGTGCATATCTCTGTCGTTTTAAATCCGTTTTCTACGTATAATACGTCCTTAGCTTCGTATCGAAGTAAACTAATATATTTTTGACAAGTCGAAATAATTTGTGAAGCTTAAGGCTAGTTTTTGACCCGAACAAGTAAAAACAGCAAAGCTGAATTTTCTGAAAATAATACGTTTCGTCGTCAAACTTTAAAAATCCATAACTTCTTCGTTATAAGTCCGTTTTTATCCGTTCAAAAGGCCACGGATTCGTTTTAAAGTATATTTTCTAAATATCAAGGCCAAAGTTTCGTACCAACAGTAGGTTTTTCCAGAAATTCGAATTAAGGACAGAACATAAATATATAGTTATCGAAAATAGTTTTTCTCGGACAAAACCTATTCTAATCCCTTCAAATCAACTCCAAAGCTAATCTAATCCTACCATACACCTTCTTAGGGTGTCATGGGTTCCTAATCACCATCAAGACCAAAGAATACCATGGGAATAATTATAGGATGAGCAATATGTATAAATAACTCAAAAATCATAAGAAAAATGGTATAAATCACATAACATGCATATAAGCTCAAAAAAATGAAAAGAAACATATGAAAATGAAAAGGAAACATGAAAATGATAAAAACAAGCTTACAAGTGATAGTGATGAGGTGAAAGTAACAAGGATTAAACTTAAATATCCTTGGTTTTTATTTCAAAACCATATAAAGGATATAACTAGGTTGATAAACACTTGATTTTGCAAAAATCTTGATCCCTTGGCACCTTGAAGTGTGGCCGGTTATGGAAGCCAAAAGAGAAGAGAGAAAACTAAATTTTTTTACACTTGGTGAAATATGAGATGTATGAGAAAATAATTGAGATACAAGACTTATGTATTATTGAAAAACATCTAATAAATGAGCCATAACCCATTAATTACTCCCCTTCCCCCTTGGTCGGCCAAGGGGGGGGTATGTAAGATATTTTGTATTTTTTTTTTTTAAACATTTACTTATATATATATATTGTGTATTATTTGTAAAGAAAGTGTAAGAATTTGTGTAAAAAATGTACAAGTGAATGTAAATAGAAATTTTTTTGTGCAAGTAAGTTTTTATTAGGTCAAAATAGAATGTATTGAGATGATAAAAATTGTAAAAATACTTTCCTTGTGAAAATTGAGTGATAAAATAATTGTCGTACCATTTTTAAGAAAAACGACATAATAATTAAACTTTAACGATTTAAGTACCAAATAAATTTGAAACACTAGGAAAACTAAAAATATAGTTTTTAGGAACTAAATGTAGGTTTAAAAATACCTCGGGATCATTTTTGAAAGTAACGGTTTAAATATACAAAATAATAACTCACGCGATAAAGATTATTAAATATAAAAATTACGCGTTAAAGGTGAAATGCAAAAATCATGAATGAACCGTTATGAGATGATGAATATGGAGTATGAGGAATGACCGGAAATTGAGAATTGTGACAAAAACACTGTAGGAAAATAAATAAGAATTGCTTACGGCATCCAAAGAGGGAAGAGAGTAACAAAATTTAGTACAAAATGGTTGTAGAACATATTTTGCGACATAAGAGTGATCAACTCCACTATATTTATGTCTACGCAGCTCATTAATACCATGAGCACCTATATATCCCATATTGTAATCTCAAGACCTGCCAAATGTGAAACAAGAAAATCTTTTTCATAAACCTATAGAACTTGAAAAACAACATTACAGCAATTGCTATATTTTCTTTCAAAAGATCAGATAATTAACTAGCTGTAAGGTCCTTGGTTTCCTCACAAGAGGTCAAGGGTTCAAACCTCGCTAGGTGTGTACATTTGAGGTGGCAAGGGAAGTGTCGGAAAGAGTCCCGGGATTAACCTGGTGAGACCGCGTACATCTAAGTCAAAAGGCTCACCCACCCCAGGTAACCGGAACAAGGAAAAACCTCATCCATTTACCCATTTATTTTCTTTCATATTTCAAGTAGAAATTAACGTTGATTAAGTCAAATTTTCTAATTTACTCAAATACCAAACCAAGGATGGTTGGGCTATATCGACATTTTTAATTGCAATTGGTAACGGTTTAAAGTATATAACAGCATGAGGTTATCCAACATATTGTTTGATGTTTATGTCTGCATTTTGTTAGGTCCATGATTAAGCCTTTAGTCCATTGCCCAAAAGTTATATCAACACATTCACTGATCTACTGTGGATGTTTGGGATAGCTCATTATTACTACTTGTGCTATTGTAAATAAGCATAATCAGGTAATTAACTATAATAAAACGCAAAGAAATGCCTAGATGGTGTTTGGATTTGCTTCTACGGTTATGCAACACAATAATCAAATAAGCGGTTTGAGTGATTAACAATTCTGCTCATCTATGTGTTTATCAGTTTATTGCGGCATTTTATAGCACATGAGTATTGTTTAGTGTTTGGATGACATTAGCTTAGTTTTGCTTATATCCAAACACCCAAACTGTTTCACACGATAAGCATATATAAAACGGACAATGTCATATAAAGCTGAAACAATTATTCCCTATTAAACTAAAAAACAATCAACTTAAAGCAGATCATTTAACTAGAATAAACCATTACGAAATATGTGCATTAATCAAAACTAGAATAAACCATTATGAAATTATGGGTTTTGTACCTGACAAAGAGATCAAACTTCAAAGATAAGAAGTCAAGAACACTGACAGAAGGTTTTTGAAGATGCAAGACCAATCTGGTGTTGATTCACTATGTTTGACTGTTTGAGATTTGCGTGTTTGAGTTTAATACTAGCCACTGATTTATAAGTTTTGACACGTGGCAGTAAATAGGTTATGTGATGGAGATCTTGAATTGATTTTGTTTTTGTATCGAATAAGGATTAAAATATTCCCGCTCTAAAACTTTGTAGCAAGTAATGAGTGAATCTTTTGGGTTTTATGTCACTTTCACACGTGCCCCCATGCCCAAAATTATGCTCCAAGATTCTAGAGGTAATTCCAGATACGCCTCACAAGTATACCTTTACTAATTCCATGTGCCTAAAAAAAATAATAAATAAATAATTACTTCTTTAAATGTTACGAGGCAACTCTCGCCTAGTTGGTTTGGACGACTTTTCTAAAATAGTGACACGTGTCTCTACTTTTGTAAGACACAAATACATGTGTGTAGCACTAGTCTATCCAATTTTTTGGGCAACTGAGCTGCGCTCTAACCGGGGCGACTTATTTTTATCTTTTTGTGAAAAAGTCAAACTTCGAAATAATATAATAGTACATATTTTTTGGGCGACTGGTCCCGCTCATTTAATTTCTTGAGCGACCGTCAAGTAAGAAGTACAACTTTAGATTTTTTATTCCATTGAGGCCCGTGTAATCATCTTTGAAATCTGTGATATCATTTCTCGATTTTTGTGTCATACATTTCTAATACAAAAATAAATAAATAAAAATACATTTTGACAAAAACAAAAATTCAAACATACACATTAACACACACAACACAAACACTTAACTCTAATAAACACAAAACCGATCAAAAACACACATTTACACAATCAAACGTCCACCCCCAAGTAATAAAACACACACAACACAAAAACTTAATGTAAAACCCAAACCGATCAAACATAAAACTAAATCATACCATTTATCTTCTTCACCATGCAGCAAACCCTAAACTAAACACACAAAAGCTTCACCCCCTACTGTCCAAAATGTTTGATGCCAAGGTAACCATTAGATCTTAGTTATCTTATCTTCCAGTGATTAAAGTTTTGTTGCAAAGCAATGAAAATCGAACGGTCCATGGTTGGACATCCCCGCATTTTCAAATAATAGCCATTTGCTAAATTACATTTTCAACATCAGGTTAGCATTCCAGAACTGAGTGATGATTGCCCGTGCATCAATTACCAAATTGGTGATAATGTGTTGCGTTTTGGACGTGAACAATCTTGTTTAATTATTGATTTTTGTTTTGGGAAAGTACCAAAAGAAGAAGCTAAAATAGATCATATTGACCTAGGTCTAACATATAGTCCTTTTTGTGATCGTTTGTTTCCTGAAAAAAATGAACATAGGTTTAAGAAAATAAAAGGGGTTGAGCTTTTGCAATTTTTGAAGCTTGGTAAACAGTGAGAGGGATTATCTTATGTCGATTCGGTTAGGGTTTGTTTGTTGATATTGTCAACTTCTATATTTATGGGTCGTGAAGAAAGGTACTACATTCCTGATCATATTTTGAAATTGGTTGAGGATTTTTTGATTGGAATTCTTATCCATGGGGTGAGTCTCTGTGGATACAGTTCTATAAAAGGACAGTCAATGTTGTTCCTAGGGATACTGATATGTATTCAAAGAAGAATGTAAAAAAAACTCCCAAAGAAAGATCAAACATATAATATTATAGATTTGTATGGGCCTTGAAGGTCATATTTTATTATACAATGTTGTTAGTTTTGTTGTATGATTTTATATCTAACATGTAGTCTTCCTACTTGTATGGGCCTTGAAGGTCATAGAACACTTAAGTGTTAGCTTCGATGAAGTAACAACAGCCTTATATGAGGCAGATAACACACACAGGTAGAAACACAAATAAAAAGAAGAGGTCAAGCCAATAGTAAGAAAAATGTATTAACCAAGTTTAGTCATACAAGATGTTTGATTAATCTAAGACATGTAACGACGATACTCACGACCTGGCGTTTATCAGATTTAAACGTAGCTCATCACTATGATCTAAAATTATGTATTAAGCTTTCAACAAATGTAATCCTGTCACGATTACTCGAAATCTGCATAAAGCACACCTTAATGATTATCACTTTATTATTTATCCACCTAGGGCTTACATTAACACATTAACAATATTAATGAAGTAGTAAATGTAATCAATTCTCAGGACTAAGTAAAATATTGAATTAGAACAAACCAAAACATCAAGTAATCATTAAACTTGGCTAATACCTATAGGTATTAGCCCATAATCTCATTCATAATACAAATAAGACATTCTGAAATATTCAAGTATAAATCAAAAGAGAAAAATACGCTAACCAAACGATTATAGTGTAGTAAAACAAATTAAGTGAATTCTCCTATTATGGCACTAGTAGGACCTTCTTGGTCTTCTTTTGTCTCTGGCTTTGTACTTAGTGGTTTCTCCTCTCTGAAATCAAACATAATGTTTTCTATTTATACTTTCTGGAAACAATATACGGCGTATCGGGTTATCTGATACGGCGTATCACAGTAACTTCGCGTGGGGTCCAATATTACTATATTCTGAAATATTCGTACACCGTCATAGTGATACGGCGTATCACATATCTTCATACGATGTATGTTGTCTTCTTATCTTGGAATTATGGTGAAGTCATTAAGGTTGATTCGACGTATTCATTTGCCTTCATACGTTGTATCTGGACTAAAACAAGTCAGATTTTCATGTCGACCAAAGTTTCATATACAGCATATCCAATAATTGGATACGGCGTATTGTTTAAAGTCAGGCAATGGTCTTCATAATCGTTCAAGTCTTGGTATACGACGTATCTGTCTAGAATTGTTAGGTCACCATAAGTTAACACAAGATCAATATGTAAGAAATATGGATGAAGATAGATTGGTTGAACACACAATAACACACACGTATGAATAAGAAAATGTTAGGCGTAGGTATTATTAGAAAGTGAACAACCAACCTTCCAAGGAATGATATAGGAAGGGAGCTAGGGCAACACTACTAGTCCTTTCCTTCCTTTTGGACTTGGGCCAAGGCTCATGGGCTTTCTATATAAGCCTTGCCATAAATACAAACATAAAAGCCTAGATTAAGCAATCTATTACAAACTAATTACTAACACTTGAAATACAAGTTAGGAGTGATTCCAACAATCTCCCCCTAAGTGTTGGTAATTAATAAATGACTCCAGCAATCTTGGAAAATTTGTTGGTGTTGATGTAATAGTTGTCTTGACGTCTTCTGACACTCCTCTTTCTTATGAGAAGAAGTGCCTTGATTCTAACAATTTCCCCAGTGTGAGGATCTTGTTTCTTTTGAAGTTTTCAGCTTTGACGTCTTCGTAATCTTTGTTCTTTGTTCTGGTGTGGATATGGTGATGTTATGTTGTTGTTGTCTGCATTAGGTCCGCTTCATTGCTCAAGTGTCTTTACGTCCTTCTCCAACATGCTCACACGCTCTTTGACGTTGGATTTCAGTTTTGATGTGGTTCTCTAAGTCTTTAAACTTTGTAGATTCTTTGGCTTTGAGGAAGAATCATTCTGACTTTTGTGTTGCCTTTCGAGAGAACTTCAAATTGTGTTGTTGTTGGTATGAGCATGTGGAGAATCAGCACGATCATCTCCCAGGAGCATCCATAAGAAGAAAACATAAGAATGGGTTAGTGATAAACACCAATCGATCACTGTGGTCGTTTCTTAGAGAATTGACCACTACAATTGTTCTTCTGATGAATGTCTTGATTCCATTCACCTTGGTCGGGCGAATCAGTCGTCCGAATCCCATAAGGGACAGTTGACATTACATTGAACAAGTTCAAGTAATGACCCACATCTTCAGGACTCGATTCTTGAAAGGAATTCTCCTTAGCGGGATTTCCAGCACTTACAAGTTCGAACTTCGAGCGTGTTAACAGCATAGTGTGAAAACACATCTCTAATTCTAGCAAGGGTTGTTCCTGAACTGGAGTCCCTCAAGTAGGATAACACGATGTACCAAAGTACACCTACAGTTCAGGTGAGTCGCTGAGGTACACCGAAGCATCAACCCACGACTGTAGACCGTTTGAGACAACACTAAGCGTAACCCACGAGGAGTTCCCGAAGCAACCTGATGTCAGGGCTGTTTGATGATGACCCTGGCAGGAGTTTCCATTTAATCACTGAGGATCACAATTGTGAACCTCTCATAAATGTTCTCGACAGATTGCTAAGATCTGTGAAGGACTCTGGAATTGTATCACTTGTGTCCTTAAAGTTGAACGACAAGTGATGAAATGTCAAGTGTTCCTAAGAGATCTTTTGATGAGTCTCGTGGCTTTAGACTCAATAGTGCGCTTTGGTTTTCCTGAGCGGAGACTAGGGAGAGGGTCTCCTTCTTCAATACCAGCAATCTCTAAGAGAAAGCTGATAGTTTACGTAGGGTTCCCTGTGAGAAGAAACAATCTTCTGTTGAGAAAAACTTGAGTGAAATTAGGGTTTCGAATTTAAATTTAAAATAATAATGTTATTTGTATGTTCTTGTGGATATTGGTTCACACCTTTGGAGCCTTTTTCATATGAATTCATTTGTACTAGAGATATATAACTAATAGAAAACCCTAATTCTCTATCTCTTGGAGAAATCAGGCCGCCCCCTCCTCTTCATTAATTCCGGCCAAAAGATATCCCTATATGATGTCCTCTCTACCTTTGAGCGATCCTTATTGTTTTTAGGTATGCAATACATGATTTAGGGGTATTTTCAGTCATAGGAGGGGCGGCTGGTTGTTATCTTTATATCAAAAATGATTTCTCCTTAATCTTGGCCGAAACCTAATCAAGTGATTCTTTAATCTGTGTTATATGGTGATCTATTAATTAGGGTTTCGAATTTAAATCGTACCTCTTATTCTGATTATTCTAAGTCGGTTTCTAATCGATTTTATATATATAAGGGTGGATTTCGTGTGACGGCTCATTAGGGTTTATGATGTTTCATCATAAATCTGTTCGTCTATGATTTTATTTATCTAATGAGGTGTTTTGGTGCATGGTGGCTAGTGAAATCAAGGAACCACGATGTAGGGTTTTACTTTTTTCTATATTTTCTGATTTCGCTGGTTTGTGGATGTGGCTGATGCGTTAACTTTCGAATGGAACCCTATTTTTTAGGGTTAAGATCTACTCCTTGCTGGAATGTGTATATCGGTTTGTGACGAATACAAGATCTATATCAGATTCATGTGCTATACCGGATCCATGCTTTGTAAGTGGGTTTTTGGAGAGAGTGTAAGTCAAGTTTTCTGGGTATCTTGTTGAAAAAACCCTTATTTATCTTTCATTCGCAAGATCTTCATAGTGTTCTTGGAAGGGGTGATCATGGCTGTAAGTTTCACATTCGGTGCATTATTTGTTACCATTCGCACTGGTTTCTTATCATTGGTACATACATTCCCGTGTTGATTCTCTTTGGTTCAACGCTGATTGAGGCTTGATTAGACTTTTGCTTGAATGGTAGTTATCTGCTGTTTTCCTTCGTATTTATCAGAATTGGTGGTTCTTACTTGTTCCTATTATTTCTAATACGATGGAATTAGGGTCTTAAACAACCCTGTTTGGTTATTGCGACCTGGTGTTGGTTGCGGCTTATGTTCATGCTATTTGCTGCAGTCTTTGGTCGTTATTGGAAGTGGTTATTGTGGCTTGTTTGTTGCAGGTTGGCTGCATTGTGATGTTGTTCATCTGGATTAGTATTTTGCATGACATTTTGATGATGTATTGAAGTTGCTACTTTGGTAGTGTGTAGGTTGTCTACGTACTCTTTGGTTATTCTTATTGGTGGTTGGTTTTGCATCTAAACATACACATTTGGAGCAAGTTTGTGCTTGCTGCTCTATCTGTGGTTTTAGAGTCTCTCACCAAGTGTTGTGTGGAATTTGTGAACTGATTTCAATTTGATTATCCATGGGTGTGTGATGATCTTTCACACTTCTTGGAGGATATCAATCATGTCCTCTGTTTTGTGTGCTTTTCTGGATCACATAGAAGTTGCTTTGAAGTTCTATGATGGCTATGCGTTTGGTACTACCTTAGTGAATCAATTTGTAATTCCTTATTTATATTCACGTGTATAGTCATTGTAGGTGGTAAGTTTTATTATGTAAGTTATAAGAATGGCGTGTCATTCTTATATGAGAATCTGTAAGTGTCTTAAGGGACTGAGATGAGGGAATCACCCTCATCCTTTGTACTTCAATGTTTTGGTGTAATGCATTTTACCAGGGTGAAAAATCCGTTATACCCAAAAAAAAAAAAAAAAAAAAAAAAAAAAAAAAAAAAAAAAAAAAAAAACTTGAGTGGCTAAGAAGGTTTAGTGCATGCGTCACTGGATCCATGACGACTTTAATCTTCAATACTGATGTCATCTAGTGACAACCAGTAGCTTATGAATTGAACCCGGTGTCTGCCCTAAGTTGAATAATTTGGAGGGAAATTTCTTTTCACCCTTTTCTTTACTTTTCTTTTTAATTCTTCAACTCCTTCTTTCTCCGATTCTCATTTTATCCTTTTTATAATCATACCTAAGGACTTTTAATTCTAACTATTGGTAGTGTCTTTGGGTAGATCCCTCCGGCTCTGGCGGATCATAGGACGGTTATTCCTAACCTTAGTCACCTTATAACTCCATGACTATCCTACGTTGCCAAGAAACCATTTTCTCGAAAATCTCTCAAAGTGTTTATGAGTGAAAACATTTTGTAACACTTCGAGAGTTTTGTATTTTCAGAAATACTCCCCCTCCATAGGTGCTCAAGTGTTTTGACAGAAATCTGCACAGTGGGGGTAGAGCTCGCACTTTTGAATTGATCGACTCAAGATAGACAATTCCCCGCGAGACACGGTTACGTTGTATAGTTAAAGAGTTGCATTGTCAGCTTTTAGGTGACAAATAGCTCTAATAACTACCTTGAAGATGTAGAAAAACCTCGAAAGGTTGTCAAACCCGTCAAGGTTCATGTCTATCAAGAGTTTCTCGAAGAGGTACGATCTACTCGGATAAGTTTTGGAAGACAAATCTTTTCGATGTATGACAGTTCAGATCTCGTCAATTCATGGGTTAAGTCTTAGCTCACGAAGATTCAATCTTATTTACAACATGTTTGTATCAAACAATTTTTCTCCCCCTCAAAAATGGCATATAAATGTTATTTTTGATTAAATTTTTGATATCGAATATGACCATTTTGAGTTTTGTGGGAAGAAAGTTTTGTAAACAAAGATTTGTTAGCAAATACTCCCCCTCAACAAGTAATATTAACTTTTGAGGTTTTGAAAACATAAGGGGAAGTACTTGTTCTTTTGAGCAAAAACTTTGAAAAATGAAAGTTTTGATAAGTTTTACTCAAAAGTAAGAAGCTTTCGCTCCTTTTATAAGGATTGTGGCACTGATGCGTACCACAGGGTCCTTTCATTACAAGTACGGGTTGTACACTGTTATGTGTGCACAAACCATTGTCAATATACAAATCATAACATCCAAATATCAATCAATAAAATAGATTAAGGAGTACCAGTCAATCCTTCAATAAGACCGGGAGTTCTCTCTTGACGTTGATAACCCGTAAGAGGGAAACTCTGTCTTCCACCCACAAAGCTCTCTAAATTCCGCATCTGATCACGATGAAACAACCTTTCATCTATCCTTGTGATGATCTTCTTAACATCCCTCCTTTCTTTAGAATTCCACCGCTTCTTCGACCCAATGCCTTTGTAAATCTCCTTCAACCGATACGCTAACCCATCATGAACCTTCTTTAGAGTATGATCATAAAACTTGTGAAGCTCATTGCACGCCATTAAACAGTTGTGGTGAAGTTCATTGCGGTAAACTACTCCAAACTTTGGTTTCTTCACAATGGTGTACTGAGAGAGTTGGTTGATATCGGGAAAGTGTAGCAACGGTTTAGTGAGATTGACTTGTTTCTAGTATGATTCCACGGCAAGTTGAAGATCTTTCAACACGTTCCTGGATCACTTTGCTTCTGATGAATATCAACAGTGACTTGATGTAAAAAGTTCCCTTTGGCGATTTTTCCCTAACCTCTATCCTAATCGTTTTTTTCATCTTAATCGACTTGTGTCCTTTAATTCTTGTATCAAATTGGATATCCTAGTGATCAATCTTCCTGGTTATCATTGGTGTGTTAATTTGCTGCTTGTTTTTTGGGATTTAAGTTTTATTAGGGTGAATCGTTTGGGTTAGGGTTTAAACCGTCGCTTCTTTTGATCGCACCTTTCTCTCCATCAATAAAAGTCGGTTATCCTGCTTCATATATTAGGTCGATCTATTGCCTCTTGCTGCACAGTGATCTCCAATTCGTTGGGTATTGTTTCTGGTATACGATTCTTTTATTAGGGTTTCATTTTTTGATTGTGCGCATTAGGAATTCTGGTACTCAAAGATATATCTTTTGTTATTATTCTGGTGTGGTGTTGATTTCTGGACCTTAACGTTATACTAAACTCGTTTAGGGTTTAGTTCTATTGCTGATTGCACGTTATTGCATGTAACCCGTTTTAGGGTTTGTAAGTTATCCTACCGTGTTTGGTAGTTTTATTGCAAGTCATTACTGTGTTCGTGGGTTTAAGGGAGATGGAATCGGGGTTCTTGAATGGTAAGAAGCCTTCGAAGGCTAGTGGGTTGGCTACTAAGGTTAGCAATATTGATGGCAAGGTAATTGTTAACGAAAAGCAGCCATTGAAATCTATATTGAAAGGTGCAGGTTTGGGAGGTATGACGGGGAGTTTTGCTCTTCCTAGTGATCATGGGGCTTGGTCTTTGAAACCAAGCGTTACTCTTGGTGTTGCGGATCCAAACATTGCTATACGTGGTAGTGTAAGTTCTTCTAGTCTACATTCGGATGATCATTTGAATACTAATGTTGAACCTAAGTCGTGGGCTGCTATTGGTGATGCATCTATAGATTGTGGTGATAAACTCTATTGATCTTTTGGTGCGACTTGATCCTGCACGCATTCATGATTATCAAGGTTCGCTGCATGGTTATTAGGGTTTTCTTAAACCCTATTTGTTTTATTACGCTATATCATGCTGCTACTGTTCACATGTATTCACATCTTCGGGTAGTAGTTTATGGATTTAGTGTATGATGGGTATGGTGGTGGTTTTGTTTGTGGTGTTTTTGTTACTACAAACAGATTGTATGTTGAAGGTCGCCTGGATTTTTCTGCGTGGATGCTTCATGGAAGTTAAGGTGGACCGCCATAATGATATAGAAGGCTCAAGTGTCTTTCTTGAGTAGTATTATTAATTTTTATGAACTTTTGTCATTATTGGTAGGTTCATTTTATTGTAAGTTATAAGAATGGTGTGTCATTCTTATATTCGAGTCTGTAAGTGTCCTAAGGGATTGAGGTGAGGGACTCACTCTCATCCGTTGTACTTCAATGTTTTTTGGTTAATATATTTTACCAGGGTGCAGGATTACTCCCCTTTACCCAAAAAAAATGTTGTTATTCTCTTAGTCGTTGTTGATGATATGCGCTCTAATTTTGATAATACGATATGCGGCTATTTCCTTGGGTAACGATTAGCTTTTCCTATTGTTGCTAATTATGTTAAGCATGCATGGGGCAAGTTTGGCTTCGAGTGTGTAATGATGCGTAGTGATTTCTTCCTTTTTAAATTTAAGACTCAAGTGGGTAAGAATAAGGTGCTTGAGGGTGGTCCTTGGTTTATTAAGTCGAATCCTATGTTCTTGAAGACTTGGGTTCCTAATACAAGGTTGGAGAGGGAGAAGATTACTAAGGTACCGGTATGGGTTCTTATTCATAATGTACCTGCAATTGCGTATTCTGAAGCCGGTGTTAGTTTGATTGCACAACAGCTTGGTCGTGTTATAAGAATGGATGAAGGTACTAGTGCTATGTGTCGTAATCCTTGGGGTCGTTATTCTTATGCACGGGTTCTAATTGAATTATCTGCTGAGAAGGCTGTTTTGGAGTCAATTGACGTTGTTATACCTTTGCCTATGGGTAAGGGTCATTATATGGAAGTTCTTGACGTCGAATACGAATGGTGGCCATCTCGATGTTCTAAATGTAATGTTTTTAACCATGAGGATGATTCTTGCCCTCTTAGGAGAAGACATGCTACTTGTGGTTCGGGTTCGACTAAACAGGATATTGGTGCTACTCGGGGAGTTCACTCGGATAAGGTTGGAAATAAGGTACCTAAAGCCAACCAAAGGCCTAGCCTAGTGTTGTTTATAAACCTGTTTCTAAACCTGCAAATAAGAAGAATGCCATTGAAACTCCTTGTACTTTGGATACTGCTCTGTTAGATCAGCCTTCTAAAGATGACTCGATTGGTAATTCTTCTTGTATGTTAAAGGGTGATGATTGTCCAAGCATGGGGAAGGTACAGGTACCTAGTTTGGAGCAGATGTGTGATGTCTCTACTAGTGATATACCTGTGGAAAGTGGCAAGGGTAGCTTGTGGAAGCAATTTGCTGGTACTCATGGTATTTCTACACATCAGGGGTGTTCATCCTTGGAGGATGATGATGAAGTTTGCATGCCCGAGTATCTACCTGGTGCTGGATTTCTGGATGATTTGGAGTCTTATGATGGTTATGAGCACATGCCGTTTGGGTATGATGTTCGTCTCAAAGGTCGTCATAGGTAGTATGTTTTAATTATGTTAGTTATAAGAATGGCCTGTCATTCTTATATAGTTGTTTGGTTTATTGTTGTTTTAGCATGTAAGTGTCCTTATGGACTGAGATGAGAGACTCATTCTCATCCTTTGTACTTCATTGTTTTTTGGCGTAATAATATTTACCGGGGAAACCCTTTACCCAAAAAAAAACAGTGACTTGATGTACTGGAGCTGGATGTTGGTGGAGAAATGTCTCATCCGACCTTGTACCTTAGCCAGATACATGTCTTCAATGTCGTTGAGTGACAATCTTGGAAAATCCGCTTCAGTAAAATCATATTCTTGCTCGTCTTGGCGTTTGACTTTGATTTCCTCCAGGAATGAGTAATCCCACTTCGTAGCCAGACTGACATTCATGATAGCAACGATCCGTTTGTCACTGAACACCTCGTTGTTTGATTTCTGAACCTGGCAGCTTCTGTAGTATGGTCTTCTTCTTGCAGGCCAATGATGAATGCCATACTGTGCATCGAGATCATAATTCACCACATTTTCAAAAAACATTCTTGTGGCTTCTTCCTCGATGGCAACATTGTTGGAGAAGACTGCTGCTGGGATGTTAAAGGTGAGTGACGTAGCGTATTTCTTGCTTACATCGCTACTGTGTTGAAGAAATTCCAGGTCGTTGTTGAAGAAGTATTGGTAGGGAATCCTTGGTTGATCTGGTCGACCAATGGTTATTAGTGGCTTGGTCCAGTCTGTGTAGTATGAAGTCTTGTCTTGTCTTGTGAAGTCAATGTTTGATTCAGGGTTGAGCCAATCAATGTTGTTGGACATAGCTCGTGCGATGTTGTCTAGATGATATTCGACTTTAATAGCACTATCAAAGCTGTCCTTTAGCAGTTGAAATGCATCGTTTTTGATTCGGCGTAACTCCCCTTTGGTCATCTTCTTCAGTTTGAACTTATCCTGAATGATCTTAACGTGCTCCATAGTTTGACCATCTACCGGTTCTTGGCCTTCCGAAAATCGAGGGATGGCATCAACAAGCTTACTAAACCATTCGTATTCTTCAGTATCATCTTCATCCAGCCATGATACAACGGAGGTTGATCTTTTCTTCATTGGCTTGGAGGATGATTCCTTTTGATGCTTGCTTGATGTTGTAGATGAGGGTGGTTGTTGGGGCTCACGAATTACTTCGTCGTCACCACAGGTGTATTGGAAATGATCACCAGTTTTCTCAGATAGTGGTGGAGACTCAGAGTCCTGAGGTTTATCAGAAGCAGGAGGTCACTGAGATGATCTCTCTATGGTGGTGGTCTTTGGGGGTGGTGGAGGCATAGATGAGGATTCGCCTGTTTTCTTCTGACGTTTAGGATCTGAATCCTTGTCCGCATCATCATCGTCTCTTGGTCGCTTTTCTTAACTAGCTCCTTCCTTGCAAGTTTTCTTTAGTTGATATGCAAGCAATGCCTCAAAAAGTTTTGATTCATCAGAAGTGAAAGTTGGAGATCGAGGAGACATATGCATTATCAGTTTTGAAATTAAATCAGCTTCAGTGACAAGAGGAGGCGGAACTGGTCGGATTTGCGTAACCGCTGGTGTAGTTGACAGTGTTTTCTTGACCAATGACAGCAGATATTGATAGAGTTGTCTTGCAAACATTTCTTTTGTGACTCCAGGGACGGTGTCGAGAAGGAACTTATGAGTGTATTCCCTAATCGTCTTGTCCATTTCACCCTGAATATCCCTGTTGAGGAATTGATTGATCTGGTCTCTTTCCTCCGAGAACTCGTTCATCAAATCACCGAGTAAGATAACCTTGTCAGCCAACTGATTCAACTTTTTGTTAACGACATTTCGTTTTCTGGCTTGCTTGACAGCCTTAACGATCTTGGTTTTGGCACGCGATGCCCAAGTGTCAGAGGGTTTCTTGATTGATTTGGAGGATGATCTGGTGGTTGTCTTCTCAGAAGGTGGTGGTGAGGAGTGAGAGGACGATTCAGTTGTGGATGGGTCTTGAGGTTGATCTGAGGATTGTTTTGGGTGGTGTTCAGGATTATCTTGAAGATAATTATCAGCTTCCTCTTGAGCTCTTGCCTCTTCCTCTGCTTTTTCCTTAGCGGCTTGCTCCACATCTTCATCAGTTATCTTCTCCGTTTTTTCTTCTTCCTGCTCCTCAAGGTCGAACTTGATGTCGTACTCTTGTTGCTGTTGCTCTGTTGATTCCTTAGTAGTGGTACCAGTTCCCTTATCGGGTTGATTAACCGCATCAAGAACTGGTTTGGTTAGTGCACCACCACTGGAATCTCCAGGGCCTCTTGTTTGTTGGAGATTGAATTCCGTAGCAGCATGTTGAATCCTCAGATGCTTAAGGGTTTTGTGGTAAGCTCTCTCTTCATCCTTTGGATCAATTTCTTCGTCAGAGCTTTCTTCTTCTTCTTCAGCAACGGGTGTCTTCCCTTTGTCTGATTTGGGACTTGGTGGTTTGTCATCTGACCTCAGTGAGGTTGTTTCATCTGTAGCAGTTTCGGAATAGCGAACCACCTCTTCAGACTCAGTATCTTCATAATCGACGTCCTCTTGAGCATCTTCGGGTTTAATTTGAGAACGGACGATCTAAGTTGGAACTCTTTTCTTGATAGAAGGATTCCTTTTAGGATACTTGAGGGCGCTCCCAGTGCTTTCAACGCTTCCAGCGCTGCCAGACCTTCATGTCTTCCTGGTAGGAGTAGCAGAAGTCTTTTCATCCATAAACCCGACTTTGCATTTGCTCACAGCTTCTTGGTATCGACAATACGATGGAAGAATTTTGATATCATTGGTGAGAAGGCAGTCCAATAACACTGCACCTTGTTTCTTTGTTGATGAGTCCTTAAATCTGACAATGTTTAATGTGGGCTCATACAACACAGAGTGATTGTTGGGGTCATTAAGTCTCAAAGGAATATCCCGATGTTTCCCGAGAATATTTTGGATCAACAGCTTGGTGTATCTGATAAAAGGAACTTTTGTCCCGGGCTCCTTGAGATGGGACATCATGTCTTCCCATATCAGACTAGCAAAGTTGATGTGTTGTTTGTTGACCATTCCCCAGAAGGTTTGCATATGCATAAGTTTCGGATGCTCGTGACCGCTGTCTATTCCCGATACAGACTTGGCGATTATTATAAACAATGTCCTCCAAGGTTGAGGAATATTCTTCAGATTAACAGTGTAATGTCTGGTGATGACCCCGGCAGCTTCATCATAGCCAATGTCGATCATGAATTGTATTGTAGCCTATTCACTTGGAATTGCCACATAGTCAGCAGGCTCAATAGCAGGTAGAAGAAGAATTGATTGAAGATCTGCTACCGTAACGGTGACTTCTTTATGATTGAGGGTCACAGTGACAGCATCTTGACCATCCACCCTTTTCATCGTGTGCCAGAATTGATGAATGTATATTTCTGGTACAGTTGCTGAGTTGGTGAGCATGTTGTTGTAAGGATGAGTTTTGAGGATATTCACAGCAATCCTGCATGATGACTCTGAGCACGTGAAGTTCTCAAAATCGACCTTGAGGTTGTTCTTTCCAATAGTCTTGCTGTAATCAGTTGGGAAAGATATCATTCATTGTGAGCTCATTTGGTGCGTTGACATTTTCCATTATGAAGTCCATTTCGTGATCTGAAAGGTATTGAGACAAAAGAACCAACATTTCGAAAGACATTACGTTAGTCAAAAGTTGATTTTATTGTCCAATTATTAATTTGTTATGTTAAAGAATGTTACGAGTCCAAAGTCACATATTGTCCAATAGTCCAAAGTTGACGTGATAAGTTACGTGAATATGTTAATTTTGAATGTTTAATGTCCAAAGTTTACTTAATCACACAATGTTTTAACTTTTGTAGCTTATTAGTGACATTTTGATTTTGTGACATTATGAGTAACTTATTACAAGTTTGTACACGTAACATTTCAAAAGTTTTAGTTACAAATTGGCTTAAGCGTAGGTTTGTAAGCTTATGCGTAAACAATGTGACCATAAGCGTAGGAATAAGCTTATGCATAGGAATCATCCTTAGGCGTAAAGAGGGCTTATGCGTAGGAATGGATTCTTAGCATAAGGCTTACGAGTAAGCTTAGGTTAGGGTCTTACGCGTAAGGTTTATTCGTAAGAGTAAGCCTTAGGCGTAGAAATCCAAGTTTACGCATATCCTTCACAGGATACGCGTAGTCCATTGTAGACCCTTATGCGTAAGAGTTACGCGTAAGATTTCTCTTATGCGAAACATCTACGCATAAGGTATTCCATAAGAAAACATAACACTCATTTCAACATGTTTTCAACCATTTTCAAGATCACAATCATGTTATGAAAGTTACGCGTAAGATATGTTTAGGCGTAGGCTAAAACCCTAAGCATTCAAATCCTACTCGTAATCAATTTAACCATGGAAATTCAACCAAATGATTTCTGGGGTGTCTAAAAAGCAATATGAGTTGTTTACTGATTGGTGCAAAACCGTCAAGTCTATCAGACTAACTGGTCACTTGTGAATGACCAGCCGTAACAGACTTAAAACAGCTTAAACACAAATACAATGAAGTCCTGGAGAATATAATGAATTCCCGGGTCGTTTAGTCCCACGGAGACTCAATGGTGTGCAAACACTTGATCAGACGATAGAATGATCACTAATGATAGTGATCGGAAAGGATTTGGATAGGATAATTACACTACTGAAAAAGTTATAAAATAAAGCGACTTAAATGCAAATTAAGAAAATTAAAAAGTTAAAATATATTAAATAAACGCTATCACTATATTTACAATGATGAACGTTTATGATTTATAAAACAGAATAACTTAAATAAACTATATTAACTAAAACGTAAACTCAAATTACTTAAAAACGTTATTTAAAACGGAAACGAGCGTTATTTACGAAAATGGCGCTGGAGCGCAAGATAAAAAGTAAAATTATTGAAATAAAAGGCCTACGAGTATAAAACTAATTTTCTTACGTACTATTTGACAAAAGAAAATTTTAGGAAAAAGAATTATATTTTTTAGACTTTTATATTTTTTATTATGAATTAATTAAGATTTTACACTAATTAAATGATTAAAAATATTAAAACTAATGAGAAAAATCTGAAACTTTTACAGAAAATACTTTATACTATTACATATTTAAGAAAAATAGAAAACTGGAAAAAGCTGCTATGAATAAGCTACAAATAAGCTGAAAACACCTAATAAGCTAAACTGGGCAATATGTATATAAGAGATAGATAGTGCAAGATTCAACCAAGACAAGTCCCAAGGGCGCATGGTATCCAGGTACACTTCTATCACCTTCAAAAGGGGGAGGTCTCAGGTTCGAGCCTGCCTACCCCCTTTTTACAAAACATTTTATTTTTGAAATTTTCTTTTACAAACCAATTAAGCACATGAAAATAAGCATTTTACAAAACTACAACTTTTTATAAAAACCAACAATAAGCTC
Source organism: Chrysanthemum seticuspe (assembly GCA_019973895.1). Lineage (NCBI taxonomy): Eukaryota > Viridiplantae > Streptophyta > Magnoliopsida > Asterales > Asteraceae > Chrysanthemum > Chrysanthemum seticuspe. The sequence continues at coordinate 199,012,228 of BPTQ01000008.1, read as the reverse complement.
TGAATAAGCTGCTTATCTCAACAGTAGGCAAGAAAAAGGAATAAGTACAAGTTTTAAGCCAAAAAGCTAATAAGCTAATAAGTAAGCTAAAGTAAACTGAAAACAAACTAGACAAATGGTTATAAGCTAATATGAAAACTTGAAAAAGCTAAACAACTTAAGAATAAGCACTGAACAAGCCAAAATAAGCACAAGCTAAAGCTGATTACACAGTGAACTGTTGTGATTACTAGGCAATTTCTAGCTTAAATTAAAGCACTAGAATGAGCTTGTAAATAAAAACAAACACTTAGACTAACTAGCTAACCAACTGAGCTTTACAAAAATCTAATTTACAAGGATTGGCTTACACCAATAAGCTCTTGAGGAGCTTATTAAAAACTGATGAAAACTGATTTATTGAAACACTTAAACAAAATGGACAGAAATGGAAAGCTATTGCAGGCTATTCTAATAAGCTAAAAGTTGAAAAGCTAATATTGTAACTTTGAGATAGCTAGGTGAGCTTCTCAAAAAGCTAAATTACATAAGCTAATTATCACAATTAAGCTCTCTAAGAGCTTGTGAAACAAGGTACCAAATCTGTGCACAGGGGAGCTTTTCAGACAAGGTACTCACAACAAGCTAAAAAATAAGCACTCTACAAGCTAATTAAAACTGATCTAGTATTTTTCTAATTTTATTAAGCAACCAACCTATAATACCCTAAAAGCTTTTAAACTGAAACTCACTATATAACACACAATGAAATTCCAAAGTTTATTCAAAAACGACATTATGAAAAGTTTGACTTTTTGATTAACACTAAAAGTTTGACCAAGAAGAAACTTTGGATTTATTCTAAGCACTAATTATGTTGTTATAAGGTAAACTAAGACTGATTTGAGCACTCTTAACAACTTATAAACACAAAATGATGATCATAGATCATGAAAACCCAACAGTAAGCAACATAGATTAGATCATATGGAATTTTGACTTTTGCTTGAATGAGGATTGAATTTCTTGACTGAAATGAGCTTATAGACACATATGTAACATAAAACAAGTTCAAACATCAACTCAAACAAACTCTAACACAGTTAAAACTAGCAAATCCAAACACCCTTAAAATTAATCTAAATTAAGATTCTCATTCCAAAAGTTTGTATAAACCAATTTTATCAAATCCAAAGGTTTTCATCTGTTAAATTAGCACCTTTTAAGTTTAATCAAGTAGTCACACAAGGTTAAACCATGATTATCCAAAATTTAGCTTATGACAGTCAAAATGAAGATCTTAAGTACAAACAGATTTCAAAACATAACAAGCTAATATTAAGCTATAATTATATTAACTATCATCAAATAAACAAGAAAACATGAGAATTAAAGCTGATAGATAACTTTAAACAATAAAAATGCAAAAATTGTAAAAATGGCTTACAAGATGGCACAAGCTGAAAAACAAGATTCAAATGACAAGGTTACACCCAATAGCTTCCCATTAAGCTCCTAATATCCCTTACAATCAAATTTCACCCCTGCTTCACCTTCTTCCTTCTCAACTCACAATTTTTGATTTTTCATTGATTTTCTTGATTTTTTATGATTTTCTGAATTTAAAGACTAAACTTGTTTATATGAATCTAAAAACTGAATGAGCTTTTGTCAAGAGCTTATGGAGCTTAAAGAATCCACAAAACAACTAGTTAACTAGAAATTGAAGAACATGGAAAATTAAAGGAAATTTAGCAAAATCATGAAACTGAAATTAACTTGACATTAAAATGGAAAGAACATTTCATTACACTAATTTAAGATAAAATACAAGATTAAAAGACATTTTAATTAGGAAAGCAATAAAAAACTACAACTACGTGACTAATGGCTAGTCCAAAAGTGACTTCATCTCTCTTTCTTCTTCCTTTTATACCCCAAACTGCTTCCACTAGTACTCTGATTTGATCCCACCATCTTCCAGCCCTTGGATTGCTCTAACTCATCATAACCATACACTTGTGATTTTGGCGCCAAATATCTTCAAAGCAGGTTTGGGCTTTAATGAGGATTTGGTTGAGTCAATTAAAGTTTTTGTTGTTAGTGGAGGAGGAGGGAACATAGTATGGGAGGGGTTGAAGAAAAAATGGCAAAACCAGGACTGGTTTTGATGTTTCAGGATTGGGAGAGGCAATGCTACAGTGGAAGTGGTATTGGGCGCGCTTATTCTCTGGTTTGACTTTCTTTGACCGAGGTTGGGTTAATATATTGGGGTCGGGTCAATGGTTTGAGTTGGATTTGGGCCTAGCTGGATTTGGTTAGTGGATTTGGTATTAAAGGATCCGTTTGGTATAAGTAGATAACAAGGATCAAAGGTGCAATTTTACCAATCTTGAAGGACCAATCTTGCCAACTCTCCAAACTCATCTCAAGGACCAAACATGACAAACATTTATAGAACAAGGACCCTTTTTGCATAAAATTTCATTTTAAACTTAAAAGGACCTTAATTGTAATTTTTGGATTTTGAGGGACTAAAAGTGAAATTTCCCAAAAGTTTATCAAAATGTTCCAAATTTTCAATCATGCATAGTACAAGGGTATTATTTGTAAAATTCCAAGTTTTGAATACCCAGGGACCATTTTTGCCAATTTTGTAACTTGAGGGGTAAAAATTGCCATTTTGTGTAAACTTTTATCCAGGGATGTTTTGTGAACATTTTTTATTTCCCAAGGACTTAAGTTGACTTTTCATTCATTTAAAACATTTAGGGACTAGATTTGACATTTTGTGTAACTCCAGGGACTGAAAACGACAATTGTTGTGAAATTGATCATTTTTCACTTGTTTTTCAATCTTTTGTACCTGAATCACTTAAAAACACATTTTTATGAATTTGTATCATTTTGAGAGTCATTTGTGTGTTTTTGGTTGTTTTTGTGGGTTTATATAATACAAATATATGTGTATTTAGACACATATCAAATCCCCCACACTGAGATATTGCTAGTCCCTAGCAATGATTTGAGATTTTAATGGATTTGAAAAACTCTTTACCAAAAGCCATCACTTCTGGAGTAGCCAAATGTTTCAGTTCAAGTAAGAACCTTGGTACACTGATAACCAAATGATTTTGAGCAAATCATAAGCTGTAAACGGATTTGATTCGTCTTTACCAGAAGCCGTACCCTTCTGGACTAGCCAACTCTTAGATAAATTATCAGGATTATCTTTGGTGAGCTGAATACCAATTATGGATTTTCCACTGCCTTTACCACAAGCCATAATCTTGCGGGCTAGCCAACTCTTCACTTTTTAGGATATGGTGAGTTGAAAACCATACAATTTTGGGCAAATTGCAAGCCATTAACGGATTTGAGATATCTTTACCAAGAGCCGTTTGCTCCTGGATTAGCCAATCCTTTGTTTATCAAACATGGTGGACTGATTACCATTTGTTGTGTTTAGTACATAGTACTTCCACTAAAAAAAAAATTTAAAATTTGGCCATTTTGGGGGAAAAAGGGACTAAAAGGGCACATTTATGATCAAATTCGCCAGAATTTCCCCCCCACACTTAGAAATGAATATTGTCCTCAATATTCAAAGCTAAATGGGGTAACACAACAATTATTTTATTTTTTTATATTTACAATTTTCAAAGTTTTTATATATACAACAGGTGGGTTATTACCCCCACACTTAGATGGTAGAAAGGGGAAAAAGACAGAAATATGGGTGAAAACCCATATTGTGTGGCTTGTTTTTGATAACCAAGTCACTAGCTTGACTTGACCCCGAATTAAATTGTTCATGGGGAAACTGAGTGGGATTGCTACTCAAAGAATGGGTGAGAAATTGGAGTGGGATTGCCACTCACAGAATTATGAATAATCATCACTAAGATGAGTCTAAGAATCTTAGAAAGAAACTCAGAAAAGGCGAGAAGAATCTTTTGATTTTTTATTTTATAAAAAGAAGTGGAAAATATTTTTGTATTTTTAAGGTTTATATATATATGTACAAAAGAAATTCCTAACAACCGCCCCTCGAAAGGGAATCTGGGTCTGACAGAGCTCAGCAACTGTAAACAGCCAACAACCAAATGTTGTAACTGAGGGACTTATCAAACTGGGCAAGTTGTGTGCAAAGGAAAAAAATGTTTTTGTATTTTATATTGTTTTTGGTGCTATTAACACCTTAGGAAAATATTTTTAACTTTACAAAAAACTTTTTACAAAATAGTGGAATATGTGCAAAAATGGGTCTGAAAAAGGTTAACACACGCTAAAGCCTCCCCGGCAGCGGCGCCAAAATTTTGATCTGTGGTGAACCGTCAAGTCTATCAGACTAACTGGTCACTTGTGAATGACCAGCCGTAACAGACTTAAAACAGCTTAAACACAAATACAATGAAGTCCTGGAGAATATAATGAATTCCCGGGTCGTTTAGTCCCACGGAGACTCAATGGTGTGCAAACACTTGATCAGACGATAGAATGATCACTAATGATAGTGATCGGAAAGGATTTGGATAGGATAATTACACTACTGAAAAAGTTATAAAATAAAGCGACTTAAATGCAAATTAAGAAAATTAAAAAGTTAAAATATATTAAATAAACGCTATCACTATATTTACAATGATGAACGTTTATGATTTATAAAACAGAATAACTTAAATAAACTATATTAACTAAAACGTAAACTCAAATTACTTAAAAACGTTATTTAAAACGGAAACGAGCGTTATTTACGAAAATGGCGCTGGAGCGCAAGATAAAAAGTAAAATTATTGAAATAAAAGGCCTACGAGTATAAAACTAATTTTCTTACGTACTATTTGACAAAAGAAAATTTTAGGAAAAAGAATTATATTTTTTAGACTTTTATATTTTTTATTATGAATTAATTAAGATTTTACACTAATTAAATGATTAAAAATATTAAAACTAATGAGAAAAATCTGAAACTTTTACAGAAAATACTTTATACTATTACATATTTAAGAAAAATAGAAAACTGGAAAAAGCTGCTATGAATAAGCTACAAATAAGCTGAAAACACCTAATAAGCTAAACTGGGCAATATGTATATAAGAGATAGATAGTGCAAGATTCAACCAAGACAAGTCCCAAGGGCGCATGGTATCCAGGTACACTTCTATCACCTTCAAAAGGGGGAGGTCTCAGGTTCGAGCCTGCCTACCCCCTTTTTACAAAACATTTTATTTTTGAAATTTTCTTTTACAAACCAATTAAGCACATGAAAATAAGCATTTTACAAAACTACAACTTTTTATAAAAACCAACAATAAGCTCTGAATAAGCTGCTTATCTCAACAGTAGGCAAGAAAAATGAATAAGTACAAGTTTTAAGCCAAAAAGCTAATAAGCTAATAAGTAAGCTAAAGTAAACTGAAAACAAACTAGACAAATGGTTATAAGCTAATATGAAAACTTGAAAAAGCTAAACAACTTAAGAATAAGCACTGAACAAGCCAAAATAAGCACAAGCTAAAGCTGATTACACAGTGAACTGTTGTGATTACTAGGCAATTTCTAGCTTAAATTAAAGCACTAGAATGAGCTTGTAAATAAAAACAAACACTTAGACTAACTAGCTAACCAACTGAGCTTTACAAAAATCTAATTTACAAGGATTGGCTTACACCAATAAGCTCTTGAAGAGCTTATTAAAAACTGATGAAAACTGATTTATTGAAACACTTAAACAAAATGGACAGAAATGGAAAGCTATTGCAGGCTATTCTAATAAGCTAAAAGTTGAAAAGCTAATATTGTAACTTTGAGATAGCTAGGTGAGCTTCTCAAAAAGCTAAATTACATAAGCTAATTATCACAATTAAGCTCTCTAAGAGCTTGTGAAACAAGGTACCAAATCTGTGCACAGGGGAGCTTTTCAGACAAGGTACTCACAACAAGCTAAAAAATAAGCACTCTACAAGCTAATTAAAACTGATCTATTATTTTTCTAATTTTATTAAGCAACCAACCTATAATACCCTAAAAGCTTTTAAACTGAAACTCACTATATAACACACAATGAAATTCCAAAGTTTATTCAAAAACGACATTATGAAAAGTTTGACTTTTTGATTAACACTAAAAGTTTGACCAAGATGAACTTTGGATTTATTCTAAGCACTAATTATGTTGTTATAAGGTAAACTAAGACTGATTTGAGCACTCTTAACAACTTATAAACACAAAATGATGATCATAGATCATGAAAACCCAACAGTAAGCAACAGAGATTAGATCATATGGAATTTTGACTTTTGCTTGAATGGGGATTGAATTTCTTGACTGAAATGAGCTTATAGACACATATGTAACATAAAACAAGTTCAAACATCAACTCAAACAAACTCTAACACAGTTAAAACTAGCAAATCCAAACACCCTTAAAATAAATCTAAATTAAGATTCTCATTCCAAAAGTTTGTATAAACCAATTTTATCAAATCCAAAGGTTTTCATCTGTTAAATTAGCACCTTTTAAGTTTAATCAAGTAGTCACACAAGGTTAAACCATGATTATCCAAAATTTAGCTTATGACAGTCAAAATGAAGATCTTAAGTACAAACAGATTTCAAAACATAACAAGCTAATATTAAGCTATAATTATATTAACTATCATCAAATAAACAAGAAAACATGAGAATTAAAGCTGATAGAATTTAGATAGAATAATATTTTTGTATTTTATCAGATTTTATATTTTTCTATTTTGTTTTTGAAAAATTTATTTACAAAAGTGGTTTCGGTGTTTGACTGGTTTTAAGATTGTGTTAAAAGTTCATCCAGTTCCTCTGGAGTCAAACACCTCATGCCAATCCGGTGGATCAAATCAGTAAACCTAGCAGGAGCTAAGGCTTTAGTGAGAAGATCCGCCAGTTGGTGTTCAGTACCCACAAAATATAATTCAACGGTACCCTTTTCCACATGCTCCTTTATGAAATGATATCGAAGATCGATGTGCTTGGACTTCGAATGTTGACCGGTGTTGCACGAGATCGCAAATAGCACTTCGATTATCACAATACACAGGAATTCTGTCAAATACGTAACCATAGTCTTTGAGTTGTGTTCTCATCCAAATGACTTGAGCACAACACGCCGACATGGCTACATATTCTGCTTCGGTTGAGGACAGCGATGTACAATCTTGCTTCTTCGATTGCCATGACACCAATTTATCACCAAGGAATTTCAAACCACCTAAAGTACTCTTCTGAGAATCTAAGCAATCTGCGTGATCAGCGTCTGAAAATGCTATTAGTTCAAAACCAGAATCCTTCGGATACCAGATCCCCAACTTAATGGTTCCCTTGATGTATCGGAGGATTCGTTTAGCCTCAGAGAGGTGTGTCTCGGTTGGTCGCGACTGCTAACGGGAGCAAAGATATACTATAAATACAATGTCAGGTCTACTGGCTGTTAGATACATGAGAGACCCAATAATACTTCTGTATTTGGTAGGGTCAACCAATTTCCCATGCAAATCAGCGTCCAGTTTTTTGGTATGTGCCATTGGTATGGCATAGGTATCACAGCTTTGCATTCCATGTTTGTTTAAAATTTCAAGAGCATATTTGGACTGACTTAGGAAAATACCACGGGGTGATTGATGAACTTGTAGTCCTAAGAAGAACGTAAGTTCACCCATCATGGACATTTCAAAATTTGTTTTCATAAGTTTTGAAAAAGCGTTTGAGTACTTTTTATGGGTTGACCCAAAAATGATGTCATCCACATAAATTTGAACGAATAAAATGTGTGCCCCATGATATTGTATAAACATTGTTGGGTCGACCGAACCTTTGACAAAATTATGGGATAGAAGAAAGGATGATAACTCATCATATCACGCCCGAGGGGCTTGTTTGAGACCGTAGAGAGCCTTTTTCAGTTTGTAGACGTGATTAGGGAACTCTGGATCAACAAATCCTTCTGGCTGACTGACATATACCATTTCCTTCAGTTTACCTTTCAGAAAAGTGGTTTTTACATCCATCTGATAGACCGTGATGTTCATGTGAGCCGCGAATGCCAGAAAAATCCGAACAGCCTCAAGTCTAACAACTGGTGCGAATGATTCCTCGAAGTCAATCCCCTCTTCTTGTCTATAACCCTTAGCCACCAGACGTGACTTATTTCTGATAACCGTACCTTCAGCATCCAACTTGTTTTTCCAAATCCATTTGAGACCAATAACATAGACCCCTGTTGGTTTTTCAACCAGTTCCCATACTTTAAGACGTTTAAACTGATTAAGTTCTTCTTGCATGGATTCAATCCAGTTGTCATAAGTCAGTGCTTCTTTAATGTTTTTGGGTTCAGATTGGCAAACGGTAAGTGCATAAATGCAATGTTCACCGTCAGTCTGAAGGCGTTGTCTAGTTACGATTGGTTGATTCGGGTTTCCAATAATGTTCACAAGAGAATGGTATTTAGTCCAGCGATGTGTGGAGGGTTGATGTTGATATACATTATGCAGATTAGGTGGATTCAAATGGCTTGTAGATGATTCTGCAACATCTGAAGTGGCAGTTTCATTAGCGAAAGGATTAAAGAACGCATTTGGATCATAATCTGCGGGTGTAGGTACATCTTGATTTAGAAGATCATCAGCTGATTCAGCATTATTGGATGCATTTTGTTCAGCTGTTGTTGTAGAATCAAGTGGAGGTGCTTCTTCAACAGTTGTTGTTGTTGCATGTGTATCAGGGATTGGATTTGTATAAAGTTGAGCAGCGGAAACAGTTGATACATCTGGAGCACGTTGATCAATATCATCACTAAACAGGGAGCAAATAGCTGTTCCATTTGACGACGAGTAAGTTGTAAGCTTGGTTCAGCTGATAATGGGGTTTGGGGGAAGTTTAGATGGTTATGTCCAGGTTCCAAGCTGTTTTGCTCAGAAGCCATTTCTGTAAGCTCATCGAAATTGGCATGAATCGTTTCCATAATCTCCTTTATACAACAGTTCCAGATTCGGTATCCTTTAGAATTTTCACAGTCCCAACGAAGACTCCAATGTCAGCTTTAGCTTGAGCTTTCCAAAGTCATCACGATCATTATTCGGGTAACAGAGAGAGCCAAATACATAAAAGTGTTTGAGATTCGGTTTGCGATTATGGATAAGCTCATAAGGTGTTTTGTTGTGGCGTTTAGTGATCATAGAACGGTTATGAGGGTAGCATGCAGTTGACACGGCTTCAGCCCACAAGTAATCTGGAATTTTTGCATTTATCAACACTATTCTTGCAGCTTCCACTAACGTACGGTTTCATCTTTCAACAACTCCGTTTTGTTTTGGTGTCTGTGCAATTGATGTTTGATGCTTAATTCCTACTTTCTCTTTTTTTTGGGTAAAAGGGTTAATTCACCCCGGTAAAATATATTACGCCAAAAACATTGAAGTACAAAGGATGAGGGTGGATCCCTCATCTCAGTCCCTTAGGACACTTACAGACTCTCCTATAAGAATGCAACATCATTCCTATAACTTACAATATAAGCGTGACAGACCACACTTATAACTAAACATCAGACTACAACGATAAAAGAATTAAAATAAATGCACTTCAAGTATAAATACTTGAATCTTCAAGTCACCATAGTAGTCCAAACTTCTAGCGTCGTCCAAATATACAATATGATGGTCCTCAAATTGAAGTACAGTTCACAAGTTTCACACAACGGTTGGTGAGGGACTCTAAAACCACGGATAGAGCAGCAAGCTCAAAACTCGCTCCAAAGGTGTATGTTGAGATGCAAAACTGAACACCAATAATAATAACCAATAAATACGTATAAAACCAATGCACATCCACCATAGCAGCTCCTAATCATCAGTGACCACTCATAGAAGTGGCTCAACAGAGTTCCAAGTTAGAATCTGCCACGGATCTTGAAACATGATAATAGAGTTGCAACCAACTCTAACTTCCAGAACACGACCATTGCACCTGCTATTAATAAAGAATAGCAAAAATAAACATGTAATACACCAGCAACTTGTAGCCGAACCAATCAACACAATGCATAGGGTGTACGAGAACCCCTAACTTCCCCATTTCTACATGCCATAAATGATCTCAGCATCAATAAGCATCAAAACATGGATCCATCAGCATCAGCATGCAGAAATGACAAACCATAGCCATAAAACAAAGGTCATCAAAACCTTAATATCCAATAATACCAGATACGTGTATAGATCCTAGGGTTTAACAACCAGTTGGTGGTTTTTGAACAAGAACCCAACAAAACTTAACTTACACATAATCAATAACTAGGATTTTACATAACAGAATCCTAACTCCCATCAAAACAATCACAAAGACCAAGATAAACCAGTATTCAGATGTCTTTGATAATCAGATTACGCATAGGGTTATCAAAACCCTAACTTCCAATGCAACATCCTCTCTCCCATAACCCACGTTCAAACCATCAGCATCCATATGGAACGAACCAATAACCAAACCCTAAAGAGGGTTACTTGCAAAAAGATGATATCGAAAGCCAAAAGGCTATCGAATATACAATACAATTCAATACATTGAAACCCTAAATAGCGATATACAGAAAACATGTTAGGGTTTCAGCAACCAGAGATCGACCCTAAAGAAGTTATGGAATCGATCCAACCATGTACAAACCCACAGATCGTATCAAAAATAAGATTATTTAAATCATTAAACCGACATAAGGAAGATACGATTGCAATAACCATACAACGAAACCCTACAGAGAATAATAACGATACCCTCAAACAGGATCGATTGAATAAAAAATAGTTAGGGTTTCAGTAGAGAGGATTTCTAATAGATTTGGTGAGAACTCATAACCAACCACCCTAAGAAGAAACCCACCCTGATTACCCGTATTGCATACCAAAGAGGTAGAGAGGACGGATCAGGATAGAGTTTTTGGCCGGAAAAAGAATGAGGGTGGCGGCCGGAAATCCCCTCTAGGGAGAGAATTACGTTTTAGGGTTTTCAATTCCTACTTTCTCATAATATTCACGAAGAGTTTGATTCACAAATTCAGTTCCTCTGTCTGTTTTGATTTGTCTGACTGTGTTCCGGAGCTAAACTTGAATTTTCGTGAGAAATGTGATGATCATTTATGGAGCTTGATCTTTACTTCGAAGAAAATAAACCCAAGTCCATCTTGAGTAGTCATCGACAATTACAAGAATGTAACGTTTGCCATTGATCGTCTGCACACGCATCGGGCCACATAAATCAATGTGAAGAAGATGAAGCACATGCTGAGAGTTGTGTTCCACCTTTGAAGGAAACTGAGCATGAGTGCTTTTCCCTTGTTCACAAGCTGAGCATAGATGATCTTTAGAATACCGAAATCTTGGAAGACCTTCAACGAGTTTGTATCGTGCAAGATTGGTTATGGTTTGAAAGTTCAAGTGTGAAAGTCGACGGTTCTAGCGTTATTGGATGCAGTTTGTTCAGATGTTGTTGTAGAATCAAGTGGAGGTGCTTCTTCAACAGTTGTTGTTGTTGCAGGTGTATCAGGGATTGGAGTATTATCAGGTTGAGCAGCGGAAACATTTGATACATCTGGAGCACGTTGATCAATATCATCACTAAACAGAGGAGCAAAGAGCTGTTCCATTTAACGACGAGTAAGCTGTAAGCTTGGTTCAGCTGATGATGGGGTTTGCGGGAAGTTAAGACGGTTATGTCCGGGTTCCAAGCTGTTTTGCTCAGAAGCCATTTCTGTAAGCTCATCAAGATTAGCGTGAATCGTTTCCATAATCTCCCTTGTATGACGATTCCAGATTCGATATCCCTTTGAGTTTTCACAGTATCCAACGAAGACTCCAATGTCAGCTTTAGCCTTGAGCTTTCCAAAGTCATCACGATCATTATTCGGGTAACAGAGAGCACCAAATACATGAAAGTGTTTGAGATTCGGTTTACGGTTATGGATAAGCTCATAAGGTGTTTTGTTGTGGCATTTGGTTATCATAGAACGGTTCTGAGTGTAGCATGTAGTTAACACGGCTTATGCTCATAAGTAATCTGGAAGTTTTGCATTAATTAACATCGTTCTTGCACCTTCCACTAACAAACGGTTCCGTCTTTCAACAACTCCATTTCATTCTGATGTCCGTGCAATTGATGTTTGATTCTCAATTCCCACTTTCTCATAGTATTCACGAAGAGTTTGATTAACAAATTCAGTTCCTCTATCTGTTCTGATTTGTCTGACTGTATTCTGGAGCTGAACTTGAATTTTCGTGAGAAAGGTGATGATCATCTGTGGAGCTTGATCTTTACTTCGAAGAAAATAAACCCAAGTCCATCTTGAGTAGTCATCAACAATTACTAGAATGTAGCGTTTGCCATTAATCGTCTGCATACGCATCGGACCACACAAGTCCATGTGAAGAAGATGAAGCACATGCTGAGAGTTGTGTTCCACCTTTGAAGGAAATTGAGCACGAGTGCTTTTCTCTTGTTCACAAGCTGAGCATAGATGATCTTTAGAATACCAAAATCTTGGAAGACCTTCAACGAGTTTGTATCGTGCAAGATTGGTTATGGTTTGAAAGTTCAAGTGTGAAAGTCAACGGTGCCACAGCCAAGATTTTGTTAATGTTGCCTTAGAGAGTAGACAAATGGGAGATGAAGCAATCATGTCTAGCATTGATATACTGTAAAGGCTTGATGTGCGGTTTCCAGACATAAGATCATTTCCTTGTAGATCACGGATGAAACAAGTTTTCTCCCTAAATGCAACTTCCAAATCTCCATCACAATATTGACCGACAGAAAAGAGATTGTGACCGAGACATTCCACATAATAAACTATGCTAATTTCGATGTCCCCATTGATTTAATCTTCGTAGCCTATGATAGCTGCGAAGTGGTTATTCCCGAACCTGACAGTGCCAATGAACTTTGAGACAAAGTTTGATAACATTTTGAGATTGCCTGTCATGTGTCGGGAACATCCGCTATCAATAATCCAGAGGATGATCTGTATCACCTGCATTACACACAGACGACACAGGTGGAATAGAAATAGAGGTGGAACCCGAAGAGTTAGAGGGTTCCGTTACAGTTACAGTTGAAACACACATGTTAATGATTTTAGGAATCCATTTAAATCCTGGTATATTTTGTAACCATCTCTGCCAAGTCCAACTAGTTTGTGCTTTGGTCTTAGTGAATGCACTAGGTGATATTTTCTTCCTAGGAGGTGAAGTGGGTTCTATGGGAACATCAATGATCGTTGCAGTAATACTAGAGGGCGGTTTACCTAGCACAGACTTAGAAGCATTAGTGAGCCTAGAGGTATTCCTATTTCTATTGTTCCGCTTACGAGATAAGATAGCATTAGCAACACATTTATCATGACAACCAGAAAACACGCTTTTACGACAACCAACACAAGATGCTTCAAACATAACATTCAAAGTACTTAAAGGTTCAGCATTCATTACATCACTTTTTCTATTACATTTGTCTAACGCAATGTCTAAACTGGGTGCAACTTGAGTTTTATTCAAAGTCCTAAGGTGTTCTTCTACTTCAGAGGTCTTTATTGTTCTTCTCTTACGTTGCAACTTCCTATTCTTCCTGGTTTTGCTCTTAAGCTGTGAAGTGCTAACATTGGGAAAAGAGACAACTATTCCTGTTTCAGTGGAACGAAGCATATTAGTATCTTGTGGTTTGTCATTAGGCATTCTAGAGTCAATTTTAAACATTCCTGGGGCAAGTATACTTGTGTTACTAATCTTATCTTGCTTAAGTTTTACCAGCTCCGCTTTTAAGTCATGGATAGTGTGTAACAAATCTTGATTTTCAGAGCGAGTGTTTCCATTATTTCGTAAAACTTCTTTGGTATATGCAAGATGATCATCAGCATCCGTTGACGCTTTAGCACGAGTCTTTTTGAGCAAATCAAATATGACACCATATTTTGTTTTGACTTTAGCAATTTCTTGTTCATATTTTGAAATTTGGCATTTTAAAGACACGTTTTCATCATCAAGTTGTTCTATTTTTGGATCAAAATATTTTGAACGCAACTGGTTGATTTTGTTTTGCAAAGCAAGTTCTCGATTTTGACAATCTTTTTGACACCATTGAAGACGACGTTTTGCATTCGAAAGCTCATTTAACAATCGCTCATTTTCAATTTTGAAAGACTCGATTTGTGACACATTATCGGTATTCTCAACATTATCAACAGAATCAACAATCAAATGCTTATGCAACAGAATGTAAGAACACAACATTTATGGTATCAGCACAGATAACATCTTCCAAGAGTCGGTCAACATGATTTCTTAACATTTTCTTTTTACGTTTAGTATTTGAAATCGATGTTTCTATTTTCTCGAAAACTGTTTTCATAAGTCCAATCTCTTTCTGAAGTTCCCGTTCCCAATAAACTGCACACATTTTTAGATTTCGGACATGTGGTAAAAGCCCTTTCTGAAAAATATCCTTTTGTTGTCGCGCAAATGGCGATTGAAAATGTTCAGCTTTTATTTCAGAATTAACTTCAATTGCATGTTCCAAAAGTTTGATGTCAGACATAAAAGTGTCAAAATATTTTAGAACTTGACATCGTTCAGCTAATGGCTTTATTTTACTAAAAGAAGGTAAAGAACCATTAATTTGTGCAACATTGGAGTGGGGACCATCATGAGAGGAGGACTCAGGATTATGTGTGATAACCCAAGGTGTGTTAGAAGTATCCTGTTGTGTGACGAAAGTTATGACTTTTGAATAGTTAAATGGTTTGTTATAAACAACATTTTCCATTTTTAACCGACTCTCGTCTTCTGCATCTAATTCCTCAGTACGATTATATTCAACAACACTCATAATTGAGTCATCAATTCTATGTTCTGCACTGTAAACTTGAGGATTTGGATTTGGTTTGAATGCTCTATGTGAAAAACTTGGTTGGTAATCAGCAAGAATTGGTCCATATCCATCTGGATTTGGTTTAAAAGAAAACTTTTGAATTGTTGTGATTGACGCACCATGTTTGTAAAAAACATTTCGAAACTCTTTGATTTTGTGTTGTAAGTCGACAATTACCTCAAGATAGTCATCTATTTGTTTCCTCGAATGCTTTTTGTACTCACAAAACTGTTTTTGACAAGTTAACAACTCAGACTTGGCTTTTTGAGTTTCCGAAGTGAGAGCGTTAAGTTGTTGTTTATGATCGTATTTTAATTGTTCTATTTGAGAAAGCAATGCATTCTTGGAGGCAACTAGATCACATATCTATTTTTCCAAAGATTTTTCATTTTGGTATGATTTTGCAAAAGCGACTTCAAAACCTTTTTCACGTTTCTCTTTGGTTTCAAAAATGTTGAATTGGAACTTATAGCATTCATTATCCTTAGTCAACAGTGCAATTTTATCTTGCAGTTTCTTATTGATGTCATTGCACTTTTCCAGTTGAGATTGGGTGGTCTGAATTAAGTTGGTCATGAGCTCAAGATCTGGATTAGACAAAGGTTCATCTTGAGTCTCAACATGATCATTATTTAGATCCTCAAATATAACCACGGAGTCAACTTGATTATCAATATTAACCATAAGGTCATCTTGATCGTCAAATATAACTACGGGATCCATTTGATTATCGTCGGAATGAGATGTAGAAGATTCATGTTGAACACTCTGAGCCTCGTCGGATGTAGATGTTGCGGAGATATCAGATCATTAATGAGTATATTTTGATCCGGTACTTGAGACAAGCCATCAGTGTCATACACTGGGCCTGTGTCACTCATGTGGAGCTCTTGCATGTTTGCCATTAACATCACAGGTGCATTAGCTTGCAAGTCCTCCATGTCATCATCAGAATCTGCTTTAGCCATGAAGCTCTGTTCCTTGTTGGTAAGTGTTCCACCAGCTTCATCCTTGAAAGCCAAGATTAAAGCCTCTTTGTGATAAGCGCTGCCTCTTGTTCTCGGCTTTGGACATGCATTAGCCAGATGACCCTTCTCATTGCAGTTATAGCATCGGAGACCATTAATCTCAGTCTGAGCATTTCCCTGATCAACCACTTGAACTCGTTGTTGTGGAGCACCCATGTTATTCCTTTCATTAACATTAAACCCTTGACCACTATTCATCCGACGACCATTTCCACGATTCTGAACCTCAACCCTTCCATTGTTGACAACAGCTTGATTTCTTGTATTTGATGAGGTACGAATGCGGTTGTTGGATTTGTTAGCAAATCGGCCGAAGGCTCTTTCAATCATTACAAATCCTTGATTCAATGCATCGAAGGCTTCTGCATCCTCATTTGATTCACTGTAGTGTGCTTGATCATTGTTGTTGTTGTATGGAACCAATTGAGTTTCTTGTGATTGTTGTTGTAATGGATCATATGGTGTAATCTGAGCAGTTGGTTGTGGAGGGTTTGTGAAGACAGTTGGCAAGGTTGGAAATTGAGGATAACATGCTTGAGTATATAAAGCAAGAGTTTGATTATCCGGGAGTAAAGGCGAAGCAGGGACTCCACGGATGATTCTTTCTTTGTCTACTTCCTTTTGGTGGTGCTTCAAATAGTCATACAACAATCCGTATGTAGCTTGATGAAGATTCTTTGCTTGACGGATGAATGTAACATACTTCTCCCAATCAGGACCAAGACAACTCAGGAATTTTGTGTTGATTGCAATCCTTGGCATAATGATATTATGTTTATCTAAGTCATTGATGATGTTTGAGAACCGATGATGATATGACTCTAATGTCTCCCCTGGTTCAATCATGAAGTGTTCATATGCTAAGTAGATTTTGGATTCCATGTCCTCTTGATTGAGTTCAGTGCCTTCCATTAGAAGATGAATGTGCTCCCACATTGCTTTAGTAGTCTTTTGAGCATCAACACTACGAAGTATCGGATTGGGTAATCCTAAAAGAATATATTGCATTGCAAGTTCATCGGCTTCTAAGTGAAGAAGTTGGTCAGTAGTAAGTTGATCAAGACCCACAACGTTGGTAACATCATCTCTTGGTGGATTAGCATTCGGATCTCCGGGTACAGTGATAGTAGGCATCTGAAAAGGACCTTCAAGGATGACCTTCTTCAAAAACTTACCATGTGGCTTCTTGAGATCACAAAACCTAAAGAACCTTATTACCCATTAATCGTAGTTTCCGGGAGTGAGCATTGGAGGTCTATCAAGGGATCCAGCTTCATGAATGGATTGTTGGCTACTTAAAGCTTCACACATCTTTGCAAACCAAGAGGGTTCCTTTGGTGTTGTAACATTCATAGCATACTTGGCGGGATACTGATATTGAAAGTAGTTACAATGTTGAACTTGTTGACGAGGGTTTGGCTGAACCATTTGTGGTGGAAGGGGGTTTGCTCCTTGAGGAAAGTACATTTGAGACGACGGTTGAAATTGTTGTTGAAATTGTTGCAATTGTTGTTGAGATGGTGGAGGATATTGTTGATAGAATTGTTATTGTTGTTGTTGTTGTTGAGGATACTCATGAGGAAAGTAGCTAGAGTATGGTGGTTGAGACATCTTGAAACTTGTGTTGATGATGGATCTTTGTAGTCGAATGAAACTTGAGTTTGTTGATGAAGTGTGCTTAAGCGTAGAAATCAGCTTATGCGTACCTTACGCGTAAAACCCAACTTATGCGTAGAGAGAGGCTTACGCGTAGTTATAGCTTACGCGTAGACTTGAGTTAAAAGCTTAGCTTAGGCGTAAACCAAAGGCTTAATAGTAGAAAAGCTTATGCGTAATATTTCTTTAGGCGTAGGAAATGCTTAGGAAAAGAATTTTCTACTCGTAAGCTTAGGCGTAAAACTAGGGTTTTCCCCAAAAATCCTTTACACTTATCCAAGTGTAAAAGTTATCCAAAGTCGAAGTGTTTTTAGGCTTATCCAAGCAAGAAAACACTGAGTTAACCAACAGCGTTGAAGATCAAGTGAAGAATCCCTTACGCGTAGACACTGCTTAGGCGTAGACTTTGAGTATAGGAGTGATTCCAACAAGAATGATACGGCGTATTCTTTTCTATTTTGTGGACTTTCTCTAACTTGATCCATTTGCTTCAAAACACGTCCATAATAGCTAACTTTCACCAACTGCTTGCAAAACTGAAATACGAACATTTAAGCGATTAAGTATTAAATATTATACATAATGATATAAAACAAGCAATATACATAAGATAAATGTCATCAGTGTATAATGTTAAACATTTGTATTAGAAATGTATGGCATAAAAACCGAGAAATAGTATCACAGATTTCAAAGATGATTACACGAGGCTCAATGGAATAAAAATCTAAGGGTGTATTTGGTATGGGTATATGGTAATGGGGTTATCAGTTTCATACCGATTAATGGTGTTTGGTTAGTGGGCTCAGGAATGAAATGCGTATATCATAGTCATAGACTCATTACCCATCAATTTGGTGTCTATGAAATCCATTTCATGGGCTCCTCACTTTTCCACTACAAAATTCAAATATCTATACACTTTTTCAAGATATTTTTTGTCAGCAAAACATAAACAATTGTAATGATATACTTTTTCATATCCATTGTCATTCTACCCTATATCAAATCCGAAACCCATTGTAATCCTAGCAACAAACCAAATGGCCCCTAAAGTTGTACTTCTTACCTAACGGTCGTCATGGGTCCTAGTCACCTAAGAAATGAGTACTATTATATTATTTTATGAAGTTTGACTTTTTCAAAAAAAGACAAAAAAATAAATCGCCTCGGTAGAGTGGGCCCTAGTCGCTTAAAAAATTAGATAGACTAGTGCCTTACACATATGTACTTGCATCCTACAAAAGTAGGGACACTTGTCACTATTTTAGAGGAGTCGCTCAAACCCACCCGAGGCGAGAGTCGCCTTGTGAAATTTAGAGAAATAAAAAAAAGGGCACATGGGGTAAGTAAAGGTGTACTTGCAGGGCATTTGTGGAAGTACCTCTTCTATTTATTTTGATTTGCTTTAAATACTAGGGATTATTTGTAGCTTTAAGCAAGGGTATTAATTATCAACACGACATGAAACACGATTCGAGACTCAGGTCCGTATTTAGAGAGTCTAAGAAAATAAATAGTGTTTGTAAAGGAGAGACAAAACACAAAGCCGGTTGCACCAGACTCTGCGCGCAACTCCCACGCGCCAGCCCACCAGGGACTGTACACGGTTTAGTTATTTGTCAAATGTTCATTCAAAACTCTTAGTTCCTCATACTTGTTTTGCAAATACTCGAGGTACTCGATCACCCATTACAAAAAGTGAAACCACAAAACAATTTTATAAACCGGGGATACACCCAAACTCGAGTCGACCAAAGACCAATCTTACCAACACCTAATATTAGACCTTCAACTATATTCAACCAAAGGCCTTCTTTTCAAAACAACAAACCTTCTTTTATAGGAAAATTTTACAAAAACCAAAAGGTCGTCATATCATCAAAAATATAACTCATCTTAAAGGAGAGACAACTCTTACCCAAACCAGAGTTTCTTTAGACCTACCACCCATCAAAACTTTGGACCAAGATTTCTAAACAATTATTGGTCTATGTTTTCAAGTTTTGATATTGAGACACTTAGGCCCTGTTTGATAGCCTTTGAATTGGATGATTCAAAGGAGAAAATCTAGATCAGTCGGTGCACTTCTTGTTTGATAAAAAAAGTAAATGATGCTGAATCAATCCGGAAGTTCAAAATCGTTCAGGCCTTAGAGCATGCAAAATCATCCAGTGGTCCCCGTGTTCCTATTCTATCATTTTCTTTTTGTTGATAAATGATTCTCACTTATCCCATTTACTTCAAAAATAAAACTATTACCCTGCATGTTAATATACGTTGAAACTATAACTTAATATCTTAAATTAAATCCACAAAACACTATATGCTGACAAGTGTTTTGAATTTGATTGAACGTCAAGTTAATATTAAACATTTTTTTTACAAGATATATTTTATTAAAATAACACACTTTTTGGGTAAAAGGGTTAATTCACCCCGATAAAATTCATTACTCCAAAAAACGTTGAGGTACATAGGATGAGGGTGATATCCCTCACCTCAGTCCTTTAGGACACTTACAGACTCGAATATAAGAATGACACACCGTTCCTATAACTTACAATAAAATGAACCTACCAATAATGAAAAAAGTACATAAAATTTACAATACTACTCAAGAAAAGCACTTGAGCCTTCTATATCACTATGGCGGTCACCTTAACTTCCATGAAGAATCCACGTAGAAACATCCAAGCGATCTTCAACATATAATCTGTTTGTAGTAGCAAAGAGCACCACAAACAAAACCTCCAACATTCCCATCGTATTATAGACAATAAGCATCACGAAAGAATATGAAGAAAACCAACACAAAGACCCATCCACAAGCCCCATCCACCATGCCGGAACATGCACAAAAGGTATCATTACGGACCAAACTTGTGTATTCAATGGACTTGTACATACAATAGGGTTTACCTCTAACTTCCAATAATGATCGTAGGAGATTTTGAATAGGAAACCAATAAGCCTATGCATCTAAAACGACCAGCAGCAATCCAAGTAGTGATTTTTGAACAAGAACCAAATAAACTTGACTTACACAAGATTACCATGACTTTCATTGACACTATGACACGATTCAGTGCACCAAACAGCAATTAGGATCAGAATGCAAATTCATTAGAACACAACCTGCCATAGATTCAAAAATAGGGTTTACCCAAACCCTAACTTCCAATAACGATCGTGGGAGTTTAGAATAAGCAACCTACAAAACGTTACCTCCAAACAACGACCAGCAGCATACCCCATCCCATGAAGACCAGCAGATACAAAGAGTATGCGATCATCAATAACTCCAATACAACCAATTGCTGAATCGTTGTAGTATCAACAATAGGGTTTCGACCCTAACTTCTATTAACAACCATCACAAGGCAGCAGGTTGTACATTGATCAGCAGTAACAACCATCACAAGATAGCAGCAAGTCATAAAAGAACAAACTGCCATCAATAACAATAACAGATCGAGCCAACATGACGACAACATCTCTCCCATAACCCACGTACACATAACGTCCATCTGAATAAGAACACTCAGCCAATAAATAAACCCTAGTATGGGTTACCTTCCAGAATAACTTGCAGCAGCAGCACTATCAATTAAAAAAAAAATCGAAACCCTAAGATAGGGTATCATAAAACCTTGACGAACAACAATATAAACCACAACCGCCTCAAAGATATTATGATAAGCTTTATGAGGAACAAAAACGAATCATAGGTACCAAAACCCTAATCAGAAAAAACGATAATCCCAATAGATAGGAAGATCGATTGCAGGAAACCTTTAGGGATTTAGGTCGATCCACACATGTACGAATACCCACATATCGTATCAATCAATATAAATCGTTTTAAACCGACTTAAAGATGAAAAACAGATACGATTGCCAATAGCCATAAATCGAAACCCTAAAGAAAAAATAAAATGATTCCCAAAACAGAATCGATTGAATAAAAATAATAGTTTGGGTTTTGGTGTTTAGAGGATTTCTAATAGAATGATAAGAAAAAAAACGCATAGCCAACCACCCTTAGAAGAAAACCCAACCTGATGACACGTATTGCATACCAAAAAGGTAGAGAGGACGGATCAGGATGGAGTTTTTTGGCCGGAAATATTGAAGGGTGGCGGCTGGAAATCCCCTATAGGGAGAGAAATCGATTTTAGGGTTTTTGGATATATTAAATGTGTATGCAGGCTAAAATAGTAATTTTAAATAATTTAGAGTGTTGATTCAGAATGGTATTCAAACGTTCATTTTGATTCAGAAGATAACTCATTCAAGATTTTTGAATTGTTCAGAAGCTTTTATTCATTCAGCACAAAATCATATTGTTTTATCAAGCAACCCCTTAGTGTCTTACTTCAAGACCCAAGAATATTCAACTTAGGAATGTTTCACACTAACCCTCCCTGGTGGACCCAAAAACCAATAGGTATCAAGTTTTTGAATTGTATGTTTGTAGCGTAGTGTGATCTACTACTGGTTGATCGGATTATCAATAGTAGTTTCTTTAAGCTCATGACTAAAGCAAACAACTACTCGTTATTTTTCCGAAATACTACCAAAGTCCTCGGGTTTTTCTTAATCATGTAAAAGATATAGCCCAGTAATTAATATTGCATTAACCCAAACACTCGTTGAAAACCCAAAAGCCCACCCCAATATATGAAAAAACAACTCGAAACAAAACCAAAAAAGAAAACGTGTACACCACGCAACTCTCCGTCAAACTACACGACGTCGTCAACCATCGTTCACCGGAATCCCAATAACCAATATCCACCATAACTATTCAATCACAATCGGTAACTTATCTTCAACTTCAACTTCACAGTTTCAATCGCTCAATTAAAGTCAAACTTATCTTAAAGTCAAACCCAGGGCACACATCTTATTAAATTACTCACAATTGAATCAAATTACACAATGTAGTAGTTAATTCATGATTAAATGTTACTTAATTGTACGGAAATTGTGTCGTTTTTGATCGAGTTAGTGTTACTTGAATATTGTTATCTTGATCTGAATTTTGATATTTTAAAAAATTGGTTGATTATATAATGTAGTTAGTTATTTAGTGGTTAAATTCTGTCAATTTTTATCGTGTAGGTTAGTTGAATTTACTTACGCTGATCTGAATTTTGTATATTTTGATTTTGATTGAAAAATTAATTCGAAATTGATGTCTAGTCAAACCTAGGGCACGGATACATTCAGTGTTATAAAATTAGTTGATCATATGTTGAATTATAATAATCTAGTTACTTATTTAATGGTTAACTGTACGGAAATTGTGTTTCTGTTCATGTATTCGCCTTAGGTTGAGGTACTTAAATGCCGTCGAATTTTCGTTCCCGTTCAATGAAGGTTTGGCACATCAGGAATAGCGAGAGATGAGAATTTGTGTGAATTAATTTATGATCAATATTTATTTGTTAGTTAGTTACTCGAGTTAGTTTAAGGAAAAGCTTATGGATATAATATATTTTAGTTTTTTAAATATAAATGAGGTGTTACGTTTGAAGAATTTATTTCGTCGTTTTGGGTCTTTTCTAAAGCGATTCGTATAACATGAGCCCGTTTAAGCCGGTGCCCGTTCGGGCCCGAGCCCGACTGGACCGCCCGTTTTGCCACCTCTAATTAGCTTGAGGAATAGCGAGAAAGGGCTTGCTGCTGGTTCAAAACTTTCCTATCTATTTGAATTGATTTACATCGCCTATCCTTAAGCTTATAAAAGGAATTGTTTCTGTTAAGTGAAAAGACATCCTCTTCTGTGCGGCTTTTAATTTTGTAGTTGATTGATAAGTATTAGTATGAATCAAATTATGATCAATATTTATGTGTTAGTTAGTTAGTTAAATTAAGTTATGGTGATTTTATTCAACTGTACACAAATTGTGCAATGTTAAGTAATAGTTTTCTAGTTTCTTGATGAGTATTGGTAGGAAACGTACGAGGTTTTCTCGCGAGTCTTTGACTGGAATCCCTCGTGAGCGTTTCCGACCCTTGTCCTGGTTACCTCAAATGTGTACCTAGTAAAGCTAAGTAGTTTTTTCCTAATTTTGTATTTTATGAATACATGTTAGTTGACATTTGATCAAATCAAATTATGTTGTGGATTGATCAAGTTACGAATAAATGTTAGGTTACTCCGGGAGGGCAAATCTTTTTGACTAAGATGTATGCGACCTAACCAGAGAATCTCCGCGACCGTTTTGACACACGCCCAAATGTATCCCTAGTGAGGTTTGAACCCTAGACCTCTTGTGAGGTTTGAACCCTAGACCTCCCTAGACCTCTCTTGTGAAGACATTAGGTGCCTTACCACGAGGCCACTTTGGTGATGGTTATTGATTAGCATTAGCATGAGTTATATAATAGATAATTCATGTGTGTTAGTTAGTTAGCTAATTAGGTCATTTGAATTGTGTTGTAATGATTTGAATTTTGAATTTGATAGGTGATTGATTGAGAAATTAAGGTTTAAAGGTTGAATTATATGTATGAGAGGGACAATAGTGGGGGTGATTTGAGATATGGCTGGAAACGCGACGTTTGAATCGGCTACTGCCGGTTCGGCTGAGCTAGGTTTTGCGGGAAGTTATTTGAATGGGCAGAGAGGGACACGATCAGCGGGAACAGGGGTTAGTCTGGATAGGCTGGGGAACAGGATGTTTGGTTCGGCGTTTGGTGGGGGACGCGGTGGAAATGGAAGTGGAGTTGGAAGTAGTGTGGGGGTAGGGTCGGATGAGGGGAGGGCATTGTCGAGGTGTCTGTCATTGGAGCCGATTGTGATTGGTGATCGTGTTGGGTTGTGTGACGAGTTTAGGAAGGTTACTGGGATCGCTGGTGGAAGTTTAGCGGAAGAGAATGTGAAGCCGTTGCCTCCATTGGCGGATATGAAGGATTTAAAGCGTTTTAGATCGAGTGTTGAGGATACTCGTGTCAAAGCTAGGTACTTTTTGATTCTTTGGTCTTTTGCATATAAATATTAGAGTAAGTAAATCTCTACGACCTTTTTCTTCAGTATCTTTTTCCAACTATAATTTTAAGTTGTCTTAATACGCAATGTATCCTGCAATGTTTCCGCAGCATTTCCTTGTCGTTTAGTTAATGTTTGGTTATGTGTTTTTGTTAATAGGGTAAGAGCAAATATAGTAGATGAACGCTTGCGTAAATTGGATAAATATTGTGAAGCTGTAACATCCAAGAAACAAAAGAGGAGTGAACTAGTGAACAATGACCGAGCAGGTGGTTACTTAAAGATGGGCACCCAAACTAACAGTATAAGTCAGAGAGTAGAAGATCGACCTAAAAACATTCTTCTCAACAAGCGTGTTCGAACTTCGGTGGCTGAATCCAGGGTTTGCTTCTAATTTGAAATTCCAACTTGTTTTTGTATTGGCAGTTTAAGCAAATCGTAATTGCTGTGTGTTTTTATGATCATTTATCGCATTTGGTAACAAATCGTATTTGTTACTTGTTTCTAACGACTGCTCTTTTACCATCTTTTTTGGTATGTAACCCATTAGTTGGATGTAATGTGTAGCTCATTTCCTATTGTTTTTAATTCTGTTACAGACCGACTGCCAGAGTAATGGCTTACAGAGACAGCATGTGACAATGGCAAAGGATGTAAATATACGGGATGATAATAGCGGGGAGCCTGATTTGTTTGAAAAGATGCGTAGGTTGGCTGCAGGAGGGGAAGGGTGGGATAATAAAGTCAAAAGAAAACGTTCAGTAGGAACAGTTTCTACGAGGCCTATTGACAGTGATGGAGTGCCTAAAAGACCTTTACAAAAGAAGATTGTTGATGAACGTTGTTCACTGCCACGTGATGCTCACATTAATAGGTACTATATAAAAATACTTATTTGAGTGAAATTTTGAAAATTCCAGTTTGCATAAAAAAATGCAAAGCAATTGACTAGGAAAGCGAAGCCTTATCAACCAGACACTGGGTGTTGCGCCTCTGTTTGGTTATGCACTCTTTTTATTTTCTATTAGTATTAGAGTATTTCCACTATAGGTTTCTAGTTATTGTAATGTTGTTTTTAGGGTTTATTGTAATCACGGCCCACGGCCCATATGTGAACCACTGAGTATTTTTTTCTAATTAATGCTTGATATTATTGTGATTATTACTTTTTTTGCTATATATTTAGGTTAAATACTCGTGATGATAGCAATCGCAAACATCAGATGGCGCCGCCGGGGTCATCTTCGCCTCCTATGGCTCAATGGGTTGGTCAAAGACCACAAAAAATGGCTCGAGCAAGAAAACAAAATCTTGTATCCAATCAAGATGAAAAGCTTTTATCTTTTGAGAACTTTTCACCTTCTGAAATTGGTGCTACATTGCCCTCTAATGGGACCAACGGTTCTCCAAACTTCAGAAAGGTGACTCACAGTCCCCAAAACTTGATGGTTAAGGTCGATACTGTTAAATCTGAAATTGAAGAAAATGTTGGTGGTGAATGCCGATTTATGGCAAGAGGAATTGGAAATAGCGAAATGGACACAATTGCTAAGCACAAACCTCTTATCAATGCAGCCGTACCAAAGCCATCTCAAAGAAGCAAGACTGGTTGCAAGAAGAACAGAAGGTATGAAACTTTTTGGAAATATAGTTTTATTTGTTTTTAGGTTTAAATGGTTTAAGTATTATTTATTCACTAAATCTGTTGTTTTTCAGTAAGCCAGTTCGTAGATTGAAAAAGCTTTCAGACCGTAAGGCCTTTTCCAGTCACTCATCTTTGCAAAATAGCAGTTCTCCTGATTGTTCAGGTATATTTTGAATTTGTTATCAAATAAGTACCAATTTAGTTTAATTTGGATTTTTTGAGAATAAATGATCTATGATGTGATTTTCTAGGAGCATCTGATGATGATCGGGAAGATCTGTTAGCAGCTGCAAAGTATGCTCGTGTAGCAAGGCGTAAGACCTTACTTTGGTCTAGTTTTTCATTTTTTTCTTAAGTTTTCTTGTAAAAGCAGAATATCAATTAATAGTTTGCTTCCATTAATAGATCTAGCATGTACAAGTGCATTTTGGAAGAGAATGGAACCGGTGTTTGCTTCTGTCAGTTCAGAGGACAAATCCTTCTTATCCCAACAGGTTGAACTATATTTAACTATATTTTCAATTCTTTTACATATAAATTCTCATTTTACTGCATTTTTCATGATGGGTTGGTAATGTCTAACACTCAAAACTAGGACTTAGTATACGGTTTAATCCTTCAACCTTTTTTCACTGTGTTTTGTAACTTTAGTGCAATTTTTTCAAAAAAAAAATAAAAAAATAAAAAAATGTAGGGTTTAATATAATCGATTATATAATATAAGCTTGTTGGTTGATTGATCGAAACTCAGAAACAAAGTTATGGATTATATCTATGTCTATGTGAAAAAAGTATTAAGTGTTAAACTGTGAATCAAGTCAAAGTTTGAGGGTTAAATCATTATTAACTCTTTATTAAAGCATTCATTAATTTATAATTTAAGTCTTATTTGCTGATACAGGCAACCCTTTCGAATGAAGATGCTGTATCTGATCAATTATCTTCTGGAGACGGAATATCATTTATCTCCAGAAGAAATAATACGGATAAAATGTCTAATGGGTCCGTATCACTCTACCAAAGATTATTGTCGGCTCTTATTGTAGAAGATGATGACACCGATACCAATGAAGAAGAGGATGCAAGAAATACACCATTTCCGAATGCCTTTTGTGCTCCACTTAATAAATGTAAATCTTTTACTAGCATTGGAGGTATAAACTCGTCTAGAGGCTTTATGACGAATAATGTATGTCAGGATTTGCATTCAGAAGGTGGGAATTTGAAAGGGTTTCTTAACGGGCCACAAATGTTAGAAGCAGAAAGTGATACTGATATTTCACTAGGTTCTCGGTGCGAAGAGACATCTTTGGATGACAAAGTTCTACTCGAGCTCCAGAGCATAGGCCTATCTCCAGAACCAATGGTAGGCCCCATGTCAGGGGTATATTCTGCTCCTTATAATGGTTCTAAAGTAAGTTTATTTTGTCTGCGGTTGTAAAAACATAAGTATCATCTTTGGGTAAACAGATTCTGCTTGTGTTTGTTTTATTTATTTAGGTTTCAAATAATTAGTCTTATACGAGCTGCTATATAGATGATTTTATAATTTGTGGAAAGTCCTTTTGTGTCCCTATCTACCAAGTATCATTACATTAAAAAAGGCCAAATGACGATTTCTTACTGTCCATTTTATTACTGATGATTTTCTGATTTTTATTTATCGCATAGCTCATAGCCACTTTTATCCAGCCACTGGTGCTCGGTCTTCACTTCTCATTCATTATTCTTTTGTGTATGACAGCCTAGCTTGGATGATGAGATGGAAAATGAACCACTCCGACAAGAAGTTGATGAACTGAAGACACGACTTCATCAACAGGTTATCTAATAAAAGCTCTAGCTTGCATTTTGATATAAGTTCTTATATAATTTAACATTATGTATTACTTATAAGTATCCCTAATCTTCGGGTTACCTTAGGGTAGGGGTATGATCTGTCTCACTTCACCTCCCCCATACCTCGCTCAGACGGCATTGGGTTTTGTTGTTGTTGTGTTACTTATAAGTATCACTAGTGTTAATGTGAGCTGTCCCTTTTGTTAATTTTATAGGAGCTTAAAAAGAGGGCATACTTGGAGAAAGTATGTAAAACTGTCGAAAGCAATTCTGGAGTCCGGTAAAACTTTCATAATCAAACATCTTCACAGTGTAGGCTAGTTGCATTTCTAGATTTTACAAATTTTAACATCATCTTGTTATCATGCAGTGACCTTGAAACACTTGCAATGGATAGATCGGTTGAACTAGCTTACAGAAAAGTTCTGGTGAGCACTTGATCTTTTTACCCCTTTTTTGCATGACAATTTGGTCACATGTGTAACGAAACGAGTTAAATTGGGTATTTATTTGTACCGACTGGGATGGGTTGACCCGAAACATTATTTATCCAAATATTAGTAATTTTTATATAAATAATAACTGTGCAAAGTATGATTACAACAGTTATATTATTTCAACAGCGTCAGCAATTTGGTTTTTTGAATAAATTCGTTGAAGAGGTTTTATGCATTTAATAACCTTAGGAATGTTCAACTTGTTCCCCCTTTTTTTTTTGTTTTTTTTTTTTCCTAACTGATCTGTTAGAGATGGATTATAATCAAAATTGACCAATTTATAAGTTGAAATTTCCGCCTATAGCTCAAGATCTTGGTCAAACATATAACCTCTGTTTGTTATTGTTTAGCAGGCTACTAGACAGAGCTCTAGATCCGGGATTCAAAAGGTGCCAAAACATGTTGCAATGGCTTTTGTAAGGAGGACTCTTGCTCGATGTCGTAAATTTGAAAAGACAGGTATCAGCTGCTTTAACGAGCGTCCATATCAAGATATCCTATCTGCTCCAGTTGAAAATGAGCCAGATTCCAGTATCTTATCAGGTAAATACCTTTTCCCAATCATTATCCTAGCGGTATTTGGGCCCTTTTATTATCAGTTTTATTATTTGGTCCTATTTATATTCCGTTCATTTGAATATTTAAATCCTAGGTTGCATTGCGATAATTATTTTGGAATTTTCAATCATTTCTCAGATGAAGCTTTCACCACAAACGGACCATTATCAAACAGAGGAAAGAAGAAAGAACTATTCCTTGACGATATCGGCACTGCCACCATACGGCCATCATCCTATCTTGCTAGTACCTCTATCTCCAATGGGACTAAGGGAAAGAGAAGTGAGCGAGACACCACCAAATCAAGAAAACCAAAAGCAAAACTTAAAGCACAACAAAAAACGGGTCAACCACCAGCATCTGGGAACAGAGTTGTCAATAGACCTACAGGAACCACTCATCCTACAGGACCTACATGGCCATCATCAAACGTGCCCAGTCAAGTGGCGAACAGAACTGACTCTGCAAACTTGTTGGGTGATGATGTAGACCCGTTGGATGAATTAGGTGTAGCTGGTCCTCATGATCTCACTTCTTTTCTGAATTTCGAGGAACAAGATCCAGAAGAGGATTTTGCAGGAGGACTAGACATACCAATGGATGATCTTACAGATTTGTTTTGATTTCGGTCAACAAATCAAGTGTACATTCATGTCCATAATTTGGATTGTTTTGAAGGACATCTGGCATTTGTAAGTTATAACTGCACCATTATTTAGAACAATCAGCAATAATGAAGTTTACATTATACAAGTGAGAGGGAAAGAGATGACATGTTGTAGCGAAATTATAATACTACTTTAGAGAATCATGTGAAAGTGGTTTTAGTGTTTTTAGGTGATATGTGTCGTGTGTAACGGACTTGGAAAATTCAGGCCGTGACACATTTTTATTTATTTAATTTTATCTTTTAGTGGAAGAACTTTGATTGGAATTGATTTAATTTTATCTTTTAGTGGGAAGAATGAGATTTGTCTTCTTTGTTTATTGTACTCAACTGTTTGCTGTGACCCGATGGAAGCAAATATCTACTGCACAAGAAGACTCTGATTTATTGTTTTGAATCCTGTTAGTATTATCTTATGATCCATATTATAAACTGATCACCTTTTTTTTAGTTGGACATTGATGATAGTAGGAGTAATTAATCTATATTACGAGTTTAGTCAATTCCTATATCAATCAAACGTATTAATTCTAACAAAAAAAAAATAAAGAAAACCTTAAACACAAATAATGGCCGAGGTACGTTATCATCTTCTTTCTAATATAGGTGGACATATTTTTGGTAGAGGACGACGCATTTTTGGATCCGTCACTGTCTAGAATTATTTTTAATTACTTTAATATTGAAATTTTCAGGTTACAATAATCTGTGCCGACACTTGTTTTTGGGTGAGCCACCTCAAGGGTTTGATTAAAAATCAAGCTCAAGCTATTAATCTTGTTGTAAAGAAAAATTAAAAGTAGGCAGCATTAATAACTTTATGCATTTTTATATAGGGGCAATTTCATATTTCTCCTCTTTTTAGATGGAAATTTTATATATACCTAAACATGTATTAAAAATATTGTACATTATGCATTCGATATTTGCATTTTTGGTATATATATGAAATTAATCATGAAAGTAGGGTGATATATGAAATTAATCCTTTTATATATTAGTCGGGTATCTA
Organism: Chrysanthemum seticuspe; assembly: GCA_019973895.1. Lineage (NCBI taxonomy): Eukaryota > Viridiplantae > Streptophyta > Magnoliopsida > Asterales > Asteraceae > Chrysanthemum > Chrysanthemum seticuspe. The sequence goes on along the minus strand of BPTQ01000008.1, from coordinate 198,981,404 downwards.
TGTGTTGCGGCGGCGGGTACTCATGTGATTATATTGTGATTATATTTTTCGGTGATAACAATGTTTTTTCGATGCATTACTTTTATAGTAGGAAAAAAGAATGTCCAACATAAGTTATTAATTGAAAATTAGCATGCATTTAGTAATGTTATAAAAAAATTTTATAAAAAAAATGACAGAGAAACAGTGCATCACGATGCAACGACTATACGAAAACGGTGGTCACCACTATTGCTAGTTGTTTTGGACGTAAAATATTATATAACGTTCAAATATAGAGAGTGTTTTAAAGTAGCAGTTTTAGCTCCATCCGGTGGTGTCTGTTTTGCTAAGTTGTGGTCATAAAAGGTGGTCCGTTGTGTGGTAAAAAAAGATAGTGTCAGAAAGTCTGATTACATAAAAGATTAGTTTGTACAATCCGCTTAATGATTTGTAAATTTCATTTAGTAGGTGTTCTTAAAAAGAAAAAAAGAACAGATGATTTATACATTATTGTTTTCTACCATGTGATATATCTTATATATTTAAAGATTCACTACCTAAATTTATTGTGGAAGTCTTATTGTGCTAAAACCCTGTACGGTACAAACAAGTCACAGCTCCACATAATACATACGAGCTCTCAATTAAATGTCTACAATCATGAGCTTACAAAACACAAAAGGGTTGCAGCTTTACAACCCCAAAAAAATATAAAGCATCCTAGAGTTAGAGAACTCATAATTCCGTCTTATATTCGAGTCCTCCATCTTCCATTTGTATTCCAACCATTTGTATGCCAAGCTTCTTCCAAAACCACCGGCTCATCTTAAAAAAAAATTGCCCTTGACAATGGACAATTGATGAGTTCGACTTTCAAAAATTATTGCGTCCACCAATTTATGTAAGTATTTTAATCCTAATTTTAAAATTTGTTTCTTTTCAATAATTTAATGAACGTTTTGTTTTCAAATTGTTGTTAGTGAGTGAATTTGATTGATGCTTTAAATTGCATATGAGGTGTTTGATAAAATGTTTTAATGACATATTGCAGACTGATTGTGTGAACCAAGAGGGATTCAGCGCAATGGCAGTCTTGCGTGTTCAGGTAGCGGATTTGTGCTTCAAATGGCATGTAATATGTGAAACTCATTTTAGTTTTAAATTTGTTTTTTTTTGTTCTCAGATAGTGGTTATATTGAAACTCATTTTAGTTATTGTTGGGAATTATGTAATCAGACTTAATACTGGTAATATAAAAGTTAAGTCTGGTAGGCTTAGAATTAGTTGTTAAGTCTGCCAGTACAAAGTTAAGTCTGGCAGACCTTAGTTAATACTGTTTTAGTATTTATAGTTAAGTATGTTTATGTTAAAACAGAATAGTTTGTTAGAGTTAAATTAGGGAAGGATATGCACGTGTAGAGATATCTTAGGATCTTTATCCTTCTACATGTTTTGTATTCTAGGGTTTCCTAAGAGTATAAACGAACCCTAAAGGTATATTGTTATGTAGAGCTTTAGAGATTAATAGAAAAAGTTATTTAGTAATTATTGTGTTCTTCTTGCTTGTTGTTAATATTCCGCATTAGCATCAATTACATATTGTTAAAGAGTTCTTCTCATAATTAGTTTGGATTTATCCAAGTTGGTTATTGTCTTACAAGGCTGCTTAGATCCATAACCTTTGGACCTACAAGTGGTATCAAAGCCTGTTGAAGGACTCTAAATTTGAAGAAACACATCTCACCAAAACACTCATCTCATCTCACTCATAAATCCTAAAGAATGTCTCAGCCTGATAATTTCTCAAATCACCTTAGTGATGAAGAGGCTTCTGACCATGATTCTGAAGCATCAGAAGCAGGGTCTAAGAAACAACAACAACAACCAATCCCTGCTACAACCACTATTTCCAACCTTAAACTTCCTATTCTGAAACAGGAAGAGTATGACATTTGGGCTATGGAAATGGAACATTATCTGGAATATGTAGATAATGAGGTCTGGAAAGTAATCCAGAATGAGAATTCAAAAAAGAGAATTTCCAAAGGTAAAGATGGCGTGGTTAGGGTTCTTCCACCAGTCTCTGCTGAAGAGACACTTGCTGTGGAGAAAGAGAGAAAGGCAAGAACTCTCTTATTGATGGCCATTCCAAAGGAACATCTCAGAAGGTTCCACAATATGGATGATGCTAAGGAGATATGGGAGGCTATTAGAACCATATTTGGAGGAAATGCTAACTCCAAAAAGATGCAGAAAGCTGTTTATAAACAACAGTTTGAAGCCTTTACTGTGAGCAGTTCTGAAGGCCTGGAGAAAGGCTATGACAGATTCCAACAACTCCTATCACAGTTGGAAGCACATGGGTCTGAAGTGTCTAATGAAGATGCAAACATGAAGTTTCTCAGATCATTGCCCAAAGAATGGTCAAATCTGACAATGATCATGAGAACTAAAGAAGATATTGACACTCTGTCAATAGATGACTATAATAACCTTAGGGTTTATGAATAAGACATCAAAGAAAGTTCAAAGGCTTCTTCAAGTGACAACAATGTTGCTTTTGTCTCTCAAGACAAGAGCAGTAAAAACAAAGTTAAATCTGGTAGTGGTTTTAGTTCTGGTAGCTATACTATTTCTTCTGGTGTGAAGGAAAAGGATGGTGCTGCTGGTTTTGTTGATAAGATCATCTACTCACTGTTTGCTAGTCAATCTGAAGACATTCTCAATGAAGACTTGAATCAGATTGAAGATGAGAAGGTGGAGGAAATGGATATAAACTGGCAGTATACCGTGAATGCCTTGAGGATGAAGAAATTCTTCAAAAGGACTGGTAGGCAAGTCCGTTTTGATGGGAAGAGACTAGTAGGGTTTGATAAGTCAAAGCTTAAGTGCTACAGGTGTCAAGAAAGAGGCCACTTTGATAGGGAATGTACAGTAAAGGAGGCCAATGAAGAAAAGAAGAGGGATTCCTTATATCCTAGGCATGCTGAGAAGGAAGATAAGAGTTAGATGGGGTTGCTGAATTTGGAAGCTGGTGTGATTAACTAGGGAGAGCACACTGATGAGGGAACAGAAGTCAATCATGCTCTCATGGCCATAAGCTCCAGTAGTGAGGTATCCTTATGTTCAAAAATTTGCACTGATTCATATAATAAACTGCATTCTCTTTGTGATGAACAAATGAGTCAATTAGGTGATCAAGAGGTTAAGTTGCTTGCTTATGAAAATGCTGTTAAAACATTAGAAAAACAAGTAAATACTCTTCAAAAACAGAATGCACTCTAAATGAAAAGCTTACTTTCCAAGGTAGTGAAATATTAAAAAAAGATGAGAAACTTAGAAAATATAGAAGAATTGGAATGAAAGCAGTTAAAGATAAAGAAGAGTTGCAAAAGATAGTTGACTCATAGCAAAACAATGGTAAAAATCTGTGGAGGTTAATAGATTCAGGTATGAGCTCAACAAGTAAAATTGGTTTAGGGTTTGAGATAAAATCAGATAAAGAGGTTTTAGGATATGAAGAAGAGATGAAAGAAACTGTTTTTGTTAGTTCAAAAGGTGACTTTGAAGGAAACCTGTATATCATAGATTTGCTAAAACTAACAACTACAAAGGTGTTCCTCATCCTCTTAATGGTGATTATACTCCTAAACCTGAAAAAGAATATGATGAGTCTTTATTTGATTACAACAAATGGAAAAACCCTGAAACACTTGCTTCTCAAGACTATTCCATTGAATTTTCTAACTGTCAATCTTATGGCAATGAAGGATCCTTTTGGAAAGAGGTCTGAGACTAATGTATCAGAAGACAAAACTAGTGAGTATTCTACCTGTCAATCTAATGACAGTGAAGGGTCCATTAGAAATGTCTCTGAATGTTCTCTTGAGCTTAAATCTGAACCCATAAAGATTTCCAAACCAGTTTTAATAATTCAGCCTTATGTGCCCAAATCACAACAAGCTGAGCCTGACATCTTTGTGTCTAAACCATAAATAGTTAAACCTAGTTGTGTCCAAACTCCTAGGCAACAAACTAAATTTCAGACACCTAAAGTAGATAGAAAGAATTGGAATGGGTTAATGCAGAGAGAATTTGGGGATGGATACTCTTTCACTAAGAAGAGGTGTTTTATGTGTGGAAGCCTAAGTCATTTGATTAGAGATTGTGATTTCCATGAGAAAAGAATGGCTAAGGAGGCTGAGCTTAAAAGAAAAATGGCTGTAGACACTGGAAATAGTTTTGTTAGACCATTGTGGAATAATGTAAACAAGATTAACCATACAAAGAAATTTGTTTCTAGACCAGTACCTGTTAATACTGGCAGTTCATTTGTTAATCCTGTTAGATCAAATGTGAATACTTGTGTGTCAATTAATTCTGTTAGGCAAAATATTGGTTCTGGTTTGCTTAAAGTTAATACTGGTAATGTAAATGATAATTCTGTTAGACATAGACAACCAGTACACACCAGTACCACATTCCAGGTGAATGTCTTCCAACATAGAAGAATTTTTGCAAAATCACATTCACCTATTAGAAGACCCTTGGTCAAATATGGAGCAAACACTTTTAAATCGGGTGCTGCAAAGGGTTATGGGGATATGCTGTTAAGGCCTCAGTAGGTTATAAATGGAGTCCTAGACCAGACTCCAAGTATAATAGTGGACCAGTTTCTGTTAATACTGTCAAATCTAAAGGTCCACAAGGCAGACCCAAGCCTGTACAGGCCTGGGTCCCTAAGAGAAACTAATTTCTCTTTTCTGTGCAGGAACATCCTTACATGAACATAGGAGATAGAGGCATTTTTGACAGTGGATGTTCTGGGCATATGACTGGTAACAAGGACTACTTGGATGACTTTTGAAGATATCAAAGGTGGTTCTGTTACTTTTGGTGGTAACAAGGACTACTATGGATAGTTAGATCATAATAGATGTTTTATAAACATCTATTTGTTTATTTGATTTGGTGTTTTTTTAGAACATCTTTGAAGTAATTTTTGTGTTTGCTACAATATTTTTGGTGTGCTTGAACAATTTCTTTTGATTGTTCTAAGAACTAATTCTGGTAGACAATTTGAGTTAATTTTGGTTTAAAAAACTACCTATTGTATACATATCTTTGCTTTAGACAAAATTTTCCAGGGAAAAGCAATATCTCTCAAAGATAGGGAAGGTATGGAAGCTGTGCTGATGGATGTGCTACTGTTCAGAGTTTATACTGGTGATGTCATACTTAAGTCTGGTTGACTATTTTAAGTCTGGTAGTGTAATTTTTCTTACCGTTAGTACTGGTCAAAGAAAAATTGATTGTGCTTAATTTTCGGCGGTCAGAAGTATATATATAGATAATATTTGATTATATTTATCTTTTATTTACTTCATCTTTATCTTTAAAGTATAAAATCTTTTATCCCGCTTAACTCTCTTTACCATCACCAAATTCTAATCACTCCGCACCTACCAGAACTTACAATACTTCAATTTGAATTAAACATGGCACAATTAAAGTTCAATGATAAGCACAACCAAGTGGGATTTTCAAGAAACCTAACGAAAGCACAGGCTTCGAGCAGATTGTGGATTTCTTAAAGGGCTCTCACATTCGGTATGCCCTTACTCACAATCCAACTATCTATGCTTCTATAGTCAAGCAGTTTTGGCAGTCGGTTACTGTCATCACTCTTGATGATGGGACTATTGCGCTAAAGGCGACCATTGATACCTTAGACTATACTATCACTGAGGAATCAGTCAGAAGCAAGCTTCAATTGGCTGATGCCTCAGGGATCACTATTTTGCCTAATGAGGAACTTTTTCAGGGTCTGGGTAATATTGGATATTTTTTTGATGGATCTTTTACTTTTTGGAAGAGTCATTTTACACCACAATGGCGTTTCCTTGTGCATCATCTTCTACATTTTTTGAGTTCAAATAGTGGTGGATGGGATCAATTTGGAAGCAATATTGCTTCTGCAATTGGTCTGTCTATCCACTGTTAGGTCACCATGTTTGTAACACAAGCATCAATATGAAGAAATAAGATGAAAGAAGGATCGGATGAACACTTAACCAATATACACGTATGAAATATGGAATATTTATGCTTAGAGTGAAATAGAAAAGTGAACAACCAACTCTCAAATGAGAGTTACAAAGGTATTTATAGGGAAGAAGTTAGGGCAACACTCAAGCTCCCTTCCTTTACTTATTGGGCTTTTGGATAGGCTCATGGGCTTTCTACATGAGCCTAGCCTTGATTACTAACTTAAAAGCCTTAATTAAGCTAACTATTACAGATTGATTACAAACACTTTAAATATAGTTTAGGAGTGATTCCAACAATTCTGTTAGGTCACCATGTTTGTAACACAAGCATCAATATGAAGAAATAAGATGAAAGAAGGATCGGATGAACACTTAACCAATACACACGTATGAAATATGGAATGTTTATGCTTAGAGTGAAATAGAAAAGTGAACAACCAACTCTCAAATGAGAGTTACAAAGGTATTTATAGAGAAGGAGCTAGGGCAACACTCAAGCTCCCTTCCTTTACTTATTGGGCTTTTGGATAGGCTCATAGGCTTTCTACATGAGCCTAGCCTTGATTACTAACTTAAAAGCCTTAATTAAGCTAACTATTACATATTGATTACAAACACTTTAAATATAGTTTAGGAGTGATTCCAACAATCTCCCCCTAAGTGTTGGTTTTTTTTGGGTAAAAGGGTTAATTCACCCCGGTAAAATATATTACGCCAAAAACATTGAAGTACAAAGGATGAGGGTGGATCCCTCATCTCAGTCCCTTAGGACACTTACAGACTCTCCTATAAGAATGCAACATCATTCCTATAACTTACAATATAAGCGTGACAGACCACACTTATAACTAAACATCAGACTACAACGATAAAAGAATTAAAATAAATGCACTTCAAGTATAAATACTTAAATCTTCAAGTCACCATAGTAGTCCAAACTTCCAGCGTCGTCCAAATATACAATATGATGGTCCTCAAATTGAAGTACAGTTCACAAGTTTCACACAACGGTTGGTGAGGGACTCTAAAACCACGGATAGAGCAGCAAGCTCAAAACTCGCTCCAAAGGTGTATGTTGAGATGCAAAACTGAACACCAATAATAATAACCAATAAATACGTATAAAACCAACGCACATCCACCATAGCAGCTCCTAATCATCAGTGACCACTCATAGAAGTGGCTCAACAAAGTTCCAAGTTAGAATCTGCCACGGATCTTGAAACATGATAATAGAGTTGCAACCAACTCTAACTTCCAGAACACGACCATTGCACCTGCTATTAATAAAGAATAGCCAAAATAAACATGTAATACACCAGCAACTTGTAGCCGAACCAATCAACACAATGCATAGGGTGTACGAGAACCCCTAACTTCCCCATTTCTACATGCCATAAATGATCTCAACATCAATAAGCATCAAAACATGGATCCATCAGCATGAGCATGCAGAAACGACCAACCATAGCCATAAAACAAAGGTCATCAAAACCCTAATATCCAATAATACTAGATACGTGTATAGATCCTAGGGTTTAACAACCAGTTGGTGGTTTTTGAACAAGAACCCAACAAAACTTAACTTACACATAATCAATAACTAGGATTTTACATAACAGAATCCTAACTCCCATCAAAACAATCACAAAGACCAAGATAAACCAGTATTCAGATGTCTTTGATAATCAGATTACGCATAGGGTTATCAAAACCCTAACTTCCAATGCAACATCCTCTCTCCCATAACCCACGTTCAAACCAGCAGCATCCATATGGAACGAACCAATAACCAAACCCTAAAGAGGGTTACGTGCAAAAAGATGATATCGAAAGCCAAAAGGCTATCGAATATACAATACAATTCAATACGTCGAAACCCTAAATAGCGATATACAGAAAACATGTTAGGGTTTCAGCAACCAGAGATCGACCCTAAAGAAGTTATGGAATCGATCCAACCATGTACAAACCCACAGATCGTATCAAAAATAAGATTATTTAAATCATTAAACCGACATAAGGAAGATACGATTGCAATAACCATACAACGAAACCCTACAGAGAATAATAACGATACCCTCAAACAGGATCGATTGAATAAAAAATAGTTAGGGTTTCGGTAGAGAGAATTTCTAATAGATTTGGTGAGAACTCATAACCAACCACCCTAAGAAGAAACCCACCCTGATTACCCGTATTGCATACCAAAGAGGTAGAGAGGACGGATCAGGATAGAGTTTTTGGCCGAAAAAAGAATGAGGGTGGCGGCCGGAAATCCCCTCTAGGGAGAGAATTACGTTTTAGGGTTTAAAGTTTCATAATTTTTTTTCGCCCTAAGTGTTGGTAATTAATGATTAAAGTGAAAAACGTTGTAGGTGCTGATGTAATAGTTGCTTTGACGTCTTCTGACATTCTTCTTTCTTGTGAGAAGAAGTGTCTTGATTCCAACAATCTCCCCAGTGTGAGGATCTTGTTTACTTTGAAGTTTTTAGCTTTGACGTCTTCTTTGATCTTTGTTCTTTGTGGTGGTAATGATAGTATGTTGTGGTTATCTGCATCAGGTCTGCTTCGTTGCTCCAGTGTCTCAACATCTTTCTCCAACATGCTCACACGCTCTTTAACGTTGAATTTTCAGTACTGATGTAGTTCTCTTAGTCTTTAAACTTTGTAGATTCTTTGACTTTGACGAAGAATCATTCTGACATTGTGTTGCCTTTTGAGAGAACTTCAATTAGTGGTGATGTTGGTATGAGCATGTGAAGAATCTGCACGATCTTTTCCACCCGTGAGCATCCATAAAAAGAAAACATAAAAACATAGGTTAGAAATAATCCAGCGCTTACAAGTTCGAATTTTGAGTGTGTTAACAGCATAGTGTGAAAACATGTCTCTAATTCTCACAAAGGCTGTTCCTGAACTGGATTCCCACAAGTGAGATAACGCGATGTACCGAAGTACACCTACAGTTCAGGTGAGTCGCTGAGGTACACCGAAGCATCACCCCACGACTGTAGACCGTTTGAGACACACTAAGCGTAACTCACAAGGAGTTACCGAAGTTACCTGTTGTCAAGGCTGTTTGATGTTGACCCTGGCAGGAGTTTCCATTCAATCACTGAGGATCACATGTGTGAACCTCTCATAAATGTTCTCGAAAAATTGCTAAGATCTGTGTAGGACTCGATAAGGTATCACTTGCGTCCTTATTGTTGAATGACAAGTGATGACATGTCAAGTGTACCTAAGAGATCTTTTGATGAATCTCGTGGCTCTAGACTCAATAGTGCGCTTTGGTTTTCCTGAGCGGAGACTAGGGAGAGGGTCTCCTTCTTCAATACCAGCAATCTCTAAGAGAAAGCCGATAGTTTACGTAGGGTTCCCTGTGAGAATGAAACAAGCTTCTTTTGAGAGAAACTTGAGTGGTTAAGAAGGTTTAGTGCATGCGTCACTGGGTCCATGATGACTTTGATTTTCAATACCGGTGTCATCAAGTGACAACCAGTAGTATATGAATTGAACCCGGTGTCTTCCCTAAGTTGAATAATCTGGAGGGCTATTTCTTTTCACCCTTTTCTTTACTTTTCTTTTTAATTCTTCAACTCCTTCTTTCTCCGATTCTCATTTTTCTTCTTTTTTTATAATCATACCTAAGGACTTCTAATTCTAACTATTGGTGGCGTCCTCGGGTAGATCCCTCCGGCTCTGGCGGATCATAGGACGGCTATTCCTAACCTTAGTCACCTTATAGCTCCATGACTAACCTATGTTGCCGTAAACCATTTTCATGAAAAATCTCTCAAAGTGGTTATGATTAAAAATATTTTGTACCACTGAAAGAGTTTTACATTTTGCAGAAATACTCCCCCTCCACACGTGCTTAAGTATTTTGACAGAAATTTGCATGGTGAGAGAAGAGCGCGCACTTTTAAATTGATTAACTCAAGATAGAAAATTCCCCGCGAGACACGGTTACATCACTGACTAGGTCAGCTTAAAGTTGTAAACACTCCTTGGTGAGGAGGTTTGACCCGTCAAGGTTCATGTCTACCAAGAATTTATCGAATGGTACATTGTACTAGGACAAGTCCTTTGCGAGAAACATTTACATTACTAGCGAACTAGCTTGAAATTATTACCCGTCCCGGACAAGTCTTTTCGAGTTACTAACATTTAATCGTCAATTCATTGGTTAAGTCTTTTTAGCACAACGATTCATTAGCAATTCACAACATATTTCTTATCACATAATTTTTCTCCCCCTCAAAAATGGCATATAAATGTTGTTTTTGACGAAATTTTGATATCGAATATGACCATTTCGAGTTTTGTGGGAAGATTACCACGAAGAACAATTTTGTGAACAAAGTTTTCAAGCAGATACTCCCCCTCAACAATTGATATTAACTTTTGAGGTTTTAAAAAACATAAGGGGAAGTACTTGTTCTATTGAGCAAAACTTTGAAAAATGAAAGTTTTGATTAGTTTTAATCAAAAGTAAGAAGCTTTCGCTCCTTTTGTAGGATTGTGGCACTGAAGCGTACCACATGGTCCTTTCAGTACAAGAACGGGTTGTACACTGTTTTTGATATACCCAAGGTTTTTGCAGATAATCTTAAATGTTGAAACAACAAGCAAACATCCTTACATTGATGTTCCTTTGACTAAAAAGATTTTTGGTAATATGAAAATGAGCTTTGAAGGGGTTCACATGCCACTTTTGCCTACTATGTTTCCTGCTATTGCTACACTACTACTTCTGCTACATCTGAGGCTCAAGCTCAACCACAAACAAAATCAGATGAATCAGAGTCTGCACAAAGAACACCAAGTCCACCACCACCTTCACCTTCAGTACTTGAGGAAGATACACCAAAGATTCCTCAACCACAAACTCCAACACCCACCCCTACAGCTGAAGCAACCTCCTTATCTATGGAGGAACTCCTCAATCTAGTTCCCAAATTGATAACCAGAATAGAGAAGTTGGAAAAAGCTCTACATAATTCAAAGGAGACTCAATCAAAGGCTGTCATTATATTGGTGAAGAGGGTTAAAAGATTGGAAGGCAAGTTCAAACAAAAGGGGATAGACATCACTAATTTAGAGGGTGGAGAAAATTCTTCCAAACATGGGAGGAATTTGCAGGAGGGTGGATCGGTCTTCAGAACACTAGCTAAGGAGAAATCCTCTGAGGAAACAATTAGTCCTCAAGGATTGGAAGCAGCTGATATTTTAGTGAAGGATGTTAGTCAGAAGAAGCCTACAAAGAAGAAGATTAATGCTCCAAGTTCTGGTGAGAAGGGTAAGTCTGCTTATGACGAGGGAATTAATACTGGCTTTACAGCAAATATTAATACCGATGAAGATGAAGTTAAGTCTGGTACAGTAGATAAGTCTAGTGGTGAAAAAGTTAGTTCTGCTAGTGTTCCAGTTAAGTTTGCTGATGAATCTATCACCCAGAGAGAAGGAAAAGGGATAATGGAAGAGATTTCTGACCCAAAAAGACTAAAAGGTAGATTCTAGAAGATGAAGCAAGCATGGCTGAGATTGCAAGAATCCAAGCAGAAGATGCAGCTGCAGTAACTAAGCTAGCAAGACAGAAGATGGATGACGAGCTGATGGCTAAAAACTTGTAGAGCCCACCAGAACTAACTGGGGAGCAAAGGAAAAGAAAAGCTGAAGTTCTGGAGTCTGCAAAGTACTACACTGATGAAGACTGGGATGCCATCAGAGCCAGCCTTGAAGTGAATAGGGACATCCTATCAGATATTGGAGCAGAAGACTTTGCTAGAAAGATGGTAGAGATGGTCAATGAGAAGAAGAGGCTTCTCAGGGAACAGAGGCAAAGGGAAAGGATGAACAGACCTCTGACTAAGGGAGAGCAAAGAGAATATATGATCAACTACATCAAAATTCAAGGTCATCCCAACTGGAAAATAACTCAATTGAGGAAGCAAAAATCTGAAGGTCTCAAAGCAGAATTTGAAAATGTGGTCAAGCAGGTTCAGAGTTTTGCTCCAATGGATTTTGAGCTGGAAGCCTCAATGCTGAAAAGGAAAGACATAAATCTTCAACCTCAGGGAGCCAAAAGGCAGAAGACTGAAGAGGTTAAGAAGATTGCAGAGGGTGAAAAGCTTGCTGAAGAAGAAATTGCAAAGGTAGCTGAAGCTGAAAAAGTTATTGATAAGCCTAACATTGTAAAGAAGGAGGAGGAAGCTGAAGTTCCAAAATCTATTATTTAGTGGACCAAAAAGAAATCCAAAGCTAAGAACCCTACAAAGAAGGATGAAACTGAGGTTAAGGAGGAAGTGGCTGAATACATAGTATTTTACTAGGGTGCAGGATTACTCCCCTTTAGCCAAAAAATACATGAAAGATAAGGTTGATGAACCGTCCTCAGAAGAATTCACAATGGGGTCCATTCCAGAAGGTCCAGCACTTCCAACAAAGATTGCTAAGATACAGATAATTAAAACTGGAAAGAAAGGTGCTTATCAGGTAGTAAGGGAAAATTGCTCTGACACAATATATGTAAATTTTCCTGCATTGTTGAGTGATTTGTCCAGGGATGATCTGAAGACAATGTATCAGTTGATGGTGGAAAAGCATGGTGATCAAAGACCTGAGGAGGAGTATGAAAGAGTCCTCTGGGGAGATTTAAACACAATGTTTGAGCCACTAGATGCTGATAATGAGATGTGGAAGCTGGCAAGTCAAGAGCAAGTAATCAGATGGAGATACTTCCATACCTATCAGGTTCATTGTTTGGAATTAGACACTTTGATTGTTTATATGCTAACAGAAGTGGACTATCCACTTCCAAACAAGACTTGCAGGGAAATGCTTGAAAAGAAATTGCTTGGTGAGGTAAAAGATAATGCATGTTATCAGCTTTTGAAACTGATTCGATCAAAGCTCAACAACAATAATTTTTAAATGTTTGGAAGAATTTTCATAGCTATTGAGTGTTATGTTAATAATTTGATATAAGTATAAATGGTTTTTGAAAAGGTTCCACTTGGTGAAAGTGCTTTGCACTAACACAACAAATGGTTATCAGTCCACCATGTCTCACCACATAAGGACTGACTAATCCATGAGCAAACAGCTCTGGTAAAGATCTCAAATCCGTTTATGGCTGACAATTTGCCAAAAATTGTATGGTGCTCAACTCACCATATCTGTGTTGATGAAGACTTGGCTAGCCCACAAGTTCATGGCTTGTGGTAAAGGCAGTGGAAAACCATGACTAGTCCAAAAGCAAATGGCTTTTGGTAAATACTAATCAAATCCGTTAATAGTTGCTGGTTTGCTAAATAAAATCAGATGGTTATCAATGTACTATGTTCTTACACACCAAAACATTGGCAACTCCAATAGTAATGGCTAATTGGTAAAGAGACATCAAATCCATTAAGTTTTCTTTGATTCACCTCTCACAGGAGTTTACACACCTGGATGTGATGAGAATAGCATGAAACTTCTATGATTTGATGTACATACAGTCACAGTTGCAGTAAAGACCATGGAGTGCTGATATGTTGCTGATATGATGTTGCACAGATCACAAAATGAAGAACATTTAAAGATGCAGCTCAAGGATAGTTCCAAGATCCTCAAAGAGTATAAAGAACTTGAAGTTCACAAGTGAAGATCAAGTTAGGGGAGGATTGTTGGGAATTATGTAATCAGACTTAATATTGGTAGTATAAAGGTTAAGTCTGGTAGGCTTAGAATTAGTTGTTAAGTCTGCCAGTACAAAGTTAAGTCTGGCATACCTTAGCTAATATTGTTTAGTATTTATAGTTAAGTCTGTTTATGTTAAAACAGAATAGTTTGTTAGAGTTATATTAGGGAAGGATATGTACGTGTAGAGATATCTTTATCCTTCTACACGTTTTATATTCTAGGGTTTCCTAAGAGTATAAAGGAACCCTAAAGGTATATTGTTATGTATTGAGTTTTAGAGATTAATAGAAAAAGTTATTTAGTAATTATTGTGTTCTTCTTGCATGTTGTTAATATTCTGCATTAGCATTAAGTACATATTGTTAAAGATTTCTTCACATAATTAGTTTGGATTTATCAAAGCTAGTTATTGTCTTACAAGGCTGCTTAGATCCATAACCTTTGGACCTAAAAGTGGTATTAGATGATCAGAATCTTGATCCAATAGTGGATTGGGAGATTTACAAGGATAATTTTGGAAAAGCCTGGAAGGTAATCAGACTAAGTGTAAAGTTTGCAGTTTTCAAGAATCTTGAAGATCTGGTCAAATCTTGTAATCGACAAGACTTGGATACTTTATGGAATTTGGTTTAGCAGAAGCTCAAGATTGCTAAAAAGTCATATGTGAAAGATCAAGAACTTTGGGCAGAACTTCAAAGACTATATGAACCAGATCCTACAAATGTCTATTGGAATTTTACATGTTAAGATTCCAGTGTGTCATGGAAATTTTATGATGAGTGTGATGTTCATCACTTATCCACAAAAGGTGGAGTTTTGTCTATTCATGCTTGCAGAGGTGGAATTTTAATTATGTGCTGAAGTGCTTCAAGTGATGATACTTTCAAAACTTCAGTATGAAAAGGAATATGAGGTAGTTGAAAATATCATTCAAAGGATATGTAATCAATTACTAGCCAGAATATGTGATCAGATTGAAGAAGAGAGAGCAGCTAAAAGGAGGAGAATAAGGTAATATGTTTGAAAGAATTTTCTTAGTTGTTGAGTGTTATGTTAACAAGTTGATATAAGTATAAATGGTTTTTGAGAAGGTTTCACTTGGTGAAAGTGCTTTGCACTAACACAACAAATGGTTATCAGTCCACCATGTCTCACCCACATAAGGACTGACTAATCCATGAGCAAACGGCTCGGGTAAAGATAACTCAAATCCGTTTATGGCTGACAATTTGCCAAAAATTGTATGATCCTCAACTCACCATATTTGTGCTGATGAAGAGTTGGCTAGCCCACAAGTTCATGGCTTGTGGTAAAGGCAGTGGAAAACCATGACTAGAAAGAAGCTCATAAGGAGTCTTGCACTGAGGTTTGGTCACCCTTACCCTATTAAATATATATGAAGCACAACTAACTACTTCATCCCAAAATGTAGTAGGTAAGAGTGAGTCAGCTAAGTAGGTTCTAGCTGCCTCAATAAGGGCGTAGAGTCCAAAAGTTATGGATCTAAGCACTTGTAGGTCCTGATACCACTTGTAGGTCCAAAGGTTCTAGCTTATGGCCACTTGTAGGTCCTGATATCACTTGTAGAACCTGCTTAGATTCATAACCACTTATAGGTCCTGATACCACTTGTAGGTCCTGACACCACTTGTAGGTCCAAAGGTCCTGATACAACTTGTAGGTCCTGATACCACTTGTAGGTCCTGATACCACTTGTAAGTCCTGATACCACTTGTAAAACCTGCTTAGATCCAAAAAAATTAGGCTGAGACATTCTTTAGGATTTATGAGTGAGACAAAGAACAACTATTGATGAGTCTAGATGCATAACCTTCGATAACATAATTAGTTTAGATTTATCCAAGTTAGTTATTATTTCATCCTGTGTTTCTTCAAATTTAGGATCCATAACCTTTGATACCACTTGTAGGTCCAAAGGTTATGGATCTAAGCAGCCTTGTAAGACAATAACTAACTTGGATAAATCCAAACTAATTATTAGAAGAACTCTTTAACAATTAACAACAAGCAAGAAGAACACAATAATTACTAAATAACTTTTTTTATTAATCTCTAAAACTCAATTCATAACAATATACCTTTAGGGTTCCTTTATAATATTAGGAAACCCTAGAATACAAAACATGTAGAAAGATAAAGATATCTCTACACGTACATATCCTTCCCTAATATAACTCTAACAAACTATTTTGTTTTAACATAAACAGACTTAACTATAAATACTAAACAGTATTAACTAAGGTCTGCCAGACTTAACTTTGTACTGGCAGACTTAACAACTAATTCTAAGCCTACCAGACTTAACCTTTATACTACTAGTATTAAGTCTGATTACATAATTCCCAACAATCCTTCCCTAACTTGATCTTCACTTGTGAACTTCAAGTTCTTTATACTCTTTGAGGATCTTGGAATTATCCTTGAGTTGCATCTTTAAATGTTCTTCATTTTGTGATATGTGCAGCATCATATCAGCAACATATCAGCACTCCATGGTCTTTACTGCGACTGTGACTGTATGTACATCAAATCATAGAAGTTTCATGCTATTCTCATCACATTCAGGTGTGTAAACTCCTGTGAGAGGTGAATCATAGAAAACTTAATGGATTTGATGTCTCTTTACCAATTAGCCATCACTATTGGAGTAGCAAATGTTTTGGTGTGTAAGACCATGGTACTTTGATAACCATTTGATTTTTTTTAGCAAACCAGCAGCTATCAACGGATTTGATTAGTCTTTAGCAAAAGCCGTTTGCTTTTGGGCTAGTCATGGTTTTCCACTGTCTTTACCACAAGCCATGAACTTGTGGGCTAGCCAACTCTTCATCAACACAGATATGGTGAGTTGAGCACCATATAATTTTTGGCAAATTGTCAGCCATAAACGGATTTGAGTTATCTTTACCAGAGCCGTTTGCTCATGGATTAGTCAGTCCTTATGTGGGTGAGACATGGTGGACTGATAACCATTTTTGTGTTAGTGCAAAGCACTTTCACCAAGTGAAACCTTTTCAAAAACCATTTATACTTATATCAACTTATTAATATAACACTCAACAGCTAAGAAAAATCTTCCAAACATTTAAAAATTATTGTTGTTGAGGTTTTGATTCAATCAGTTTCAAAAGCTGATAACATGCATTATCTTTTACCTCACCAAGCAATTTCTTTTCAAGCATTTCCCTGCAAGTCTTGTTTGGAAGTGGATAGTCCACTTCTGTTAGCATATAAACAATCAAAGTGTCTAATTCCAAACAATGAACCTGACAGGTATGAAAGTATCTCCATATAATTACTTGCTCTTGAATTGCCAGCTTCCACATCTCATTATCAGCATCTGGTGGCTCAAACATTGTCTTCAAATCTCCCTGGAAGGCTCTTTCATACTCCTCATTAGGTCTTTGATCACCATGCTTTTCCACCATCAACTGATACATTCTCTTCAGATCATCCCTAGACAAATCACTCAACAATGCAGGAAAACGTACATATATTGTGTCAGAGTAATTTTCCCTTACTACCTGATAAGCACCTTTCTTTCCAGTTTTAATGATCTGTATCTTAGCAATCTTTGTTGGAAGTGCTAGACCTTATGGAATGGACCACATTGTGAATTCTTCTGAGGAAGGTTCATCAACCTTATCTTTCATGTATTCAACCACTTCCTCCTTGACCTCAGTTTTATCCTTCTTTGTAGGCTTCTTAGCTTTGGATTTCTTTATGGTCCACTTAATAATAGGTTTTGGAACTTCAGCTTCCTCCTCCTTCTTTACAATGTTAGGCTTATCAACAAATTTTTCAGCTTCAACTACCTTTGCAATTTCTTCTTCAGCAAGCTTTTCACCCTCTGCAATCTTCTTAACCTCTTCAGTCTTCTGCCTTTTGGCTCCCTGAGGTTGAAGATTTATGTCGTTCCTTTTGAGCGTTGAGGCATCCAGCTCAGAATCCATTGGAGCAAAACTCTGAACTTGCTTGACCACATTTTCAAATTCTGCTTTAAGATCTTTAGCTTTTAGCTTCCTTAATTGAGTTATTTTCCAGCTGGGATGACCTTGACTTTTGATGTTGTTGATGATATATTCTCTTTGCTCTCCCTTAGTCAGAGGTCTGTTCATCCTTTCCCTTTGCCTCTGTTCCCTAAGAAGCCTCTTCTTCTCATTGACCATCTCTACCATCTTTCTAGCAAAGTCTTCTGCTCCAATATCTGGTAGGATGTCCCTATTCACTTCAAGTCTGGCTCCGATGGCATCCCAGTCTTCATCAGTGTAGTACTTTGCAGACTCCAGAACTTCAGCTTGTCTTTTTCCTTTGCTCCTCAGTTAGTACTGGTGGGCTCTGCAAGTTTTTAGCCATCAGCTCGTCATCCATCTTCTGTCTTGCCAGCTTGGCTACTGCAGCTGCATCTTCTGCTTAGATTCTTGCAATCTCATCCATGCTTGCTTCATCTTCCAGAATCTGCCTTTTAGTCTTTTTGGGCTCATAAGTCTCTTCCATTATCCCTTTTCCTTCTCTCTGAGTGACAGATTCATCACCAGACTTAACTAGAACACTAGCAGAACTAACTTTTCACCACCAGACTTATCTACTGTACCAGACTTAATCTTCATCTTCACCAGTATTAATATCTGCTTCAAAGCCAGTATTAATTCCCTCATCATAAGCAGACTTATCCTTCTCACCAGAACTTGCAGCATCAATCTTCTTCTTAGCAGGCTTCTTCTGACTAAGATCCTTCACTAAAATATCAGTTGCTTCCAATCCTTGAGGACTAATTATTTCCTTAGAGGATTTCTCCTTAGCTAGTGTTCTGAAGACTGATCCACCCTCCTGCAAATTCCTCTCCTGTTTGAAAGAATTTTCTTCACCCTCTGAATCAGTGATGTCTAGTGTTTGTAAAGTGTTTACATTACAAAAAAAACCCTAAACTCTCTCTCTTGTGTGGGCTATTCCTGCCTCCCCTTCCTAACAAAAATCCGGCAACAATTCTGTCTATCCCATGCGTTTATTCTTTAATCTTTCACTGTATTATTTGAATTCACGTTTAGATTTGGATCTGTTAGGGTTGGGGAGTGGTTTTCGTTTGTTACATCTTTTAATCGCCCTTTATCCGAAACCCTAAACATTATTGTTAGGGTTCTTTCAATCGATCCTGATCCTTTATTCTATTAGTCGGTTATTGATAATCGACTATATATTTGATCGATCTCTTTATTACTGAAAATTGTTTACTACTTTGTTCGATATCCTTTTAGGGTTTCGATGTTATATATTATGCAGTAAAGGGTATTGGTTTTTTACGATCGTACCTCCTATCCTTTTCTCTGTTATTATCATTCATAGGGTCGATCTGAGTAATCAAAATGTATCCCTATTGCGATCATTAGGGTTTTTCATGAACGATGTCCTTTTTTAGGGCTTGTTTTATTCGGTTTTGATTTGCTCATTATTGGGATTGGTGTTGTTGTTCGCTCATTTATATATTCTGTGGAATGCATGTTGGATTCACCAATCCATTCATTCATGGTTAGTCGACCTGGTGGTCGTGGTTGTTATGATGGGTTGTGATGATTAATCGTGGAACTGGGTTAAGAGAGTGGTGGTGATTGGTTAACGATCTGGTTGTTAGGATTCAGAACCCTTGATTATTGCATATGCGTGATATTTTTACTGGCTACATGATCGACTTTGGAGATTTTCGTTGATGGCTGCTGGTTGCATGGTTGGGTCTTTGAAACCTTATTGTTGCTGCTGATTGATCGCTATTGCTGGAAGTTATGTGGGATATGGATTTTAACACATCTCATCTTTCAAAGTCATGCTTTTGAGTGAGTATTGTATTGGTGCTATGGATTGATGCTGATGTATGTTATGGAGTTTTGCATTTTTTACTTGATCATTTAGTGTCTTCATGTGTTTCATTCGTATTGATTGGAAGAAGGGGTCAAGTTTGGATATGCTGGAAGGTTGGGTCGCTTAGACCATGTTTATGCTTCAAGTCGATTTGCTACGGAAGTCACTCTTATTAGGTTATTAGATTATTCATTTTGCATAATACTAATAGAAGACGCATTTGGTTGAAGCTGGAAGTTTGAACAACTATGACGATTTGAAGATTCAAGGATTTGTCTACTTGAATTGCATTTTATTGTTTATTTTTATAGTCGTTGTAGTTTATGTTCAATGTAAGTTATAAGAATGGCGTGTCATTCTTATATGTGAGTCTGTAAGTGTCCTAAGGGACTGAGATGAAGGAAGTCACCCTCATCCTATGTACTTCAACGTTTTTTGGTGTAATGAATTTTACCGGGGTGAATTAACCCTTTTACCCAAAAAAAAGAATCAGTGATGTCTATCTCCTTTTGTTTGAACTTTCCTTCCAATCTTTTAACCCTTTTCACCAATTTCATGACAGCCTCTGCTTAAGTCTCCTTTGACTTCTATAGAGCTTTTTCAAACTTCTCTATTCTGGTTAGCAATTTGGGAACTAGATTGAGGAGTTCCTACATAGATAAGGAGGTTTCTTCAGCTGTAGGGGTGGGTGTTGGAGGTTGTGGTTGAGGAATCTCTAGTGTATCTTCCTAAGGTACTGGAGGTGAAGGTGGTGGAGGAGTTGGTGTTCTCTGTGTAGACTCTGATTCATCTGATTCTGTTTGTGGTTGAGCTTGAGCCGCAGATATAGCAGAAGTAGTAGATGTACATGCAGGGTTAGTAGCAATAGCAGGCAACATAGCAGGCAAAAGTGGCATGTGAACCCCTTCAAAGCTCCTTTTCATATTACCAAAAATCTTTTTTGTAAAAGGAACAGCAATGTAAGGATGTTTGCTTGCTGTTTCAACATTTCAGATTATCTGCAAAAACCTTGGGTACATCAAAAACTTTTTCTTATTATTTGCATTTGTAACCATGGCATCAAAAATCATTTTAGAAAAGTTGAAGAGTCTACCAGTGGATAGACAGACCAATGCAGAAGCAATATTGCTTCCAAATTGATCCCATCCACCACTTTTTGAACTCAAACAATGTAGCAGATGATGCACAAGGAAACGCCATTTTGGTGTAAAATGACTTTTCCAAAATGTAAAAGATCCATCAGAAAAATATCCAATGTTACCCAGACCCTGAAAAAGTTCCTCATTAGGCAACATAGTGATCCCTGAGGCATCAGCCAATTGAAGCTTGCTTCTGACTGATTCCTCAGTGATAGTATAGTCTAAGGTATCAATGGCCGCCTTTAGCGTAATAGTCCCATCATCAAGAGTGATGACAGTAACCGACTGCCAAAACTGCTTGACTAGAGAAGCATAAATAGTTGGATTGTGAGTAAGGGCATACCGAATGTGAGAGCCCTTTAAGAAATCCACAATCTGCTCTAAGCATGTGCTTTCGTTAGGTTTCTTCAAAGTCATCCAAGTAGTCCTTGTTACCAGTCATATGCCCAGAACATCCACTGTAAAAAATGCCTCTATCTCCTATGTTCATGTAAGGATGTTTCTGCATAGAAAGAGAAATTAGTTTCTCTTAGGGACGCAGGCCTGTACAGGCTTGGGTCTGCCTTGTGGACTGATAACATCAAATTGTCCTAATATTCTAAGCGTTAATTTCCTCCTTTTATCAATTTCAGGATCTATTTCATGCAAGGAAGCGGTAAATGGACATTTCCAAGCCCAAATGATGATTTTCTCTCAACCACGGCGTAACCAAGTGATGAAGTTACGCTGTAATAATAATCATGAAGAATACTGCGTAACAATGATGCATAATTACGCCGTAACAAGACTACTGATGAGTCTCTAAATACTCATCATTTTTGTACAAAATAAACTGCAAAATCATCTGAAAACACTCAGAAACACATCAAAATGATCAAAATACCACAAATCAGTGTTTTATGTGTTTCAAATACAAAAATATCAAAATCAGATGAAAAACGTATCAAATTTGTAAAAATTGCAGTTTTAGTCCCCCGAGTTTCAAAAGTTGTCAAAAATAGTCCCTGAGTCAAAATTTCAAAAGAAGAATCACCAAAGGTCCTTTTTAAATCATAACTTGTCAAATTTAGTCCTTTGGTGAAAAACCTAAAAGTTTTGAGAAAATTACAATTTAGTCCCTAAAAATCCAAAATGGTCAAATTTAGTCCTTGGAAATTTTCAAAAGTGTCAAACTAGACCTTGGACTATTAAAAGTTGGCAAAACCAACCCTTTGACTACTCTCCATAAGTTACATGTTTGGTCCTTGGGAATTAAAGTTTTACACATTTGGTCCCTATGTTTTTATTTCACAAACCTAACCGGACCTAAATAAAAACCCAAGCCCTTATTTAAACCCCAAGCCCAAAACATATACCCTGGCCCAAATCCCTTACCCGGTCCTTTAACCCGAATCCAACCCAAACCCATGTTTAAACAAAAACACCCCGCCCCCTAAACCTGTCATCCCCGACCATAATGTCTGCTATCTCCCCCCTCCTCCAGCCACCTAAAATCACTCTACTACACCCATTGTCCCCCCACCTCACCTACCCACACCAATGCATTTAATACACCCTTCCCTGTCTCTAAATATGAGAACCAAGTTTTCCCGCCAAATCCTCTCAATGGCCAAGATCACTTTTTTATCATCCAAGGGCCAGGAATGAAGGTGGGATTTGCTCAGACCAGAAAAGAGAAGCTATTGGAGCTATAAAAGAGAAGGAAGAGAGAAGTTTCAGTGGTAGCTAGTTTTATTTTATTTTCTGTAATGTCGTTTTTTTTATGTATTAATCAAATGTTGTAGTTTCAGTATTTTTGTATTTCATTTAAGTTAAAAACATTATTGAAGTGTACTTTTGAGCATCAATTTAACTTTTCATATAAGTTTCAAGATTATGGTCTACTGTGAAAGATTTCAGTTTCTTCCTCTTATTTACAAGCTTCTATTGGATTCCTTTTAAGTTGAAACAAGTTTAAACAAGCTTACTTAGTCCTTTATAAGCTTTTGATAATCCTGTAATTCATTTTCAAGCAATTTTCCATTTTAGTCAACAAAAGTCAACAGGAGCTCAAAGTAGAATGGAAGCTGATAATGGGTTGAAGCAGGTTGAATTGGGTTTAAATAGATTAGGATAGATTAGTTTGGGTTTTGATTTTGGCCTGCAATAGCTGGATACAGTGGTTAGTAAAGTTTCTCACTTTCAAGTTTCAAGTTAGTTTTTTGCATTTTATCGTTACAGGTTCAACTGTGATCTCCACTAGTTTTAATGAGTTTATATAGTTGTATCATGATCATGTAATCTCAGTTTGGTCAATGATAAATGATAATCTAGCAGTTAGCTTCTTTATTTTTTGCAAATCAATGCTTAAAGGGGTGTTTGGTTTGGCTGCACAATCTGTCCTAGAGACCTAAGCAGTGGATATAACTTATGGTATTATGTTTGTTTATCTAAAGTGAGTTCATTTCTATCTTGTTTTGTGTCTGCAACATCACCTAAGTCAATAATCATCAAATCTGTTTTAAACTTGTCCACTGTTGGAATTTTGAAAGGCAAACCATTTGTTTTGTGTTTGAATCACATAGATGTACATTGCAGTAGTCTCATTTCATGTATTCATATCATTTCCAGTCCACAAATCATGATCAAAGTTCCAATAAGTCAATTTTTCAGCTATATCAAAAGTCAAAAGTTTGCAACAAATCAGTTTCTTTAAAACTTGCAGACACTGCATAGTCTTCACTTCAAGTAATCTAGGTCTGATATTTGGTTTATAAGGTCTTTGCTAGGTCAACTTTAGAGTGCAACATCTGGTTTTAGGTTTCTAGTCTATTCGGTGGCTTATTTTTAAGCTGAAAGTGGACTGAGTAGTGCCCTGTGCAGAGCAACTAATCTGCACAGGTTCTGAGTGAAACTTGCAGATCTCGCGCCAAGCTTATAAGAGCTTGCCCTGGTCTGAATTTTGGTTTATAAGTCCCTTGTTAGGTCTAGTGTAGATTTCTCAGAATGGCTTTAGTTTTCGTGCTTATTCAGTGGCTTATTCTTGAGCTGCAAGATGGTGGGTAAGTACTGTTTTGGTGTCTTAGTGCGATTCATACCATATGCTTGTTTCCTAGCTTCCAGAAGCCTAGAGTAGCTAAATTAGGTTGTATTGAGTTAGCTTCAGCTTAAAATAAGTCCTGTGATCAATTGGTTCAATTAGGTAGCCTTTAGCTTATTAAAGTGCTTCTTTATAAGCACTAGCTACATCAGTCTCAATATCTTGCACACAAGCCCTGTTTTTTCTATTTTTCCCAGCTTTCTAATATCATTTTAGACTTTTCCTGCAATTTTCAGATTTTTCCAAGTTGTTTTGCTATTTTTCTCAATTTAAATTAGTTTTTAAGCCTTTTTAAATAGTATTTAATACAAAAAATTAAGAAAAGGTTCAAAAAAATAGTTTTTCATTTTTATTAAGTTTAGATAAATATAAAAAGCCAAAAAAGTATTTTTCCATATTTTTCTTAGTTAAAATTGCATTTTTAAATAATTTAAGTAGTTTTTAATAGTTTAAAATTCCTAGAAAATAGAAAAATAATCAGAAAAATACAAAAATAGTTTTGAAAATTCTATTTTGATATTTTAGACTTTTCCAATTCATAATTTTATTTTTCTAGCTTGATTTCTCATTTTCTTGTATTTTAGGTAATTAATTAATAGTTAAAAATAGTTTTTAATTAGATAATTAGTCTTAAAAATAATTTTCTTTTTCCATAAATTTTCTTTTATCATTAGGATTGTAAAAACATCATTTTCATATTTTTAGGGTTAATATTGACTTAGTTTCACTTTTTTATTTTGTACGTCGCGTAGATTTTAATTTCAGTTTCGTAAAAACATAAAAACAAAAACATCATCTTAAATATAGTGATAGTCAGTTTCGTAAAAACATAAAAACAAAAACATCATCTTAAATATAGTGATAGCGTTTATTTAATAGTTTTTATCTTTTTAAATTTCCTTTAATTTTCATTTTAGCCCTTGTAGTTTATGTCCTTTTTTCCGTAGTTATAATAATTCCAAATTCTCTTTTCCGTCCAAATCTCCCGATCACTATACGTGAGGTGATCCATTGCACAGCTCGCTGGGACATAACGACCCGGGGAGACTCTATACTCCTCTGATCTTCATTGATTTCGTGCTTAAGCTGTTTTAAGTCTGTTACGACTTGACGGTTTTGCACACATCAACTACTGATTGTGAAGCAGCCAACTTAACAGTGGATACGGCGTAACCCTCAGCTCAGGTTACGCCGTAATAACGGATAAACATCAATTTTACAAAGGATACAGCGTAACCCTCAGCTCAGGTTACGCCGTAACAGAAGATAAGCATTTGATTTATAAAGACTACGGCGTAACCCTCAGCTAAGGTTACGCCGTAACCATGGATAAGTACAAGATTTTGAAGAGTTACGACGTAACTAATTAATAAATGTTACGCCGTAACTGGTATCCGAGCCTATAAATAGACGAAGTTTTTATTAGTTATAGGCATCTCTCCTTTCCCAAACCTTCTAGGGTTTGGGGAGATCAAACACAGAAGAATCATGGTTTAGGAGCATGAATAACGAAGTTCTCGTCTACAATTTCCGTTGTATTCGAGTTTGAATTCCTTTTATATTTTTCTAGGATTTATACTATGAATTCATGTTATTAATTGAAGTTTGCATTTACGTTATTGATCTTCTCTTTATTTCTTTATAGACATTTACTCGTCTTATCATAGATCACTAGTCTTGGTAATATTATAAGCTTGTTAGTATCTAAAGGGCTGGGAGAATTGACCAACTGACCTCAGTCTAATAGGTTACGAAGTATGGAAGGAATTGGCCATAGTACGACCACTCTTCATGTGTGAACTGACCAAATGATCACCTATCAAGTGGAGGTATTTAAGAGGTTAGGAGAAATCTAAGTTCCTAACGGCCGGGTTTCCATAGACTAGATCTAGTAGATTTGGCCCTTAATGACTGCTATTAGGTTGCCGAATGATCCCGGGTGACCTGTTCATCTTGTTGAGGAATCTAAGAACCATAGGCCATGACGAATTGACCAAAGGAGTCTGGCGATAATTAACCACTATATTGAACCTTCATATCGAGAATCAATTCATATTTTCATTCTTTATTAAGCTTTGCTTTTCTATATCTTTATCCTAAATTCTTGTATCTGTGTGATTGGAATAGTTATATAATATCAATGGATTATCAAAATCATATCATTTCTAATCATCTTAGTTCTTTCAAGGTCACAGATCTCTTAGGACGATACTCGGATTTACCTAAGGCTTTACTTCATCTAATCGGGTTCTCTGCCCATTAGTATGTGTTTATCCTAAGTTGTCTAAGTTTTATAAATATTAAAAGCAGGATGAAATAGCACATCATGGACCTTCAGATTTGACAGTATTAACAGAATCTGGTCCATTATTATACTTGGAGTCTGGTTTAGGACTTCATTTATAACCTGCTAAGGCCTTAACAGCAGATCCCCCATAACCCTTTGCAGCACCAAATCTAAAAGTGTTTGCTGCATATTTGACCAAGGGTCTTCTAATAGGTGAATGTGATTTTGCAAAATTTCTTCTATGTTGGAAGACATTCACCTGGGATATGGTACTGGTGTGTACTGGTTGTCTATGTCTAACAGAATTATCATTTTTTTTTTGGGTAAAGGGTTTTACCCCGGTAAATATATAACCAAAAAATGTTAAGTACAAATGGAATGTGGCAGAAGTACCACATTAACCTCAAGATAAAGCTTGATAACTAGTGTTTATGACATGCCATAAACACAATGAACCTAGCTATACATTACATCATCTAACCAGGCATAAAACAAGAAAAACTTGTAACAAGCGAGCATCCCGCAATCACCATACGCACGAAGGGAGCAAGGCGACCCAGGAAGTTTGCCTCCTTAAAAACCCTTTCCAAGAAAAACCTCGAAAGGAAAAACCTTGGAGTAGGGAAAAAGATTACAACCCATTCCTGGCACTCCCTTCGCAAAATAGATAAGCATTGGAGAACTTCCATTAAGACGTAGAACAATCCGCAATGATCACCGATCCAGGTAACTTCCATGTATCCAAGATCCTTCGAATCCGCATAGAGTTCTTTGTGAATCGAAACGAAAGGATCTTCAATCGAACAATAGAAACGATATCATCAAACACCTGAGTATAAGACTTCATTCCCTTCTTAAAAAGCCTTGAATTCCGTTCACGCTAAATAGAGTAGCAAGAAGCCGCAAAGAGAAGGCGAGAAATAACACCAGAGGCTGAGCGTCCTATAGAGAGAGGCGTAAGGTACAAAACAACATCATCCAACCTAGGAGGAACACTATCCATTCCACGCAAAGCACAAACTCTCGTCCACACCTGTAAAGAAAAAGGGCACTCAAAGAAAAGGAGAGCATGAGAATTAGGTTGGTTATCACAGAATAGACAACGAAGCAGGTTTAAGTCAGTGTCAGGACCGACATCCCATTGCCTCAGTCTATCTTGTGTTTTAAGCTTGGTATTAACAACCATCCAAAGATTAAAAGCATGTTTAGGGATACACTGAGGGAACCACACAACATGAAACCAAGGAACCAGGTCGGCATTAACTCGTATAGAATCCCAAACTTGAGAGATGGTGAATGGTTTGAAATCACCATTAGGAACTCTCCAAACCAGCTCATCGGCAATACCATCAGTAAGTAACGGAGGGTTAATCATCACTAAATCCGGAATCCGATCAATCCACTCACTAGGCCATCTCCAAGAACCATCAAGTAACAAATCGCCAACTGAACTATTCAATGAAAATCCAGACCGTGAGATATCTCTAGCAGTAAGCAAACTCCTTAGAGGGCTCAAGGAACACCAATTGTCGAACCAAATAAACGCACGCTTGCCATCACGGATATGGAACCAGAAAAAAGGCCGAATAGTGGGTCGAATTTGAAGAAGTTTTCTCCAGCCCCAACTCATATCACCCGTACATGGAACATCCCAAAAACTCCTACCATGTAGCTTGTATTCATGAATCCATTTGACCCATAAAGATTCCTTATGAGTCAGAATACTATAAACATGTTTCGCCATAAGTGCCACATTAAATTCATGAAGACTACGAATGCCCAAACCCCCTTCCTCTTTAGGCTTACAGATATCATCCCATGCCACCTTAGCCTTACCCTTTTTCATATCACCCTGACACCAAAAGAAACCATGCATGAGCTGCTCAATATCATGGATAACACGGACAGGAAGAATAAACACAGAGGCCCAATATATATGCATAGATGATAGCACAGATATAATGAGCTTTAAACGACCCGCCATTGATAAAAATTTATTCTTCTAATCTGATATTCTATTCTGAACCCTTTCAACAAGAACTTTACAATCCTGGTATAGGAGCCGTGAAGAGATAAGGGGAACACCCAAATACTTGACAGGGAGAGTAGCTTCCTTGAATGACAAAGAATTCAAAATGGACAACTTAACCTGGTTTGGCACATGACAGAAGAATGCCGTGCTCTTAGGGATACTAGGAACGAGGCCCGAAAAATTCTTAAACTCATCTAAAGTATCCATAACGACACTAGCTGAGGCAACATCTCCATGTGTGAAAATAAATAGATCATCTGCAAAACAAAGATTAAGAATCTTCTGTCTTTCACAAAGATGATGATAATGGAAATCATCCCGCTGCTCCACCCTTTGCTGCAATAAGAGAGTAAGAACTTCCATAACAAGAGTAAAAAGATAAGGTGACATAGGATCACCTTGGCGTAGACCTCTTTTACCCCTGAACCACCCATATATATCACCATTAATACAAATGGAATACGACACACTAGTAACGTAAGCCATGATCCAAGAAACCATCTTATTATGAAACTCATAACCAACCAGAATAGTTTCAAGAAAACGCCAATCAACTGTATCATACGCCTTCTGGATATCAATCTTAAAGGCACATCTTGGAGGTCCACGAGGACGATGATAATTACGCATTAATTCTTGTGTGAGAAGAATGTTATCCGAAATATTTCGCCCCGGAACAAATGCCGACTGATTAATACTAACAATATCACCAAGCCCCTCTTTAATTCGATTAGTAATAATTTTGCTAATGCATTTATAGAGCACATTACAGCAAGAGATAGGTCTGTAATCATTTAACTTAGAAGGCGTAGAAACTTTGGGAATAAGAGCAATGATAGTGTGATTGAGCTCCTTAAGCAACTTCCCATTAGCAAAAAAGTCCTGAATAGCCAAACAAACATCAGTACCAACAATATCCCAAGCCTTTTTGAAAAACGCAGCCGTGAAACCATCCGGGCCCGGGGCCTTATTGTCACCAATGGAAAACATAGCATTCTTAATTTCCAAATTAGTCACATTCCTAACCATCCAAGCCGCCTTATCTGGCTCAATAGAAGAAGAGAACAGCCCTTGATCAACTAACGGAATAGTATTCCCTTCCACACCAAGGAAATTCTCATAGTGTTGAACAAAGACAGTAGGCACTTCGTTTCCTTGGTGCATAACATTGTTAACATCAGTAATCATCTCAATACGACTCCTATGACTTATACTTTTAACAATATTGTGAAAATAAGAAGAATTAGAATCACCCTCATGAAGCCACTCCACTTTCGCCTTTTGTTTCAAAAAACGTTCCTCATCCAGTAATGCATTCTGAAAAGCCTAAAGATAAGTAGCCTCCTCTTCCCAAAGCACGGAATTAGAAGGATCCTTATCAAGGGACTTTTGAACCTCATCAAGTTCCACACGAAGGTTATTAACATGAGTATGAAGATTACCTTGATCTCTAAGAAGCTTATGAATAGGTGTTTTCAAACCCTTCAAGCGTTTGACAACCTTGAACATATTGTGCCCCTGAATATCATTTTTCCACCCATCATGAACAACATCCAAAAAACCAGCTTTATATGTTAGGAAATTAAAGAATTTAAACGGCTTTGGTTTCTTCTTAGATAATGTGGGAATTCTAAGAACACAAGGAGAATGGTCAGAAATACAGTAAGGCTGAAAAATAGCAAAAGATCCAGGAAAATCGTCACTGAATTTCACGTTACCCATAACTCGATCAATCTTCTTCAAGACACCATTGCTACCTTTAGGCTTCTGATTCCAAGTGAAATGTAGGCCCGATGAGTTTATATCCGAGACTTCAATGGCATTAACACAATCTTTAAACTCATTCATAGCAATATTAGGCTCGTAACCACCACCCGATTTATCCTCCAGAAATAGAGATGAATTGAAGTCACCAAGAAGGACCCAAGGCTTATCTCGCATAAGACTACCATGAACCTCAAGCTCATGCCACAACACACGACGATCAATATAGTAATTATGAGCATAAACAAAGGACACAAAGAAAGCCTTATTGTCAGCTTTAACATTAACCTACACATGCATAACCTGGTTAGTTTGTGACATAAGTAAAACATCAATGACCGCATCATCCCACCCAAGAATAATACGAGAACCTTTATCACACAAACTCCCATTAGACGTCCACTTCCAGCCACGATAAACCTTAGCACACGTTTCATAAACACACGACACATCAACATGAGATTCCAAGATAGCACATAAACACACGTTATTCTCATTCACCACCTGACAAACTTCTTTTTGTTTAGGGGAACGGTTCAGACCTTTAATATTCCAGGAAGCAACACTAAACATTAAAAACATTCGAAGCAGGAGTGCTTGCCCCTGTAGAACTAGTACCACCCTTCGAAGTAGAAGCCATAAAATCCGATGTTTCATCAGAAACATGCAGCAAATCGTCATCTATATCAGGCTCATCCTCCTTTCGAGTAACCTTAGGATCAGTTTCAACCTCCTCATTAAGAGCTGCAAACGAATTAGAAAGCGTAACACCCGATTCCGTTGCCAAATTATGTTATTTGGCACTACTTTTGCTCACTTCAGGTCACGGACCAGAATTGACCTTGTTGACACTAGTATTCATAGGATTAGACGTGCTAGGGGCAGATTTAGTAGTAGTAGCATCTGAAGTATTAGACTTATTAGGCACCTGCAAATTACTAGAAATGGGAGCTACATTTTTAGGATTAATAGTACCTTTAGGTTGATAAATAAACTTCTGACCCACCTTCGTACCAGCTCTTGACACACCACCCTTCCCACTATTACGTTTGTTACCAACAGTTTGAAAACCATCATCATCCTTTTCCACTCCGTTAGAAGTAGAAGTAGCAATAACCTTCTTAGGACATTGATCACAAGTATGGCCAAATATTTTACATGTATCACAACGTGGCGGCTTCCATTCATACTTCACCCTTATGGTTTCTTTAGTATAGCCCATCCCATTCATCAAAGGAACACCAATTACCAAGCTAGTCTTCAAATCAGTTTCAGAATTAACCTCAATTAAAGCACGCGCAAAACTACAACGGCCCCACGATTCAAGACACATCGTAGTAGTAAATGAATCAAGCATAATAGGGGTACCTAACTTGGTAGCAATAAGTCTAAGACCATCTTCAGAAAACACAGCCATAGGAACATCATGAAGCTTAACCCAAACAGGGACCCGAGTTAAATCTTCTTTCAATAAATTAGTATTCATAGTCCAAGGTTTCAAAATAATAGGGATATTATGAATCATCCACGGACCCTCCTCAAGCACATCCTCAAGACCTTTTTGTGTATCAAACTTGAAAAAGAAAAATCCCTTGGCATTCATCATCACCCTCTTAAGCCCATATTTTGCCCATGTAGTCCGTGCATAATATTCCACTACAGGGAAATCAACCCTTTTACCAATAAAGTAACCATAAAGGGTATTATCAAAACGGGTACTAATATCCTCAACAACCTTATAAGGAATAGAAAGCTCAACATCATCCATTAAATTATCAGATTCCAAAGGTCGAAAATTCGCCTTACCCTTCTTGTTACTAGAACTTGTAGCATTCGCATACGAGGTTGAGGCCACATTACCAGGTTTACTTAAATTCGAATTATTATCAGTAGTAATATGAACACTATCAGTAGTAATAGCAATAGGGGAAACCATAGACTTACCAGCAGAAGTAGAAACTTGAGTACCATCACCCGTCGGCAAGTTAGCATAAGCATTAAGAGATGGATAATCCATGTCACTTAGGGTACGAACCGTACCAGTATTTCCCACATTCCAGAACAAGTCATCATCAACAGAATTTGTAGATGTATTAACCACAAAAGTAGTACTCATACCTTCAATATTAACGGTACCAATGGGAGGAGGCATCTCCATAGGGATGCGTACAGAACCAGCAAAAGACGAACCTTCAGCAGCACTAACATTAGGAGCATTCACCAGACCAGTGGATAGAGGCGTTGTAGCAGCAAGGTCTGCAGGTTGTCGTTCCAAGTTAGGGTTTCGTAAAACCCTAGTTGCCAATTTAGGTTGCGTTGAATCAACATTACCAGCTTCCATATCTTTAAATCACTGCATTTGAGCTTTTAATGCGTCCATGTCAACATTTAATTCACCATACTTGTCCATAGAAACAAGTCCAGAAAGTATATCAAACCAAAGAAAAACGATACAAAGAAAAAGTAGAACCGAAACCCTAAAAAATGAAAATCTAGTAAAACACGAAGATCCACGTCAATCTTAAACCACGATAGCCTCAGACAAACTAAGGCATGATTAAGCGCACAATTAAGCTAACCAAACTTCACCATGATGAGCAAGATCGATTAGCAAATCAGAATCAAACTAACGAAACCCTAAAAAAGAAAAACGACACCAAAAACAAACCCTAACTCCAACGTTTGCAAGAACCTGTAACCAACAAGCAATAACACGAGTGTATTGATTAATAGAAACAGATTAACGCAAGGAAGAAAGAATTAGAGCAAGGTGGATGTCGAATTTTTGAGGATGTTAGGGTATCGCCACTTCCAAATCGTTTTTTTAACAGAATTATCATTTACATTACCACTATTAACTTTAAGCAAACCAAAACCAATATTTTGCCTAAAAGAATTAATTGACACATCAGTATTCACATTTGATCTAACGGGATTAACAAATGAACTGCCAGTATTAGCGGGTACTGGTCTAGAAACAAATTTATTTGCATGGTTAATCCTATTTACATTATTCCACACTGGTCTAACAAAACTATTTCCAGTGTTTACAGCCATTTTCCTTTTAAGCTCAGCCTCCTTAGCCATTCTTTTCTCATGGAAATCACAATCTCTAATCAAATGACTTAGGCTTCCACACACAAAACAACTCTTCTTAGTGAAAGAGTATCTATCCCTAAATTCTCTCTGCATTAACCCATTCCAATTCTTTCTGTCTACTTTAGGTGTCTGAGGTTTAGTCTGTTGCCTAGGAGTTTGGACACAACTAGGCTTAACTATTTCTGGTTTAGACATAAAGATGACAGGCTCAGCTTGTTGTGATTTTGGCACATAAGGCTGACTTATTAAAACTGGTTTTGAAATCTTTATGGTTCAGATTTAAGCTCAAGAGAACATTAAGAGACATTCCCAATGGATCCTTCACTGTCATTAGATTGACAGTTAGAATACTCACTAGTTTTGTCTTCTGATACACTAGTCTCAGACCTCTTTCCAAGGGATCCTTCACTGCTATAAGATTGACAGTTAGAAAATTCAATGGAATAGTCTTGTGAAGCAAGTGTTTCAGGGTTTTTCCATTTGCTATAATCAAATAAAGACTCATCATATTCTTTTTCATGTTTAGGAGTATAATCACCATTAATAGGATGAGGAACACCTTTGTAGTTGTTAGTTTTAGCAAATCTATGATATACAGGTTTTCCTTCAAAGTTACCTTTTGAACTAACAAAAACAGTTTCTTTTTTTTTAAGGTGAAGCTTAAAACGTATAAGCAAGGAAAACCCTAAAAAGTTCTCTCTCTCCCTTGGGGAGATTTCCAGCCGCCATGGTGATTTCTGGCCGCCATCTCCCCTTCACGTTCCGGCCATAAACCAACCTATACGCGTCCTCTCTACCCTTATCTTGGGTATGCAATACGTGGCTATAGGTTGTGTTTTTTATTTTTGAAGGTGGCGGCTGGTCTTTTTCTTTTATTGGCCGAAACCCTAAATATCCTTTATATGCAATTGGTTCTCTTTAATTCGTCTTTCTAGGACGTTTTATGGTGATCATCTTCTTTATGGTTTCGTCTAAGATGCATTTTATTGATCGTATTCTGGTACATGGTATTTCTTATGTCGGTTTTAGGATCCTTTTGATTTTAAAATGATTATATATTGCTGAGTACGATCTGGTGGTCTTCTCGTTTGGTTGGACCTGCTCCTACGATTATTAAACCTTTTTAGGTTTATTATCTTCGGTCGACTGTTTGGGATGTATTATGCTTACCGCTAAACAAAACCCTAATTTCGGGTTTGGTTTCTTGATTATTCGCTGGTATGTGATGATCTACATCTGATATGCTTATGACGCTATACAGTAACCTGTTTTAAGGTTTGTTTGTTGATTGATTGTTCTACATCAGATGCATGTGATTATGTTTGTGGGTTTAGAGAGATGTACCCTAATCACTTTTCACAGATATGTTGCTGATTATTATATTATTTGGTCTTGTGATTGTTTTCGCTGGAAGTTAGGGTTGTATAACCCTATGCTCGTCCCAAACAAGATCCCTATTACAATTTTCCTAGCTGTTGTGGATCGTGTCTGGTGTGTTATGGACGTTGTTGATGTTAGATCCAATCCCGTTTCATTCTTTTAAAGACATGGTGCAATTGATACATAAATTGGGTCCTTGATTAATATGGATGGAATTTGGGGTTCTAACTCTTTTAGTGTGACCTAGGCTGATCATTATTGATTGGTGGGTTACATTATGATCTTGATGCTGGAAGTTAGGGTTATGTACCCTATTTGTCTATTGATGCCTTCGTATTATGGTCTGATGTGGTGATATTCTTGGGTCGATCTTGTTTGGCTATAATACGGGGGTATAGTGGAGGTTGTGTTTGTGGTATTTCGTTGCTATCACAAACAGATTACATGTTGTAAATGCATGTACGGATAGTCGTTTGTCTACGGCTTATTTGGGTTAGTTCAGGTTCTATGTGGATTTCAGACGGGTCGTTTGATGATGGTTTTTTCTAGATCGCATGGTAGTGATTTTGAAGTTCTATGGTGACTATGCGTTTAGTGATCCCTATGTGATGCAATTTTTTAAATTTCATATTTCTCAATTTGTATAGTCATCATAGGTTAGAAGTTTTATTTTGTAAGTTATAAGAATGGCATGTCATTCTTATATAGTGTTGCGTGTAAGTGTCCTAAGGGACTGTGATGAGGGAGTCACCCTCATCCTTTGTACTTCAATGTTTTTGGTGTAATGAATTTTACCAGGGTGAAACATCCCTTTTACCCAAAAACAGTTTCTTTCATCTCTTCTTCATATCCTAAAACCTCTTTATCTGATTTTATCTCAAACCCTAAACCAATTTTACTTGTTAAGCTCATACCTGAATCTATTAACCTTCACATATTTTTACCATTGTTTTGCCATGAGTCAACTATCTTTTGCAACTCTGTTAGATCGATGTAGCTCGAGGTTGTTTAGACCTCATATTATCTAGGACACACAATAACGAAAGCGGAATATTCAACAATGAATTAACGTTATTATGAACAAGGTTTTTCTTCATAACACTCCAAGCTTCAAATATTATTTGATCAGAATAATACGGTTACACTTAATCTGTAACAGGAATCAAGAGATTCTTGAAACTAGACTAAACAAACTCTAAACCCTAGACGTTTATACCCTACGTCTAGGTTACACACACACCTTTAATGACTACATTATGGAAGACTTGTATATAAAAACCTACACCCCATGTCCTCTTTATATACTAGAGGATTAGGGTTTATACAAGTTCTTTGGATGATAGCGATTGAAGAAGTCGCACATTGGCGTGACCCAATCTTTGATGCCATAAGGTCGAAGTATCATCCATAGAGGTAAGACCAAGTTTGTCTTTTGGTTCGTTTCTAATTTTAATAACTTAGACTCCATGTTTTCTAATACCTATTCCTATAGTAATACCAGTGTTCAAGATTTTACTACCGGTTTCACTAAAGAGACGTTACATTTTTTATAACATATTTGACCTATACTTAGTAGATTAAAGTTTAGGTTTTCTACGTGACATACGCCGTTAATGGTTAATATTTGTGAGAGATTGTACCTTTTCTGATGATTTTGCTTTTACTATTGTCGAACACCACATTTCCTCCATTGAAGGATTCGTATGTGGAGAACAACGCTTTATTACCGGCCATATGCCTTGTGCACCCGCTATCTTTGATCCGTTCATCCGGATCCAAGTCAACTTTTAGGCACACCTAAGAAAAAAATTAACTCAAAATTTGGGTCCCCATTTGTTCATGGGTCCATTGGTGTTATACATTTCATTCATATGAGGCATATACAAAAATGGTGAAAAAGCATTCCAAGGTACATAGTTTTGAAATGGAAAACCATTTTCTGTGTTAGGATTCCAGCCTATTTGATGGTGGTTACTTCTAGGATAAACATTGTTTGGCCTTCTTATAGTTGTGTTTGGTTTAGAAAACGATGGGGTTTTGTTTTTCATAAAACATTGACCTTGTTTTAGGGAGGGTGCAAATTCGGTTCCTGAAGAGGTGGTTGCGTTATTTTTACTATTTACTGATGCAGGTGCTCGGATCCCTACATTTACACTATCTGGATCCCTTTTCAAGGGATCCGTCGGATCTGGCACTATAGTGGTTGTTTTTTCAATTTCTTTAACGAATTGTGTTTCCTTAACTTCTCTAGTTGATGCAATATGTTCCTGAATACCTAGACCCTTTTGATTATTACCCGTTTTAGCATTATCAAGATAATTAGTACTTAGTCTAGAGATTTTAGAATCAAGGTGATAAACTAGAGTTTGAAATTCTGCACAAAGCTTGCATTCACTACTTACTTCCTTTCCCTTTTCTAGTCTCTTTAATTTATCTTTTGGTTCAAAAACTTCCTTCTCTAAAAGTTCATTTTTTATTTTTCAAAAGTTTGTTTTTGTTAATTACCTTGAGACTAATTTTCCAAAGCTTGTTATATTCAAGATGTAAGGATTCATCATCTAAAGATGAACTACTATAATATAGAGAGTCAGAACATACCTCGTTGGAGTCTTTTGCCATAAGAAAAGTTTCTTCCTTCTCTTCCTCACTCATTCCCCGTGAACCACTTACGAACGCCTTTTGTTCGTCGCGTTTGGGACACTCACTAATGAAGTGATTTGGATCCCCGCATTTAAAACATTTGCGTTCACCCTTCACTTTCTTGTCGTCTTTGCTTTTCCGCAACCCCTTCTTTTTGTCATATGGTTGCTTGACATATCTTCCTTTTCTCCGAAAGAACTTCTTGAAGTCTCGTACCGCCACTGCATACTCTTCGCCTTCACTTTCAGAAGATGAGGTTTCTTCATCACTTGAGACTTTCTTGGCCTTTAAAGCGAGAGATTTATGTTTCTCTTTCTTTTCCTTCGAGACCTTGGAGTCTTTGGCGAGTACGAGCTCATAGAATTTTAGGTTGCCAATGAGTTCATCGAGAGTGAGGATTGACAAGTTTTTGGATTCTTCAATGGCCGTTACCTTCGGTCTCCACTTTGATGGAAGCGCCCTTAGAAATCTCCTGACATGATTACGATTAGAAAAAGACTCATCAAGTGCTTGTAATGAAGTAATAATAGTATTAAAACTATTTTTTTTTGGTAAAGGGGTTTACCCCGGTAAATATATAACCAAAAAATAATGTTAAGTACAAATGGAATGTGGCTTAAGTACCACATTAACCTCAAGCGAAGAGCTTGATAAAACTAGTGTTTATGACATGCCATAAACACAAATAACCTAGCTATATAACAACATCAAACTAGGCATAAACAAGTAAAAAACTTGTAACAAGCGAGCATCCCGCATCCAGCCAATCCACGTAGGGAGCAAGTTAACCCAGGAAGTTTGCCTCCTTAAAAACCCTTTCCAAGAAAAACCCAAAGGGAAAAACTTTGGAGTAGGGAAAAAGAGTACAACCCTTACCCGGTACTCCCTTCGTGTGAAAAACATATACTTGGAATCTTCCATTTATCCAGAATCAACCGAGACCGCGAGGTTAGCTTCTTGAACTTGAAAGTAACCAGCTTCAACCGAATAGTAGAGACAATGGTGCTAACCACTTCAGCAACAGAAGACTTCTTACGCTTGAACAGCCTAGAATTGCGCTCCATCCAAACGAAGTAAGTAGTAGCAGCAAGCAATAATCGAGAAATGATACTACTAACCGACCGCCCCTTAGATAAAGGAATAAGAACTGTAACAACACTCTCCAACGAAGGTGGGACCGCATCCATACCAGATAAAACCCGAACCTGAAACCAAACCTGCATAGAAAATTGGCACTCAAAAAATAAATGAGAATGAGAATCCGGAACCAATTCACAAAGCGGGCATCTAAGCAAGGCCAAATCAACGTCAGGTGCAACATCCCATTGTCGCATCCTATCTTGAGTCTTTAGCTTCTGCTTAATAGCGAGCCACAGATGTATAGCATGCCTTGGAATACAATGAGAGAACCAAGGAACATTACACCATTCAACCAAATCAGCCCTAAGACGCAGAGATTCCCATGCACCCGAAACTGAAAAACAATAAAAGTTGCCATCCAGGTTGCGCCATAATAATCCATCGTCAGTAGCATTAAGAGTAGGAACCGGTAGAGCAACTAACAATGGAAATCTAGATAACCAGTCCAGCGGCCATCGCCAAATATCAGATGCAATCAGATCATAAACCGAGTCAGATAAATTAAACCCCGCTCGGGCAATATCTCTAGCAGTAAGTAAATCACGAATCGGGCTTAACTGACACCACATATCAAACCAAACCGAAGTGTCCTTCCCATTATTGATCTTATGCCAAATAAAAGGACGAACCTTGGGTCTAATGGCAAGAAGCTTGCGCCAGCCCCAGCTAACATCCCCCAAACAAGGGACATCCCAAAAGCTTCTCCCACGGAGTTTATACGAATGTATCCATTGCACCCATAGCGACTCTTTATGTGTCAAAATATTCCAAATGTGAGTAGTCATGAGAGCAATGTTAAAATCCTCCAAACGATGAATACCAAGGCCACCTTCTTTCTTTGGCTTACAAACAGATTCCCAAGCAATTAGCCTTTCCCCTTTTCATTTCTCCTTGACACCAAAGGAAACCCCTCATAAGCTGCTCTAACTTATGGATAATACGAGTAGGAAGGATAAAGACGGAAGCCCAATATAAATGCATCGAAGATAAACAGACCTCACCAACTGATGCCTACCCGAAAGAGATAAGAACTTATTACGCCAATCATTCACACGACCTTCCAATTTTTCAACAAGCACCTTGCAATCCCTATAAAGAAGTCTTGATGATATAAGGGGGACCCCAAGGTACCTGAAAGGGAGAGAACCCTCTGCAAACGGCATAGACTGTAGAATAGCAGCTTTAATAGCATTAGGAACATTACAAAAGAAAGCCGTACTTTTAGGGATACTTGGGACAAGACCCGAAAAGTTCTTGAAATCCTCCAAAGCCTGCATAATGACATTAACAGAGTCCTGATGGCCTCTAGCGAACAAGAAGAGGTCATCTACAAAACAAAGGTTAATAATTCTCTGTTGCTCACACAAATGATGAAACTGAAAATCTACTGCATTCGAAACCTTTTTCTGCAATATAAGAGTTAGCACTTCCATAACCAGCGTAAACAAGTATGGAGATAACGGGTCACCTTGTCTAAGGCCCCGCTTACCTTTAAACCAGCCATGAAGATCACCATTAACACATATGGAATAAGACGTAGATGAGATACATACCATGATCCAGTCAACCATCTTGGAGTGAAAACCAAAACCAATCAGAATAGCCTTAAGAAAAGTCCAATCAACCGTATCATATGCCTTCTGAATATCAACCTTAAACGCACATCTAGGAGGACCTCTCCCTCTATGATAATTCCGCATAAGCTCTTGGGTAAGTAAGATATTATCAGATATACGATGACCAGGAACAAATGCAGATTGATTAATACTAACCAACTGACCAAGGCCCTCTTTAATACGATTAGCAAGAATTTTGCTAATGCATTTATACATGACATTACAGCAAGAAATAGGCCTATAGTCATTAATCTTATACGGGGTAGACACTTTAGGAATCAAAGATATAATGGTATGATTAATCTCCTTGAGAAGCTTACCATTAATGAAAAAATCACGAACAACAGTCCTTACCTCAGCACCCACAATATCCCATGCTTTCTTAAAGAAAGCAGACGTGTAACCATCGGGACCAGGAGCTTTATCATCCCCCATAGAAAATATAGCATCCTTAATCTCCGCATCCGTAACATGACGAACCATCGAGCCAGCCAATTGAGGAGAAAGAACATTAGGGAATATACCATAATCATCAAAGAGAGTACAGTTTCCTTCCATACCAAGAAACTGTTCATAGTGAGCAACAAAAGCACCTGCAACCTGATTACCCTCGTACAAGACATTGTTTACATCTCTAACCAATTCAATTCGATTACGGGCACATTTGCTTTTAACAATATTGTGAAAATAGGCCGTATTAGAATCACCTGCATGAAGCCATTGAACTTTAGATTTCTGCTTTAAAAACCGTTCTTCATCTAACGTAGCCTCCTTATATGCAAGAAGATAGTGAGCATGTTCATCCCGTAAGTCTGAATTAGACGGATCTGTATCAATAGCCTTTTGGACCTCATCTAACTCCTTCCGAATCCTAACCACCCGCTCATGCAGATTACCTTGACTGTGCAAAAGCTTACGAAAAGGAGATTTCAGCCCCTTTAAGCGTTGAACCACATGATACATAGCACAACCATGAACATTAAGATTCCATCCCGCAGTAACCGTCTCACTAAACCCATCTTTATGAACCAAGAAGTTAGAGAATTTGAACGGTTTAGGCTTAGGCTTAGTTACCTGGGGTATATGCAGAACACACGGAGAATGGTCTGAAATACGATAAGGTTGAAAAATAGCAAACGAACCTGGAAACGAGTCAACATATTTCAGATTTCCCATCACCCTATCAATTTTCTTCAATGTACCAAATGAGCCTCTTGGTTTCTGATTCCAAGTAAAGTGAAGACCAGTACTATTAATATCCTCAACCTCCATTTTCTGAACACAATCTTTGAATTCACGCATAGCAATGTCAAGAGCATAACTACCACATGAATGATCCTCCAATTTGAGAGCCGCATTAAAATCACCCAACAAAACCCAAGGCCTACTACGCATAAATCCAGCATGGCAAACAAGGTTGGACCAAAGGGCACGCTGATGAACATAATAATTATCTGCATACACAAAAGAACAGAAAAATGTTTTGCTGTCCGCCCGAGTATTAACCTGAACATGCATAACCTGATTAGTTTAAGACATAATCATAACATCAACAATATCATCATTCCAACCAAGAATAATACGGGACCCCTTATCACACAGACTACCATTTGACGTCCACTTCCACCGACGACAAACATTACGACATGTATCATACACCACCGATGCATCAACATGAGATTCCAAGATAGCACATACACTAAGATTATTATCATTAACCACCTGTTTAACCTCTTTTTGTTTAGGGGAATGGTTCAAACCCCTTATATTCCAAGAGGCGATACTAAACATCAGGGACATTCAGAACAGGAGTGCCTGCCCCCGATTTGTCAAACAAATTACCAGATTCATCATAAACATTTTCAACCTCATCATCATCCGCCAAACCATTAGTCTCATCAACATCATCATAAGTAGCCAAAGAACCAAACGGGTTAGATGTAGATATATTAGGAGCCAGAATTGGATTACTTACCGTAGGAGAAGCATGAGCAGGTTGACTACCTTTAGTAGACACATCAGTAGGGTCATTAGATGTAGAGTTATTAGGTGAAACAAAATTACCTACCTGATTGGGTGAAGGACCCGTACTAGTACTAGCAGCTCCTATAGGGGGTTTGCTAGTGGAAGGAGTGTTAACAGCTTTGGGTCAATACTGCATATTTTTACCAACTGGAACCCCGTTAAAAACCGTACCACTTTTATTGTCCTTATCATTCCTCTTAGCTTTACCCTTTTTCCCAACTAGTTGAAACCCATCATTTCTATCCTCCACAACCGGTGGAGTCATAATTTTCTTGGGACAAGAGTCAACAGAGTGGCCAAAAATCAAACAAACATCACATCTAGGAGGTTTCCACTCATATTCCACCCTAATAGTTTCAGAAGAGAACCCAGGTCGATCCATGTATGGTACCCCAATAGTAATAGAATCCTTAAGGGGAGCATGAGAGTCAATTTCAATTAAACAACGGCCAAAACTACTCCTACCCCAAGAGTCATTACACATAGAGCTAGTATAAGAGTCAAGCATGATAGGCGTACCAATATGTGTTGCAATAATACTAATACCATCATCAGAAAATACCTGTAACCGGACATCATGAAGTTTAACCCAAACAGGAATACGGGTTAAATCCTCTTTCGTCAAACTAGTACTCATGGTCCATTTATTAAGAATAATAGGACTATTCTTAATCATCCACGGACCTCCTTCTAAAACAGCCTCCACGCCAACCTGGGAATCAAACTTAAAGAAAAAAAAGCCTTTTTTATTCATCATGATCCGTTTTAATCCATACTTAGCCCAGTTATTACGTGCAAAATACTCAACCACAGGAAATGCAATACGCTTACCAATGAAGTATCCATACAAGGTGTTATCGAATTTAGTGCTAATATTTTGAACTACCTTAAGAGGAATGGACACGTCAACACCATTAAAAACATTATCAACTTGTATTGTACGAAAGTTAGATTTACCTTTAACATTTGTCGAAGCCGCACCACTAGTAGCACCAACATAGGACTTAGTTGGTACATTAACCTCCGATGTTTGGACAGGCCTAGCTTCATCCACAGTTGGCAAAGGACCAATTGTTTGTACCCCATGCATACGTCCTCCTTGACTACCAACACCCACGTTATCTCCAGAAGGCAAACTTGCATTGTAACCAATGTCCGTATCACGATGCTCGCTAGATATCCCCGAACCAGGAATATTGGTTCGTGTAGACGCAAGATGAACCTCAAGTGATGGATATTCTTGTGAGTTTAATGTCGTCATGCCACCAGAAGTACCCATGTCCTAAAACGAAGTGCCATCCAGATTTTTACCATCACAACTTGTTGTACCAGCTTCGAACAAAGATGAAACAATAGTATCTTTAGGTTTAACCTGTGAAGGTAGTCGATCAACATCAGAAACAGCCCCATAATCATGAACGGGATCGCTATTACCACTCGAAACTGGACTAGGGTTGCGCAAAACCCTAGTCGCTAATCTTGGTTTAATCAAAGGTTCCACTTTTCCAGCTTCCAAATCCTTAAACCTTTGCATACGAGCCTTTAACGCATCCACATCCACAGTACCATCACCAGTATTCGCCATAGAACCAGCAAACCAAATACGAGAGAAAAGAAACCCTAACGAAGAACAAAACCCTAAAAAACGAGAACCAGATAGTATTAAAACTAGCAAATGAATTATCAATACTATTCTCATCCAATATTGAAAATTGTTCATATTGTTGAGCAAAAAATCAATTTTGTTATTTTTAACTTGTTGATTTCCTTGGTGTGTTACAACCAAAGAGTTCCAAATTTCTTTAGCGGTTTTATGCATAGATATTCTTTCAAATTCCTTTTTGGGTAAGGCATTATATAAAACCATTTTTGCCTCACTATTTTTGGAAATCTTTTTCTTTTGGTCGTCAGTGAGATGATCATGAGAAATGTTTTCTTCATTGCCGGTTTTATCATCTTTTACAGTTTCTTGAAAATCACCTTCAACAATAATATACTAAAGATCAATATCTTTAGATTTCACATAAGTTTCAAATCTATTTTTCCAATAAATAAAACTATTAGTTTCAAGTAGTGGAGGCCGTTGCATAGATTGCCCTTCTCTATAGTTTTCAAAACTCTTTTTGATCGAAATTTTTTTAAAATACAATTTACTTTAAAACTTTTTGAAAACCTTGCTCTTGATGCCAATTGTGGAAAACTAGAAGGGGGGTTGAATAGTTTTACCGATTTTAATTTAATTTTCAAAGATTTAGATTTGATCTTATGTGAATTCGTATGGATGGATAAATAGTGTGAAGCAATAAATAAAGTAAGTAAAGAAAGCAAGAGTAAAGGATAGAAAGTAGCGACACAAGTGATTTATAGTGGTTCGGCTACAAGGATATCTTCCTTGCCCTACTCTACTCCCCGAGTACCCCACTCGAGAGTTCAAGCACTATGTCAACAAGCTCCTTCAACTTGGCGGAGAAGCCTCACAACGTCGCTTACATTTTTTCTAGTACAAAACTAAATACCGAGTTCTTCCACGAGGTAGAACTAAACCTTTACATAACTATTACACAACAACTATGTGAAATATGAATTACAAGATATGCTACAGAAACCTTTGCTTGGATGACTTGTAGAATAGCGTGATCTCGCCTTCGTGAAGGACCTATATGAGAATCACAACAAAAGATAGAAGAACTACTAGAATGATCAAATGATCAGAGGTTAGGAGAGTAAGATAATATATGAGAGAGTTGTAAGAAGAAGGGTGAGAAGCAATAAATAAATGGCTCACTATTTATAGGCAAAAAAGCCTTCTGTCCCACGATTTCGTCGGATCCCTCACCCAAGGGATCCGGCCAGTGCATTTCCAGGGATCCAGCTGTCTGGGTCAGATT
Organism: Chrysanthemum seticuspe; assembly: GCA_019973895.1. NCBI lineage: Eukaryota > Viridiplantae > Streptophyta > Magnoliopsida > Asterales > Asteraceae > Chrysanthemum > Chrysanthemum seticuspe. The sequence goes on along the minus strand of BPTQ01000008.1, from coordinate 198,936,717 downwards.
AGTCCGGATTTTAGGTTGCAAACCGGGTTATGGGTTATGAGCCATGGGTCATGGACTTTGGGTCATGGGTACCCAATAAGATACAATGTATCTAGACAATGGGTCATGGGTCATGGAAATTGGGTCATGGGTCTTGGGTAATACCCAACATGATTTCATGCATGATGTCATGCAATGGATCATGGGTTATAATTAGCTCTATGGGTATGGGTCATGGGTCTTGGATATTACCCAACTTATTACATATTATATTACAACAATTTATTATTACAACATTTATGTAAATGACCAAATGTATATACTTTGCAAAACATGTATTCTTATAATTTTACTTATAATAACTTTATATTTGTTATCAACAAAACGTAACGAGATCGCTAAATATAAACAAATGTTTTTGCGGTTTATTTGTATTAACAAAATGAAAACCCTGGTAGAAGGTTTTATGGATGCCCAGATCATGTAAGTATTATATTGTTTATTAGGGTTACACTTTGCAATCATTAATATCTTATCTTGTTTATTAGGGTATAGTTGATTGGTTTGATCCCCTGATGTGCCATCGTGCTGTAAACATCATACCAGGGCTATTGAGGGCAAGAAACAGGCAAGAAGCTCAATTGTTGGAAGCACAAAGGGGACGTGAAAGAATGAAGAAGTTGTTGGTTGTTTCATGGTTAACATTTTTAGTGTATGAATTTTTCAAGATGTCTGGTTAATGTAGTGGTTGTATTGGTTTAACTTAACTTAAAAAGCATGTTATTGTAGTGGGTTATTGCAGTGTTTGACTTATATAGTCAATTTTGTATTTTGCAACAACTGTTAATGTATGAATGGAAAACTACATTTGAATGTTATTACTCTTTAGTGTTTGACTTGTGGTTGTTTTTATTTGAATTTCAAAATTGAGACTTAAAAGTCAAAATGACCCATTTCTATGCCTGAAACCATAAGTCTCTAAAACTTGTGCTAAAATCACAAAACACAAGTTACATGAAACCAAACCTTTAAACCAAACCATAATAGTCAAATTTGACCCATAAAAGTCAAAAAAATAACCTGTGCTATAACCATAAACTTGATCCATTCCTTAACAAGTCAAAAATGGACCCATAAAGTGAGCCAAATATCATAAAGTTGATCTATAACAAGTCAAAATTGACTCATTTCAAGTCAAATTAACCAAGTCAAATTAACCATAAACCTGCACCATTCCATAAACATGACAAATGATCACAGAATATGGACAAATGATCACACATGATCAAAATGAGTCACATAACATAGTGTTGCTACACAAAATCAAATCCATATTTAGTTCCAAAATATCACACATGATAAAGATACTGTTATTACTAGAAAAGTTAACTAAATAAGATCATTTGGCTACACTTGGGCCTGCATTTTTCTTTTTACCCCTACCAGCACCAGCTTTTTGAGTCCCTAATTTACTTGAAGCAGCTTCACTTGGATTAGATTGACTTGCAGCTTTCTTGGGAGCTGATTGACTTGCAGCTTGACTTGGAGTTGTTGTAGAAGATGCAGTTTTCTTGGGAGTTGATTGACTTGGAGTAGTTGAAGAAGTAGTAGTTTTCTTTGGAGCAGCACACTTTTAGGAGTTGAAGAAGTAGCTTGACCTGCAGTTTTCCTTTTGGTCTTGCTCTTTCCACCAGTGTCCTCTGGAATTCTTGGCCCCTTGCATGTTCTCTTGTTATGTCCTTTTGATTTGCATAAAACATAAGTTACAGTTTTTAGCTTTCTTATGAGCTTACCATTCTTGACTGTATCAACCCTTTCAGTTGCAGACCTCTTCCTCTTCTTGTTTAGTCTTCCAGGTTGAGGATGATGCTTGGGTGGAACGATTGTTGTTTATGTAAAGCTACATTTAGGCCACATACTTGGACCATTTGTGGGCCGAATCTTGTGTGCGTAAACTTCTTTCCATGTATCCAATCTGTAACAGGGATGCACCCAATCTTCTGGTAAACCAGGGTTCATGTTGTTTGCTGCCATATTCCAACTGACTGCTACAGCATGCTTGCAGGCTATACCAGTTATTTCCCAATACCTACAAGTGCAACTCCTTTGTGACATATTAACCACATACTGATCATGCCAACTACCAGTAACTTGGTACATTTCATCTCCATTCCAAGACACAACATAATATGCAGCTTCTTCTTTAATAACTTCTAGCAACCTAGTAGCAATAGGAGTTAAGGGCCCATCACACTTAGCTATAAGCTTATTGACAGTGACTATCATTCTCATCAGATACTCTCTAATATACTCTAAAGCACTTATAATTGGCATATCTCTACCCTCAACAAGTTTTCCATTGAAAACCTCACACATATTATTCAATAAAACATCTGACTTTGCCCAACTTGTAATAAAGTGAAAAACATATTTGTTCATATACTATTACTATTATATTAGAGAATGGACCTAACTATTGTTGAGTATAATTTTACCTGAAAAGTGGGATCTAGACAAATGATGAGGAGGTCTTACATAACCAGTCATATGCATCCTTGTTGAACTTCTTCAAATCATCAATTGCTTTAGTGAAGTGTTGGACAGTGGTAGAACTAGCACACTTCCATAGCATATCTTTGAACACTTTACCATTCCACTTTTGCTTCATGTTTTCATGTATGTGTTTAAGACAGAATCTATGCTCAGCTGTTGGAAACAACTTGGCTATAGCTGGTATTATGCCCTGTTACAATGCAAGTATATAAGTATACATATTAGACTAAGACATAGAGTATACATAATGAAAGTAAAATTACCTTCTGCCTATCACTAATGAAAATGAAATTAGAATTGCTTTCTAGGTCAAGATCTTCACCCAGCTGCTCCAAAAACCATGTCCAGGATTATGTTGTCTCGGCTTCAGCAATACAATAAGCCAGAGGGTATATGCCATTGTTAGGATCCAAGGAAACAGCAGTCAATAACTGACCTGGGAATGGACCTTTCATAAAGGCTCCATCTAATCCCAATAGATCCCTCTTCCCTGCTTTAAACCCTTGTTTTAAAGCCCTAATTATAAATCCTTTGAAACACCCTATTAGTATCTTCTGGATCATCTGGATGCTCACATTTGATTTTGACATTTATGTTGGGGTTATTTGCCTTCAATTCTAAAACATAATCCCTCAAAGTAGCATATTGTTGAGTGTGGTCACCTCTGATTTGACTCACAGCTTTTGACTTAGCCCTAAAGGATTTCATCTTGGAAATCTCCAATTTATACTTTTTCTGACTTTGATCTTAAACTGCTCTAATTGGAATTTCTGGGTTTGTTGTAATCTGTTTGACTATTTCTTTGGCTAAGAAATCAGCTGTGCAGGCTTTCACTTTCCTTGTTTGTAGACACTTATGTTGAGGTTTGTATGTTCTAACTGACCAAGTACCATCTTGAACTTTGCTATTTGCAGAACCCAAGGACATTTATTGCCACCTTCTTGACTACTCTTGTTAGGTTGACCACAATTAATGATTCTTGCCTTGGTAAACTCTACTACATTTTTCTTAACTGGTGAAGCATTAATAATTCTGGTCCTAGTCCATTTAACATGTTGGCTAGGCCCATCTACTTTAGGCCTAACTTGTTCACTTGGCCCATCTTGTGTAGGCCCAACTTGTTCACTTGGCCCAAGTGTTGGAAGGGTACCTGAACATTCAGCTCTTATCCTTTCCTTGTCATTCTTTTTCAAAAACAGTTGCCTCCTTGTTTCTATGGAGTGCAGTTTAATCAAATATTTTGCTCTTTAGCTGTCCCAAATGATTTACCAACATAAAAGTAACTTGTCACCTTTGCACCATCTGCTGCCTTTTCTTGTTGTTTTCTTAACCCCTTCAATTGTCTCTTCCTAAGCTTCTCCATGTCATCATCACCTTCTGATCCACTATCAAACTCATCATTGTTCAAAACCTCAATATCTACATCAACATGATCATTACATACCATATTCCTCCTCAAACTCCCACTACCCATGAACTCTACACTAGGATCTACATTGGCATGAAAATCCTCCATATCAACTTCCACTTCATCTATATCATTTACATCATCAACTATGTAATCACTATCTTCCTCATCTTCATTATCTTCACTCCCACTCTGCTCATCCTTATCACTATGTTCACTCCCACTGCCTTCACTACCTTCACTACTTTCATCACCACCTATAGCTTTTTTACCCTTATCAACAGTAGCTTGAGTCTGACTAACCATTTCTAATGTTTACTCAACCTCATTTAGCTTATCAACTACCTCATCATCATCTAAACCTAAGAAAGGATCAAAGTCTTCATTGTCCAAAGTAGAGCAAAAGTCAGTTGCAAACTCACTTGGCACATTATTTTTACCCAATTCGTTAGCCACACTACTTTCACCAACAACATTTACACTACTTTGACCCACAACCTTTGCTTTCCATCCTAACATCAACTGCTTACCAACTTTAGTTCTAGGAACTGGTGCATCATCATCAAGTTCAACAATGGTACAGTTTCTTACTGATGAAGGCTTATTATAAGTGTTCAACATATTTTGTTCATGCTCAATATACACATTGATCAACCTATGACCTAACAGAACATACCTAATCAGACCTTGAACATCTTTGTCACCACCTAAAGCTCTAAGCCCATTCTCTAAATCAAGATCAGGTATCATATACTGGTAGTACATTATCGTATCCCCACTATACCCTATCGACATAACCATGTCATTCAACTCAATGACAGAAAACAAATCAACATCTACATTGTCAATGAAGCTTTCATTACCATTAACATATCTCCTTGTTGGATAGTTAGTAAACATCCCTCCATGATGAATCTTGAGGGAAAACATGTTAGGATCAGCAGCTGTAAAATCACCAAAAAATTTATTTTAGGGCTATTAACACATTTAATTATCACAATTAGATACCTAAATCAAATAATACATTCTTACCATAAACTGCATTATAATCCACATTTATTTCCTTTTTATCAGATAGACGTAAATTCCACACTAATACCACCATCGCAATTGATGCGCCAAATTAGGGTTAGGGTTTGTGTCAATCAATGTTCTATGTGAGAGGATTATTATTTTATTTTTTTTGAGTGTGTGTGAGAACAGAGTGCGTGGGAGGGAACGAAAAGACGGGTATTAATTGATTTAGGCAGATGGTCAAAAGTCAAAAGTAATAGTTGGGACCTGGAAAGACAATAATACCGTCCCATCTTTGCCACTTGGTTTGACTATTTCGTTTGACTAACGACACGTTAGCTATTGGACCAAGTGTGTTATTTGTTTACCAAATTAAGGACTACCAGTAAAACTTCAAACTATCAAGGACGAAGTTTGTTACTTTGGGCAAACCACAAGGACGAACCATGCAATTTACTCTTTAAAAATGTTCAAAAACGAATCACAAATAGTGTTCTTGTGTTCTAAAGCAAAGTTTGTTTATCAAAAGCGAATCACAAAGTTTTTTTTTTTTTTTTTTTTTTTTGGTAAAAGGGTTTCACCCTGGTAAAATATATTAATCACAAACAAATGAAGTATACTGGAATGTGGCTGAGATGCCACATTAACCTCAAGCAAAAGCTTGAACAACCACTACATACTAAACGCTTGTGACGTGCCACAAAAGCAAAAGCGAATCACAAAGTTTGTTTATCAACCACTTGAAGTTGCATGAAATTTCATATTAGATCATCATCATATACAAAGAAATTGGGTTTTTAGTAACTATTGAGTCGGTTTTGCTAAATAAGAATCGAAGCCCAAAGTTAAGATTATAAACACTTGTGCTCACTAGAACAATATTAACGATTTATATAGAAGATACATGATGCATGCGATTCTCACTCGCGTATGAATCTTAAGACAATAATAAGCTGAAGAACAGATATCAGAAGAAAAATTCAACATAAAACTTGTCATGTCCATTTGTGCCTTACATTCCCTATCACAAAAAGCCGCAGCAACAATGCAACAAAGCCAACCGAAAAAGTGGTTAAATGGCTATTTCACAATACTAAATCACCACATTGTCATTTACAACAAGTTGAAGATTTCCCTTCCATCACGACAAATCAAAATCGGTAAATCGCTAAAAATACAAGTTTTTGTTATGCAAAAATATAAGTACAACTTGACAATTGGAGAGGGCACGAGCCAGCAACCCCGGGATATCTTTCTATGCGCTCTTTGCAGACGTGGAATGAACCACGTTTGGATATTTGTCTCTGTTTTCTCGTCTTAGGCACACCCGAAACCTGAGTTGTAAGATACATGTATGTAACTTGTATTTATCTGAGCTTTTCAAGATGAAATTGGTTCATAAGGGTATGATAACCACGGGTGTTTCAAGGCTTCTGCAGCTGAAGGACGTTTCTTCGGGTTGATTTCAAGAAGATGAGAGACAAAATCGATGAATCCTTGATCACCCATTGGTAAGCGATGCCTCAAGGACGTCTTTTTGGGGATCAGATATTCCAATCTGTTTGTGTCCTGGAGATGAGTAAGAGACATTTTTTTTACAAACATGAACAGATTTCTACCATTAAAATGTACAGAGCATCTTGTCATGTAAATAAGATGATACAAACGAATAAGAAGCTGACACATAAAAATATACTAATATAATCTAATGCTAACACACCAACAATCTATTGTAAGTTAATAATTGTATCCCTTCTTTTTATAAATATTGACCCACTGTTATTACAAGAACTTAGAGAGATAAAGTAGATGATTTTTTTTTTCATCTTTCTTCCAGTTTTATAATGTTGCCATCTTAAAAGAGAAGTAGCTTTTGGGTGATGATTCGAAAAGCAACAAGAGCATCTATTTGTTTAACGAGTCAAAATGTGTAATTTTAATATGGGTCAAACTGAGGCGGGTCAGGTTAGATGTTTGTGTATTAAGTATTGATACAGGAATTACAATGCTAATATTTATTTCTTTAGATAAAACGATTCAGGAGCCCCGTACCATACTTGATAAAAGTTTTGTGTTTCCCAACGAAAATCACAATAGTTATTTGGGATAAAGATTTCTTATTAGTGTTGGAGACCAAAGATTGCTATGTTGTCATGCCATTGATCATTAATGGGGTTTTGTTCTCCAGTTCAAGTATAAATTAAAGCGCGTCATTATTGTTGTAACTTGATTAAGAGATCCAATGCAGCTGTTACTGCTGTATTCAACATCATATAGATTAAGTAACACCTAAAGATTTCTGTACACGTACATTGATGAGGAATGTGAATATCAAGCCAAGAATAGGAATGTTCTACTACCTGGTTGCGCTCATAAAGCATGTGGTTTTTTGTAAAGTATTTGTGTGTATCTCGTCCCTTGGCAAGCATATCTTGATCAATTGGACATACAATTCCAATCACCCTGGCAAGCAAAGTAGCTGGGGAATCATTCTGGAAAAGAACCTATAACATAAAAAACTTCATTTTAGATGTTACAGTAGGCATCACAAATTCATGTTGACACACACTTGCATATCAGATATCAAAGAAAAGCAAAAGAAACCCCCTAACGAAATATCTAAATGATTCAGATAACTTAAGCGTTATGACTGCATATGTATACTTGTGATGTAAAATGCTTACATTTCCAGTACAAAGTTCAGCCAAGATGCAGCCAAGGGACCAAATGTCAATCTTCTTGTCATAAGAAAGGCCTAAAATAACCTCTGGTGCACGATAGGACCTTGACTGCACATAAGAGCAAAGATGGTCTGTTTCAAAGCAGCTACTTCCAAGATCAATAACCTTCACTTCACATCTACTGTAGCTTTTCACCAAAATATTCTCAGGCTTTAGATCACAATGTATAAGCCCAAGACCATGCAAAAACTTGAGTGCTTCTAAGCACTGGATGGTTATTGACTGCAAAGAAAAATATGGTAAGCGAAAGTAAATACTTGACTCATTTTATAAAAGAGAGCATTTGAGCAAGGGTTATCTGCATAAACTACCAGAGTAATTTTCCATTTGTCTTATTTTACTCACTATACTTCTTTTTTCACACTTAAATCATTAAAATATGGTTTCGTGTCCCGTTTGGATCATTTTGTAACCAGCGATTTCATCATGTTCATATAAAACAAAATAAAGATTACATTGTTTTACAAAAATTTATATTTTTTTATAATTATCATTTTTAAAATCTTTAAGGGTTTTTTGGTTACAATGTGACCCAAACAGGACACAAAACCATATTTAAATGACTCAGATGTATAAAAAAAGGTGCAATGACTAAAACGGGGACAAATAGAAGGGCATGGTGGTACTTTACGCAAATAACCCTAAAACGAACACTACAAACCTGCAATCTTGGCATCGTGAAATAAACCTCCCCACCAGATTCTCTATTGAACTTATGGAATTCATATAAGTTTGCCTTAAGAAGTTCACACACAATTAACAAATGTTCCTGGAAATATGCACAGTGAAGAAATGTATTAATATCTGAAATGAAAAGAAAAAAAAAATACAGATACAACTCATCAGTAAAAATTAAAGATCGCTTACTCGGTAATAAAAGTAATCATACAGTCTGAGAAGATGGTATTTGTCACCAGGATCATGTTTGTTTACATACTTTAGAAGCTTTATCTCATCAAGACTCTGGTCAAAAAAATCTTTATTGTTTTTGATAATTTTCACACACACATCCATACCCGTGTGAAGGTCATGCGCTTGGATAGCTTTGCTGAATGCAGCAGAACCAAGATACTCAGTTACATGATAGCGGCCAGCAATCACGGAATTTAAAACGACATGGAAATTCTTGTCCTCCTCGAAGCCAGTTCTAAACAATAAACAGACGTATTTAGTTTACCAAATAAGGTCAAGTGTTCCATGAGGGAAGCAGATGAACACAGAACAGGTCACAATAAAACAAATAACTCGTCCAGCTTGTAAATAGGTTTTGTTGGTGCAAGTTCTTTTGATAATCTTCTCAATGCTAATGAGTTATTCCATAGGAGCAACTATTTTTTGCTTACTTGTATAGAGGGAATCATTCCAATAAAAACCATAGTTGGATAAATCCCTTGTTTTTTATTCAAAGTGAGATGTATTCCTTTCCCATTTTCATGCAAAGTTCAAATAATATCACAAGCATACCCATTCTTGATACAACATATTGTTTCCATATCTTTAATAGATTATAATATCAATTTCAACACTAAAAAAAATGCTATCTTTGGGACATATATAAGACTACAAGTAATTGAGTACATGAGTAAACTAATGTTCAATGTAATAACATCCAGACTTGACCATCACATATTACAGATAACAAAAGCAAAAGAAACATACAAGAGGAATACATATTGATCAGTTCTTTGACAGGTTCATTGCCATGAAGCCATTGCATTCATTATCTAACCCATTACCCAATTACATATAGCATTAGATTTCCGTATTTTCTTTAAATTAAGAGCAAACCTCCTGCGGTAACATGGGCATATTTTCTTGATGTGTGGGACAAATTCTGATGTATCACTATTTTGTTACGATCCAACATCGGCCAAGTATGGGATTGGTGAGTGGTTTATAAGTCTAGGTGTCACCTCCTCTTATAAGCTAGCTTTTTGAGTGAGTTCTACACTTGGACTTATGAATCGATAACGAGCCTATGGGACAGATTCGTATTATATTTTCTAAACATGCCACGCAGTCTTTTGCTATTATCTTCCTAATGTCTTCAAAAATCTCAGGCTGGTACATCCTAGGCCCTTCTTTCATGCCAAGTTCATATTTTAAGTAGTATTATTCCAAAAATTTTTTAGTCAAAGAATGTTATGCCAATTATATATAGAACTCTGTTTCATAATCTCGTAGTACAGTAAATTCAGTGCTTACATATACTGACAGTAGTCATTCAAGTGAGTTGTCTTTGCGGGTTAATAATCTTATTTCTACTTTCATCAAACTTGCTACAAGTGTTTGAACAATATCTCTTAAAACCTAAAGAAATTTATTTTAGGGTCACAGTCACAAGTTGGTGGAAGAATGCTATAGAGCTAAAGTCCTGACCAAATGATTTTCACAATATAGATAGGGAAACACAGACACAGCTTCACATAAACAGCATTGAAGACTCGACAACTTAAAGAGAAAAGCAATATATATTATATGACATACCTATTTTTTCTGTGCACAATTTTAAGATTAAAGGTCTCATATTCTTCTTCCTGGGCCTTTATCTGCTTCACTTGCTCTTGAACAGCAACTGCCTCTTCATCCTCCAACGAAACCCCAGGATCTTCTTCTGTTGGTTCAGAAACTTTTTCGTCATCCTCTTTCCTAAGATGAGCCCTTCCAACAACCCCGTAGTCTGACAGAATTAAGGGGCCAGAATAATCCGAACCTACAATATCAGCATCATCTTCTTCTCTTGAACTTTTACCAGGTGATGAATCATTGCTTTTCCGTCTCCATGGAGGAAGTAATTCATCTTTTCCCATCAAAGCATGTAAATTAGTATCAGAAGATGCCATCCCGTCTTTAGTAGGGGGAAAAGAAAATCCACTATCATTCACATTTTTGGTTGATATGGATGCACTTTTACTATCCTTTACAGGCTTACTTGTAGCATCACTATTGATTCCCACGCCAATTGATCTAACTGAAGCATGTTGAGCATCTTCCATAGGAAGCTCGCTTAAATGAGGCCTACCACCCTCATTTACTACTTTGCCTTCACCGAACATAACAAGCTCATTTGTTTGCGCACCAAAACCCGGCCACTGTTCTGTACTCATTAAACTTAACTCTTCTTCATCCAGCAGTTCTCCATCATACTGAACAGCCATGTTATGCGCATTGGATCTTGCAAACATATCTGTCGGGTCACCGGATAAATATGAGTCTTCTTCAGCAAATGACTGATCGTCATCCTCATTTTTGTTTGGACCTCTTTCTTGTGGATCTGGACTGTTCCCATGACCTGTAGTTTTTTCATTATCGCTTGGATAATCAATTTCATGAGCCAGAAACCATGCTTCATCTTCAATGGGTTGTCTCATATAGCCAACATCATCATCGTCATCATACTCATCAGAGTCCCAATACTCGTGTGGGTAATCAATAGATCCATCACCAACAGTTGCAAAACCAGATACATGGTCTGAATTGTCTTCTGTTATCCCCTGACTTATGGAGCGCCAACTACCTCCTACAGGCCTTTTTAAACCTATAGCATCAGTGGAATAGCTTGTAAGAAATCTCATGTTAATAAAGAGATTTATAAGGCTGTGCAAAAAAACTTGGACATAAAAGATGCAGAGGATGATCATTAGCAATGCCGGACTTTGACTTAATGTAAAAGACTTTCAAAAGTTTCAAATAACTAAATGACTACGAAAACCATCAATTAAGTGGGACAGTTCAGATTCGTAACATGTAAAAAAATCAAGTAGTGGTTTTTGTAAAATACAGTAGCTTGAATTCCAGATTCGTGGACTGAATTCCAGACTCCAGTTATCCAAAATACTTTTTTCAAATGTGCCTTTCACATCTGCAGATGCAGGGTATGTATATTTATAGTTTGAGCATTTTGTACAAATGACCAGTAAACAGTGCTTTACTCATGTTCGCGACCTCTACTTTGACAGCAACAAAGTTTTGGACCAAAATACTTAGAACTTGGTAGTTTTAGTCTTGGCTTCCTTTCTACCAACATATATTAGACTTTAGCAGTATTGCACCATAGTCTATTTTGTAACCTTACAAACTAAAACCGCAGTCAATAAACACCAACTAACTGCATTTTTGTTTTCTGAACCTAACACAAAAGCATATAAAATTTAGCACCGGAAAACAAGATTAAATCTTACTGTAATAAGATCCATGATAAAAGGTAAAACACTAGACCAAAATAAGTTTGCTAATTTTCAAATCAGAAGCATGTTGATAATTACTAATATCTAGCGACATGTCTAATAACAAGGCTTAAATCTACTCCTGTATGATAGCAACTGACATAGAACTTCAGAAGGTGAATATAAATGATTTGATAGAAAATGAACAAACACCATCTTATATAGAAGATGAAGGTGATACTTGACATATATAGCTAATTAGCTATTAACATTACCATCAGTTGCTACCTATAATGCCAACTAACTTCCATTTAAGATAAACAAATATGTAATACTACTGTACCTGTAGAGTTTAGTTCTTGACCGATGGGAACATCTAGAAATGCTCCGATATGATAAGCATTATCAGCATTCAGATTCTGCCCGGCCTCATCATGTTCGTGCTTCTCCTCCCAAATCATACTCGACAGTTTATCAGCTGACTTAAGTTTAACAGGTGCCAATCTCGGTAATTCTTCTTTCAGATGCTCAGGGACGACTGGAAGACCCAAGCCACCAAACGCTTGTGCCTCAATGCTTCCCTGAGTTTTTCCAAAGTACAAAGCTTTCAAGACCTCATTTTCTTGCTCTTTAATTGCTGCCCTAATATCATCACTTTTTCGCTTTCCGTCATCTTTCTCACCAACGCCACCACTTGTACTATGACTAGTTGATGCATCTCCTTCAGGGAATGGGAATACGGTTTTAACAGAACAGTTACTATTCCAGAGCTCTGGGGAGCCACTTTTGAATTCATTGTTTCTAGACCACGGGTTATCCAAAAATTCATCTGTCGACACAACACCCTTATTCGGATGTTGAAGATTAACCTCCTTAGGCTCAACAAGTTTATCCAAACTCAACTGCTTCGGAGCCAAATTTGGCTTACTGGTATTCACATTCACAGGCCCAAGCCACGAGACTTTCCCGTCACCAACAGAATCAGTATCCTCTCCCACTTTCCTATTAATTCTCTCGGTATCAGCAGCCTGAGCCTGAGACGGATAAATCTTGACATTGTTGGTTGTGATACTATCTTCGTTGTCAGAAGGATCAACGGGGCCACTATTCGGATCATACCTCCACGTATACAAATCAAGCAGATTATCCTCGGAACCATTTGAAAACATAAAATTCTTATCCTTAACTCCAACCGGTTCGCTATTACCCTCTCCATTAAACGAGGCTATCTCCCATTTGTTGTTATCTTTGACAGTATGTTTCTCCGTCTCTTTCTTGGAATCTTGGAGATTAAGAGTGGGGTTGTTCAAATCAGGACGTTTATCAATCTCGCTTCGTAAAGCTGCCTCAGCCCTAGCAAAGTTATTCCTTTTAAGGAAGTCAAGTATGACATCCACCCTCGACTCTTCCATTTCCAAACTGCAATCAAAAAATATCATCAAGTTTCAAACTTTTTAATTATAAATAATACAATAAAAGGTAAAGAAGAAAAGTGTATACCTAAATCTTCATCAATCAGGTTTCAAATCGTCTGGATCTTTCAAGTGTTGTGCTCAGATTCAAACCTAATATCTTGTTATAAAAAAATTAAATGGGGATTTTCAAGTTGTTAATATAAAGTGAGTATGTATTTGAATTTGGGGGAGATTGGAGCCCTAATTTTGATTTTGATTTGATTTTGATTTTGATTTTGAGTAAGCAAGTGTGTATAAATGAAATGAAATCAGATTTTCTTTTTCTTTCTTTATTTTTCGAATATTCTTCCCCTAATTTCAGCTTATTACCATATTAAATTATGAGATTATAATGTTTTATATAATAAAAGAAAGGCTCAAGTGGACTATTGTATTTCGAAAAATATATATATATATATATATATTTTAATTTGATAATTTATTAACTAAAAATATTTTATTTAGATGTAAAAAAAATAATAAAAGTTAATTACTTCTTAATTTGACTAATAAGAATATAAAAAACGTTGTAAAAAAACTGAAAATACACATGGGTCTCAATGCTATTTTTCGATAATTATATACTAAAATGTAAATTTTGAAGAAAACAGGAGTCCCATTACAAACCATCATACTTGGTTATCTATACTACTTTATAATGCATTTAGGCCTTCTAAAATTAGAAGGCTTAAAAATTCAGACTTTTTTACTTGCTTATTATGGAAAAAGTTTTTCTAACCAAAAATTAAGATAAGGAGCTCTAATCATGAGATGACATCACTTCTAAAATTAGAAGGCTTAAAAATTCAGACTTTTTTACTTGCTTATTATGGAAATAGTTTTTCTAACCAAAAATTAAGATAATGAGCTCTAATCATGAGATGACATCACTTCTTAACAAACTCCAAGCCTAACTTCTAACAAACTTCAAACCTAACTCCTAACCACTAAAAATTAAGATAAAGAGCTCCAATTATAAAATGACATGTGTCATTTCTCAACTAAAAATTCATCTTTATTTTTAAATTAAAATATCTTTTTATCTACTTATTTTTTTTATAATCTAATTTCACCATATTTTCTAAAATTTTATGCTCTTTAATTCAACATCCATTTTGATATATTTTTATGAGTTTTTAGTTTTTATATTTTTAATGGGTTTATTTTATTTTAATTCAAATTTTTACAACTTTAACCTTTATTTCATTTATTTCAATCAATATAATCTTGATTCGTCAAAATCATATACTTTTGGGGTAGTGTTTGACGCATAAGAGATTGCGAGGGTATTTCTATATGCGGGAATAATGATGTCGCGGGAAAGCTACGGGAAAGTTACGGGTAACCCAAACAAACACTTACAACTAACACATATACATTCGAAGTGTTGTGAAACGAATTCACTAAACGGGTAAGCAAACACATATAACTATACTTATCGTCGCCGCTGTGTGCGCGTACCCGGCTAGTGAAATTAAGAAAGCTTAAAAATTAGAAAGCTTAAAAATTCAGACTTTTTTACTTGCTTTATTATGGAAAGAATTAAAAAAAATAAGATAAGGAGCTCCAATCATTGAGTAACATGTGTCACTTCTCTAACTAAAAAATAACAAAAAGGGATAAGCTCTAACAAACTAAAATAAAGAGCTCCAATAATGGGGTGACACATGTCACTTCCTAACGAATTAATCACCTTTATTTTAAATTTAAATATCTTTTAATCCGTTTAATTTTTTTATGATCTAATTTCACCATATTTTTTAAAATTTTGTGCTTTTTAATTCAACATCCATTTTGATATATTTTTATGAGTTTTCTTTAGTAGTCGGGAAGAAGCGGAGTTGAAAAGAGATAAACTTACTTGAATTAGACGTAAAAATGAAAAACATTTGTTCGCTACAAAATAGTCATCGGGTACCCGCCGCAGCATTGCGTGGGTACCCTTCTAGTCATACTTGGTTATCTCATTAATAAAAAGGAAAAAGAAAAACAGAAGCCCAAATTCACTCTTAATAACAATCGATTGGCTTCACATGACCCAGAACCATTGAACCAAAATCTTCGATTTATATTTTTTAGGTTAAATTGATTGAATAATTATCCTGTTTCGATTATTGAAGAGACCCGAAATTAAGGTTCTTAAAACTCGAGCCTAAACGATCAGTTTTGGTGACCTTTATAAAAAAAAGTGTAACTTTAATTGACCCATTCATAAGCAATCGGGCCAATAATGGTCACCTGCATGCTACATTTACAAAGTTATGAAAGTTTAAATTATTTTTTTAATAAATAAAAATACATTATTCAAAAAATAGAAAAAACCCCGTGTGTGCACGGACATTATAACTAGTCATCTAAACTATATAGAAGTATTTTTGAGTTAAGAATAAGTAAATCATTTTCGTAAAGAAAATATAAGTTGCGTTTAGTCGGACAAAAGTTTTAAAAGAAATAAAAAAAAAATGAAAAACATTTTTAGATTAAAAATATTTTTCATAATTTTTTTTAAATGAAAAAAAAGTTATTTTTCTATTTTATAATCTTTTTAGACGTTTCTATTTTATAACTAATAATTAAAAAGTGATATTTATACTTTTTTACATATTTTTTTGCATTTTTAATATATTTTTTTATTTTTCTAAAATATCTCATCTAAACACGCCATCTGAAATTTAACACTTTCCTTTTCTTTCTTTAGAAAAATCGAGATTAAAAATTAAAATTAATTTTACAACTAAACGCGCTCGTAGATTTGGATTTATTGATTTTCATGATTTTGCAAAAAGAAGTTTCATAGGAATTTATTAATTTCTATGAATTTATAAGTATCATGAAATATTCACGTTTATGATATCTAAAGAATTATTCTTTCGCTACCATATCAAATGGCAAATTCATTATTTTTGTTTTGTCGAATATAAATATTCACTTTCAAATTTTAATCAATTTATGAGATTTTTAAGAAATAAATTCATAATAACTTTTTCTAAAACTGTTATTACATTCATAATGAGTATTGAATTATGAAACAAATGGAGTATATGTGTAAAACTCATAAACCAATATGTGGTACCATTAGACCATTTCGATTTCTATTAGACTGAACTAAAAGCGATTTCTTATCACAAAAGATACAACTATAGTCACACGTACTTCTAATAAAATTTTAGTTTGATTTCCACAAGTGAACATTACCTACTAGCTGATGAGTGGACTTGTTACTAATCGATATGAGTGGATTTGTTAAGATACCTTCTAAATGGGGGACGCCTGCCTAGGACGCCATAGTGAATTCAATATAAAAATCTTGCACGTTTGGATTTGGTTAGCTCTTTGGAGTTGTATGGCACCTTTTCGTAGTGTGTTTCATCACTCGCCCAATATTCACAAAATTACAGTCTTCCGGCTCAAATTCTCATTATGGTTCAAGTCATACAAATAGTCACCGGTAACACCCCCAAAAATGGTTTTGCAGAGGAAGAAAAGGTTTGTGGGGTGCTACTCAATTGGATCATAACACATGGTATAAAATAATAGATTTTTCTTAAAAGATTTCATTTATTGTAGTAAAACAAAGTTTACAAAGTTGAATTGTTGCGGAAAATGACCCGTTAACAAAATGTGGTCCCCATACGTAAATCAGAGTCATCTATGACCATGCCATACCAATGCCCAAGCGCCTCCAGAGTTAGCTATCGCCTTTTCATCCTGAAAATACATGCTAAAAGGTTAACACACGGTTGAGTGAATTCATAGGTTTAGTAATAAAGCAGTTGATCACAAGATATATCAGTTTGTAAAATCGACAATGTACGCATACAAAGTCCTGGTAAACCTGGGCTAAGATATTATATGCCCAAAATGCAAAGTTGATATTATTGCCCTAAGCTCATGACAGCAAGACTCAACTGCATACACCTAATTACTGGTGTACGTGGTTTTTGCCCCTAGAGAGGTAATTGCCAATTACCTAATGCAATTCAAATATAGTGTGCCCCAGTTATTTCCGATAACCAAGACGGGGTCGTTAATCCCCAATAGTACTATCCACAATATTTGCGTTCACTCGTCCGTGACTAATGGTTCATGATGTAGGGATCTTTTAGCAAACAACTTCGGCATAATAATAATATCAGGAGAACAGCAAACAGTTTTCAAGCAATTGTGATCATAAAAGTAGTAGTAGCATGTATTCTCCCCCAAGGAGTTTATAAAACTGTTAAAAGAGTAAACGTGGGGCTATGAACTCACCTTAGCAATTCACAGTCTGAAGTGACCAAATATCAAATAACAAGTGGCTCCAACACGCAACCTAAATTAGTACGGTAATTCTCAGTTTCGATCCCAAGTTAAATAAAGCTTATCTAACTTCATTTAATTCTTACAAGTGTTGTTGTTGTTGTTGTTGTTGTTATAATGGCAGCATTTAAGTTTAAAATAGTTTTTCAAAAGTTTGTGTGTATTTCGGCTTATGGTAGCGAAAGAGTATATAAAAGAAAGTATCGAGCAAGAGCGAGACCTCGACTTGATGATAATCGAATGATGATGTATGAAAGATAGTACGTGTATTATGAGACGTTATCGGATTAACTAGATATCATGAATGAAGGAAATATATATATATATATATATATATATATATATATATATATATATGATGAGTGTGTAAATACTCATCATTTTTGGGTCAATCTGAACTGCAAAACGTTTAAAAATGCTCAGAAATGCATCAAAATACTGAAAATATTCCAAAATTGCATTTTATATGTTTCAGATGCAAAATGTTCAAAATCAGATGAAAAATGAGCTAAGTTTACATAATTGGCAGTTTCAGTCCCCCAAGTTTTTAAAATTGTCAAAAATAGTCCCTGAGTCCTAATTTCAAAAGAAAAATCACCAAAGGTCCTTTTAAAATCATAAGTTGTCAAAATTAGTCCTTTGGTGAAAAATATAAAAAGTTTGAGAAAATTACAAGTTTGGTCCTCCAAGTTTAAAATTTGGCAAAATTAGTCCTTGGAAAATTGGAAAATGTCAAGTTTGGTCCTTGCATTATTGAAACTTGTCACTTTTAGTCCTTGGAACAACTTTGCATAATTGGCAGGAGTGGTCCCTTGAAATTCTGAATTTACACAAAAGGTCCCTATGTATTAATAAGCCTTTATACCATTTTGGACCTTGTCACTAACCACATGGACCCTGCCATAACCAAATTGGACCCCTTGTTTTGACCCCTTGCCTTATAATATTACCCCGGTCAAACCCATAAGTCAAACAAACCACCCTACCCGCCTTTTTCACTGTCTTCCCCAACATATAGCCTGCAACACCATCCCCCCTCCAGCCACCCTACTCCTCCATGTTTTGTCCCCCCCCCCCTCCTCAACATCCATCCAAGGGCATTTAATGCTCCCTCTACCCACTCAATCTCAACCCACTGTCAAAAGACCAAAATTCCCGCCAAAATCAATTCAATGGCCAAGATCTTCTCTTGCCATCCAAAGGTCAGAATTATTGGTGGGATTTGCTAAGAGAGAGAGAAGAAGACATGTGGGTGTATAAAGAGGAAGAGAGAAGCAAGTTTGAGAGAGTAGTTAGTTTTTTAATTTTCCTTAATGTCGTTTTTCAAATTAATGTCTTAGTTTAATTCACAATGTTGTAATTTCAGCTTCTTTATATCACTTTTAAGCTAAAACATCTTTGTAATGTGTTTGTGAACATCAATTCAAGTTTTTATATGAATTCCAAGTTTATTGTGCACTGTGGAGATTTTCAGTTTCAAATTTAGTGTCCAAGCTTCTAATAAGCTCATGTTAACATCAAATAAACTTATTTAATCTTACTATATCCTTTGGTAAGCTTGAGAGTCATTTTTAAGCTACTTTGGATTTTTGGTCAACAAAAGTCAACAGTGAAGAGACAATGGTTCAAGCAGGAATGGTGATAATAATGGTTGATGCAGTGTTGGTTTAGGGTTGTATTAGCTTAGGATAGTTCAGTTTTGGATCTGGTTTGAACTGCTTATCAGCTGAGCAAACTGTGAGTGCTTATTTTCTTTTCTCCATATCTAGTTTAGTTTGCAATTTCTAATTGAGTCTGAATCTGTGGGTAGCTTAGGTTTTTATCTTTTCATTTAGTTGTTTTCAGGTCATATGGATTTAGTTTAGGGGTTTGTTTCAGCTTGTGCATTAGTTTGTTTATTTAAAATCCAAATCAGTAGTTTATAAGGTGTGTTTGGTTTTGTATCTTAATCTGTCCTGCAGGTTTATGCAGTGGATATTAGTTGTTGGTTAATGTTTGATAAGTCCAAATAAACTCATATCTGTCTTAGATTGTGCCTGCAACACACTGAAAGTCAAAATCCCATGAAATCTGTTTTCATGACTTAACTGTTGAGATTTTGCAATATCAAAAGCTTGTTTTGTGTTCCAAATACATAGATATAGTTTTCAGTAGTTCCCTTTCATCAATTAACATCAATATCTGTCCACAAATCTAGATCAAATTTCATTTTGGTCAACTTTTCTCAACTGCTAAAAAAGTCAAAAACATGAAATCCAGTTTTGAGGCCAGTTAAGTTGATTTTTCTTGGCTTCATCTTTAAGTCAATTTAAGTGAAACTTGTTGTATTTAGAACTTCCACTGGTCTAATTTCTTATGGCCATTTTAATAGATTTTTGTAATTTTTTCTATAAGCTCAAAAGGGCTTGTGAATGAGAGCTTATGTGCCATTTTAATAGATTTTTGTGCAGTTTGTGCAGCCCTTGCACAGAGCTTATCATAGCTCCTCTAGGCCTTGTTTTTGGTTTGTAAGATCTTTGCCAGGTCTTTTTCATGCTCCCACTTCTGTTTTCCATTTTAAGCCAGTTTGGAAGCTTGAGCTTAAGCTCAAACTTGGCACCCCAAATCTGTTTTTGCCACTCAGCTCATAAAATCTTTGTAGATTGCAATTCAGAGGATAAGTGTTGTTGTTTTTAGTTGCATTTTGGTAATTTTAGCTTATCCTAGCTTCTGTTACAGGTTGGTAGCTTATTGTAGCCATTTGCTTATTTCTAGTGCTTATCTATAAGCACTTTGCACATCAGTTCCCAATTCCTCCACACAAGCACTTGTTTTTCCATTTTTCCTAGATTCTCTATTTTATTTTAAGCTTATCTTGAATTTTTCAGACTTTTCCAAGTTGGTTTGCTATTTTTCTGCATTTAAATTAATTTTTAGACCTTTTTAATTAGCTTTAAATACAATTAATTAAGAAAAGCTTCAAAAAAATAATTTTTCATTTTTATTAAGTTAAGATAAATATAAAAAGTCAAAAAAATATTTTTCTAGATTTTTCTTAGTTAAATTTGTATTTTTAAGCCATTTAATTAGTTTTTAATAGTTTTTAATTCCTAGAAAATAGAAAAATAATCAGAAAAATACAAAAATAGTTTTGAAAAGTCTCTTTTGATATTTTAGATTTTTCTAAGTCTTAATTTTATTTTTCTAGCTTTATTTCCTATTTTCTTGTATTTTAGGCTAATATTTAATAGTTAAAAATAGTTTTTAATTAATAATAATTAGAATAATAGTCATAAAAATAATTTTCTTTTTCTAAATATTTTCTTTTATCATTAGGTTTGTAAAAATATCATTTTCACATTTTTAGGGTTAATATTGCTTTAGTTTCACATTTTTATTTGTACGTCACGTAGTTTTTAAATTAAGTTTTATAAAAACATAAAATCAAAAACATCATTTTAAAAATAGTGATAGCGTTTATTTAATATTTTTTATCTTTTTAATTTCCTTTAATTTGCATTTAAGCCTCTGTATTTGTTTGCTATTTCTGTAGTTATAATAATCTCAAATCTCTTTTCCATTCAAATTCCTCGATCACTATACGTTTGGTGATCCATTGCATAGCTCGCTGGGACATAACGACCCGGGGAGACACTATACTCCTCAGATCTTCATTGAGTTCGTTCCTGAACCGTTTTAAGTTTCTTACGGTCGGCCATTCACAAGTGGCCGGCTTGAGTGAGAAAACTTGACTGTTTGGGAGCGGATCAAATTTTTGGCGCCGCTGCCGGGGAGCTGTGCTGATTATCTTATGTTTAGCAGATTAGTGATTTGGATATTCACTCCTTGTTTATACCATCTGTATGTGTTTATATTCTCTTTTAAAAATCAAAAATCCAAAAAGATTTTCATTCCTTGTTTTTGCAAAATATTTCCCAAAAATCCAAAAATACTCTTCTCATTCCTCTTATCCGTATGATTCTATTTCTCTTACCCCCTCGTACCGTTTGATTCTACTCTTCTTTAACCTCAAAACCGTTTAATTCTATTTCTTTAACCCTCTATATGTTTAATTCTCATGGCGACATTCGATTATCCTCGTTGTTTCCACTGCAAAAGCCGTATGGAAGAGGATCAGCTCGATTGTCAGAATCCGGATTGTTTATGCAAGCGATGTGGAAGGATGGGTGCAAGAAAGTATTGTTATTGGTGCGAATTATCTGATAACTCTCTCGATGATTCTCCAAGTTTTTCCGACCATCCGCCACAACCCGATGAACCCGTTCAAGAACCGGAGACCATAACGGAAGTGGTGGAAATTGCTAGCTCTCAGAGCACACCACTTGTCCCACCTCCGGATTTTTCAAAATGTTCTTCGAGACTTGATAGTCATTCGGATCATAATGTTGGTTTTGTTGAATCTTTGAATGAACCGATTCTTTCTCATTACTCTCAAATGAAATCGTTTATTCCTTGTGTCGGTTGTGGTGAGCCTCTTTTTTGGTTCACCCTGTCGTTGGTGTACGTGTGTACAATGTGGTAATGATATTCATAACGGGAATTGTTTGTTTTGTGGTTCGAGGAATTCATTTGATTATGATCCTAATCAGAACTCATTTAACGACCCCTCAAACTTTTCCAATTACCCACCACAACCCGACTTATCTTCATATAACCAACATTACTGCTGTGAATTTTGTGGAGGTCCTCACCAAGGATTTGAGTGTCAATCCGGAAACACGTTTGTCTATGAACAGTTTTCCAGTGACGCTCAGAACTTTGGTTATGACCAATATCCATATGATTCACCAGTCCAGACTCAACAGTTTTACTGTTGTGAGTACTGTGGAGGTCCCCACTTCAGCTCTGATTGTCAAATAGGGAACCCAGTTCCTTGTAACAATCATGACTCTTACATGTTTGACAATTTCCAACCTCCACAGCACCATACGGTTCAAACTCCACCTGAGCCGTTATCTCAAGAAATCTCCCAAGATTTTGAAACCACAATGAAAACACTTGATGATATGATTAGTAACTTTAAGAATCAAGTGAGTGGTGAAAAGACCATAGGAGAATTTCTGGCCGAAGAACGAGAAGAACGAGAGGCTCGTAAATCTAGGGAAGAATTATTAGTCCTAGAGCATGCAGCTCTAAGGCGTTCCCAATTTCTCAAGGCAGCTCTATATGATGATGACAAGGAGAGTTTTTATCCTTTTAAAGATAATATTTCTCAACTCCCTCAGTCAGTTGAGATCCCAGCAGTTGAGATTCCATCTCAAACAACTGCTATCACACCCGAGGTTCCCACTCACTCTCTGAACATGGGGGACGAGCATCTTGACACTGTTCCTGAAAAGGAATCGGACGAATTCATAAAGTCTAGTGTTGAGGACCTTTTCCCAATCCCGAGAGAGTCACAGGGAATTCTCGAGCATTTGTGTGATATCCCTACCCCTCTTGTCTTCCCAACAGATCATGTTGAGATGTTCTTCGATTCTGATGATGATGATTCGTTATCTTGTGGAGACATCGCTTATGTGGAAGATTTACCTTCTGAGCTTGTTAGCTTAGAAGAAGAGAATGATGAAAGTACTGACACTGAAATCAAAGATGAAGCACTACGTGCAACATTACTGAATGTCAGTCTTCTCATTTCTAAAATCGAGGCTTTCAAAGAGAAACCAATTTCATCTCCTATCCCCATTAAGGATAGTGACATTCTTTCCGATGATTCTATTCCGGAAATGAAAGCCTTCTGTTTTGATAATATGGGAGAGAAGATTAGTGGCAGTACCACTTCTCATTCTCATAATTCTCTCCTCGATCATGAATCATTTACTTTTGAGGAATTCGCCAGTGAACCCACTCATATCAATTCTGAATATGATTCATTCACCTTCATGGAGTTCTCAGATGAACTCACTCATATCATATCTCCGCCGGAGTATGATAACTTCTACTTTGATCTAGACACACCCGGGATATGTCTAGACCAATTGAGCTTAAATGATGAGATTCATGCTATTATGAATTCTCCTTCTGATGATGATGAGTTAATCATGATGTTTATCATGATTTTCTATCTCTTCTTCACCTATCCCGTGGCTTCTCCTGTTCTTCACTCCTTCGGGAATGAAGACATTATCTTTGATCCCGGCATTTTCATGTACCATTATCTTGAGCCGGGAATATATCTCATCGGTGTGTAACTTTCACGTGCTTCAAATGTTTGTCCAAACATCTTGAATGAAAGTCCGATGGAGATTGCTTCTTCCACTTTGCTTCCCCATGAACCAATTAATTCGGGGTCGAGTCAAGCTAGCGACTCGGTAATCAAAAACAGTAGCTTAACATGGGTTTTCACCCGTGTGTACCACCCTAGTGTGGGGGGGGGGGGGGTTGCCCCACATGTTGTGTATATATGAGTTTCAAAAAAAAAAAAAAAAAAAAAAAAAAAAAAAAAAAATCCTTTCAAATAATGGCCGTAGTATTTCCCTTTTACGTTCTTTGTTTCGGCATAACCGCCGGTACTTTGAATATTGAGGGCAATATTCATTTCTAAGTGTGGGGGGGGGGGGGGGAATTCTCACGAATTTTATCATATATTATCCACCCAATTCCCCCGTTTTTGGCCAAATTTTTTTTTGGAGTAAGTGTTTTTCACTTACTCATTTGGTTATCAGTCCGCCTTGTCTAAAAAACAAAAGGATTGGCTAATCCAGGAGCAAACGGCTCTTGGTAAAGATATCTCAAATCCGTTGACGGCTTGCAATTTGCCCAAAATTGTATGGTAGTCAGCTCACCATATCCTTAAAAGTGAAGAGTTGGCTAGCCCGCAAGTTTATGGCTTGTGGTAAAGGCAGTGGAAAAACCATAATTGGTAATCGACTCACCAAAGATAATATTGATAATTTATCTAAGAGTTGGCTAGTCCAGAGCAAACGGCTTCTGGTAAAGACAAATCAAATCCGTTGGAAGCTGGTGGTTTGCTCAAAATCACATGGTTATCGGTGTACCATGGTTCTTACTTGAACTGAAACATTTGGCTACTCCAGAAGTAATGGCTTTTGGTAAAGAGATTCAAATCCATTAAGTTTTTCTCAAAAGATTGCTAGGGACTAGCAATAGTTTAGTGTGGGGGATTGATGAGTGTGTAAATACTCATCATTTTTGGGTCAATCTTAACTGCAAAACGTTTAAAAATGCTCAGAAATGCATCAAAATACTGAAAATATTCCAAAATTGCATTTTATATGTTTCAGATGCAAAATGTTCAAAATCAGATGAAAAATGAGCTAAGTTTACATAATTGGCAGTTTCAGTCCCCCAAGTTTCTAAAATTGTCAAAAATAGTCCCTGAGTCCTAATTTCAAAAGAAAAATCACCAAAGGTCCTTTTAAAATCATAAGTTGTCAAAATTAGTCCTCTGGTGAAAAATATAAAAAGTTTGAGAAAATTACAAGTTTGGTCCTCCAAGTTTAAAATTTGGCAAAATTAGTCCTTGAAAAATTGGAAAATGTCAAGTTTGTTCCTTGCATTATTGAAACTTGTCACTTTTAGTCCTTGGAACAACTTTGCATAATTGGCAGGAGTGGTCCCTTGAAATTCTGAATTTACACAAAAGGTCCCTATGTATTAATAAGCCTTTATACCATTTTGGACCTTGTCACTAACCACATGGACCCTGCCATAACCAAATTGGACCCCTTGTTTTGACCCCTTGCCTTATAATATTACCCCGGTCAAACCCATAAGTCAAACAAACCACCCTACCCGCCTTTTTCACTGTCTTCCCCAACATATAGCCTGCAACACCATCCCCCCTCCAGCCACCCTACTCCTCCATGTTTTGTCCCCCCCCCCTCCTCAACATCCATCCAAGGGCATTTAATGCTCCCTCTACCCACTCAATCTCAATCCACTGTCAAAAGACCAAAATTCCCGCCAAAATCAATTCAATGGCCAAGATCTTCTCTTGCCATCCAAAGGTCAGAATTATTGGTGGGATTTGCTAAGAGAGAGAGAAGAAGACATGTGGGTGTTTAAAGAGGAAGAGAAAAGCAAGTTTGAGAGAGTAGTTAGTTTTTTAATTTTCCTTAATGTCGTTTTTCAAATTAATGTCTTAGTTTAATTCACAATGTTGTAATTTCAGCTTCTTTATATCACTTTTAAGCTAAAACATCTTTGTAATGTGTTTGTGAACATCAATTCAAGTTTTTATATGAATTCCAAGTTTATTGTGCACTGTGGAGATTTTCAGTTTCAAATTTAGTGTCCAAGCTTCTAATAAGCTCATGTTAACATCAAATAAACTTATTTAATATTACTATATCCTTTGGTAAGCTTGAGAGTCATTTTTAAGCTACTTTGGATTTTTGGTCAACAAAAGTCAACAGTGAAGAGACAATGGTTCAAGCAGGAATGGTGATAATAATGGTTGATGCAGTGTTGGTTTAGGGTTGTATTAGTTAGGATAGTTCAGTTTTGGATCTGGTTTGAACTGCTTATCAGCTGAGCAAACTGTGAGTGCTTATTTTCTTTTCTCCATATCTAGTTTAGTTTGCAATTTCTAATTGAGTCTGAATCTGTGGGTAGCTTAGGTTTTTATCTTTTCATTTAGTTGTTTTCAGGTCATATGGATTTAGTTTAGGGGTTTGTTTCAGCTTGTGCATTAGTTTGTTTATTTAAAATCCAAATCAGTAGTTTATAAGGTGTGTTTGGTTTTGTATCTTAATCTGTCCTGCAGGTTTATGCAGTGGATATTAGTTGTTGGTTAATGTTTGATAAGTCCAAATAAACTCATATCTGTCTTAGATTATGCCTGCAACACACTGAAAGTCAAAATCCCATGAAATCTGTCCTCATGACTTAACTGTTGAGATTTTGCAATATCAAAAGCTTGTTTTGTGTTCCAAATACATAGATATAGTTTTCAGTAGTTCCCTTTCATCAATTAACATCAATATCTGTCCACAAATCTAGATCAAATTTCATTTTGGTCAACTTTTCTCAACTGCTAAAAAAGTCAAAAACATGAAATCCAGTTTTGAGGCCAGTTAAGTTGATTTTTCTTGGCTTCATCTTTAAGTCAATTTAAGTGAAACTTGTTGTATTTAGAACTTCCACTGGTCTAATTTCTTATGGCCATTTTAGTAGATTTTTGTAATTTTTTCTATAAGCTCAAAAGGGCTTGTGAATGAGAGCTTATGTGCCCTGTGCAGGGCACTGAGACTGCACAGGACTTGTGCAGTTTGTGCAGCCCTTGCACAGAGCTTATCATAGCTCCTCTAGGCCTTGTTTTTGGTTTGTAAGATCTTTGCCAGGTCTTTTTCATGCTCCCACTTCTGTTTTCCATTTTAAGCCAGTTTGGAAGCTTGAGCTTAAGCTCAAACTTGGCACCCCAAATCTGTTTTTGCCCCTCAGCTCATAAAATCTTTGTAGATTGCAATTCAGAGGATAAGTGTTGTTGTTTTTAGTTGCATTTTGGTAATTTTAGCTTATCCTAGCTTCTGTTACAGGTTGGTAGCTTATTGTAGCCATTTGCTTATTTCTAGTGCTTATCTATAAGCACTTTGCACATCAGTTCCCAATTCCTCCACACAAGCACTTGTTTTTCCATTTTTCCTAGATTCTCTATTTTATTTTAAGCTTATCTTGAATTTTTCAGACTTTTCCAAGTTGGTTTGCTATTTTTCTGCATTTAAATTAATTTTTAGACCTTTTTAATTAGCTTTAAATACAATTAATTAAGAAAAGCTTCAAAAAAATAATTTTTCATTTTTATTAAGTTAAGATAAATATAAAAAGTCAAAAAAATATTTTTCTAGATTTTTCTTAGTTAAATTTGTATTTTTAAGCCATTTAATTAGTTTTTAATAGTTTTTAATTCCTAGAAAATAGAAAAATAATCAGAAAAATACAAAAATAGTTTTGAAAAGTCTCTTTTGATATTTTAGATTTTTCTAAGTCTTAATTTTATTTTTCTAGCTTTATTTCCTATTTTCTTGTATTTTAGGCTAATATTTAATAGTTAAAAATAGTTTTTAATTAATAATAATTAGAATAATAGTCATAAAAATAATTTTCTTTTTCTCAATATTTTATTTTATCATTAGGTTTGTAAAAATATCATTTTCATATTTTTAGGGTTAATATTGATTTAGTTTCACATTTTTATTTGTACGTCACGTAGTTTTTAAATTAAGTTTTATAAAAACATAAAATCAAAAACATCATTTTAAAAATAGTGATAGCGTTTATTTAATATTTTTTATCTTTTTAATTTCCTTTAATTTGCATTTAAGCCTCTGTATTTGTTTGCTATTTCTGTAGTTATAATAATCTCAAATCTCTTTTCCATTCAAATTCCTCGATCACTATACGTTTGGTGATCCATTGCATAGCTCGCTGGGACATAACGACCCGGGGAGACACTATACTCCTCAGATCTTCATTGAGTTCGTTCCTGAACCGTTTTAAGTTTCTTACGGTCGGCCATTCACAAGTGGCCGGCTTGAGTGAGAAAACTTGACTGTTTGGGAGCGGATCAATATATATATATATATATATATATATATATATATATATATATATATATATATATATATATATATATATATATATATATATATATATATATGTCGCTACTAACTGTTAAAATAAAGGTATTTAGAAAAGTTTCGCATGATTTAACTTGTATACATTTGTAATTTGGAAACCAAACGTAAATTTTTATAAGTACCTTTCATGTGCAAATCGTAAATTAATAGGTATGTGTATCGGAAATTGGGCATGAATCGTGTGTATACTTAACTCGTTTGTGGCGATAATTGTCAAGAGTTTAGCTAAATGCCCAAAGTAATGTTTGTATACGTCATTACTCATTTATATTGTGTATCATTTAAGAATTTAAGTATTACCCCTTTGAGTTATATAATTAATTTTCCGATTACAAAAAGAAAACTCGTTGATTTAAATTTCTATGCCTTCGGGTCTATATAACTCTAATGATTTGAAATATAAAAACTTCCCATTTATGTTATGAGTAAATATAATGGATTTAGTTTGAGTATTTAAGTATTTTGTGTCTTAAATTGACTTGTTTACACTGTTTAATAATTGGTTTGTGACTTTAAAAATTAACGATATATTGTAAGGAGTGTCGCGAGTTGTGACGAGACGGACCATGACTTACTTGATGCATTACCGATAAGTTGCAGACTCGTGAAGTAGATTATTGCCCGGCTGGGCTGTGACAAAAACAAATGGACTCGAGTTGTTGGGCTGAGGCCTAACAGGAAAGCAACTAAATGGACCCTTGATGACACGGGCTTCGCAACCCAGCTACAACCCCATAACCCAAGCAACTCTTATTTAATTATGGGCTTGAGGCCTAAATATATCTTTTAAAACACAAACAGTTAGTAGACATTATGTTGCGGTGCTATTTTTTATGCGAGGAAGAACTAACGAAAACGCAAGGTCGAATGGAGATTGAACCCTTACAACAGAGACTCCCACGAGTCCTCTTATGACCATGTTAAGGTTTTGTGTTAAGCGAAGTGACAACAACCTTCGGGGTGCTTTCCCTTGACTCAAAGGCAAACACAAAATATACTCTGGAAGTCATTGCCCATTGAGGACAACAACAAAACCGATATAGTTACATGGGTTTCCTAGTAACCCACACACTAGAGGACTCGACACCTATTACTCTTACGGGTTTTGCGGTGGTACGAGACAACACGAACAAGCAACGAACACCCTCGAGTGAGGGTTTCATCACAGCCGAGACACATGAATAGGCAAAACAAACACCCTCGGGGTGTATTCTTTTCTCAGTCGAACTAATCGCAAGAGTGAAGGAAAACCCAAGCTAGAACTTCCCTTAAATTGGCAAACTACCACTTAATAATCAAATCTGAAATCGTACCCAAGACGCATGTGCAATTTCACTCGACCCATACTGGTCTCGACCCAAACGAGTATGGGTTATCAAGCCCTTGTAACATACTCAAAATGATTCTACTGGGAAAATGCTTTAACCAAATTTTTATAGCCAATACTTCGATTTAGTCGTACGATTTATTTTGCCAGACAAGTTCAATAACAACAACAATACACTTAATCGGTCCTAAGTTATATGTCGATCGATATTCATAATTAAAACTAATTCACTTAAAATTAAAACAATGATATACAAAAGAGATCAAAAGAAACGTTATCAAACTGAAGAATCAGTGATGATAACAAAAGGGGAAACGCTATACAACTCCCACCAAGCCGAATCCAAGCAGGAACCACAACTATTATTCTCTTAAATGTGTTAATTGTGGTGTCACTCCCATGGATCGATGGGGTTTAAATAAGATAAAGAGTAGGTTGTTGGTCTCCCTTCTTTTCTGAGATCGACTGACATGCTTTCTTTTTTGAGGAATCGTTGCTATCTCTCACCATTTTCAATCGAATCTCGTGATGTTGCCTGAGAAGAAGAAAGAGGTGGAGAGGGACCTCTCCTTGTTTGACCTTGAACCTGTGATGTCTTGATATAAGAGAGGGAAGGGTCTAGCCTCTAGGATGGATACGTATCATCTTTTGGTGTCAAAGGAGAAATCGAGGAGAGGGGAAAAAGAAAAGTGAAAGCCTTTTGTGATCAAGTGGGAGAGGGAGAGATGCGCTTATTTTAGTTAGGGGTAGGGTAGGGTTTAGGTATAAGTATTTTATTTTTGTTTTATTTTTAAACAATGTATTATTTGTACTCCGTGTTCAGTCGTATCTTTGTGTAAATGTAATTTCCCAATATACGTAAAATACGAAGAAAAAAAATACATTTCTGTAAACGTTTTGCAAGTGTAATAATAAGCTATCTTTTTTACGTAAAGATTAAATCATAATCGTTTTGCTGTTAGTTCGTCGGTATCAATATGTGTTAAGTGTCGGTTTTTATGTTTTACGAGAAAATCTATCGTTCTCGATTTAAATAGGCTTGGAAAAATCTAGAAGTGAAACTCATGAACATAATTACTTTAGTTTATTGTTAAAATTTGTTTGAAATTTTACGGGTTGTTACACCCGTCTTGTGTTTATACAACATTGCAACATTGCGTCATCGATTTTTTGTTTCGAAAGTCACATCTCTATTAGATTCAGAAGCATATCATCTTGCAAAATCGTGTCGCATTATAAATAGATCATTTATAAAAAAAATAACGTAATTGTATTTACACATTAAAAACTCGATTTTTCAGCTTTGTTGGTGTAAAAGTAGACTAATTAATGATGTTGTTTATAAATAAAGTTTTTATACAAGAACACTTCAAGCAAGTTTTCATACAAGAAATAACACGACTACACAAATATCAGAAAACTTAAATATTAGTTAATGAATGTTCTCAAGCATGTGGCATTGTCAATGAATGATTGTGCATTTTTGTTCATTATACCGGCCGTTATGGTGTAGGTGACCGAGGGTGGTGGCACCGTAGGGATTTGGTGGTCACCGGCATGACGTATAAAATATGCACAACGGAAAATAAACACACAAACGCATGCATACCAAACTCTAAGTCCATATCTCATAATCAGAGATATAACCTAACCTAAACACGTATTAAGGGTGTTTATAGAATACTTACCTTAAATCATACATGCAGTAATCTTCTGCTCAAAGCTGTAGTCAACTGCGTGCACGGAATCACATAATTCTTCCTTCTTGAAGCTTCAATTGATCAACCCTTAGGGTTTTAGGGTTGATCGATCCGTGGGTGGCGTCAGGTATCCACCGGTACTACACAGGTAGAACTAGGGCTACAAACTTACGCAAGTTAGGCGAGCACGAAACCCGGATAAACGACTATAAGTCATTTGGTCAACTTAAGGTTTATAAAACCTTAAGGTCGACCGTGAATGGAGCGGAGGGAGAGGGAATTTGATTGGGGATTAATTAGAGGAGTGAATGAGGACCATAGAAAGCCCTTGATATTTATAGAACACCAAGGAAGGTTTTAGGAGGATTAGTAAACATAATCCTTCTCCAACAATTCACCTAGTTTAACATAAAGTCAAACTAATCCCCCTCCCATAGGGACGAATGACCAAACAGCCCAATAAGGGTTTATGTTTGGTCTTTTGTTAGTTATTACCGTCTAATATTCATCCCAAATAAATATTAGACTTCGGGTAATTATCGTTTTAATGAAAATATTGCCATATTTTCATTTTCAAATGAAATATTTATGGATTTTTGTTTCCACTTCATTTCCATTTCATTTCATGAACTCATTTCTTATTTTCACTTGCATGTTCTGTTTAGTGTGCACCGGTGTGAACCTTCAGAATTTTTGTGAAGGCAAGTGTGAAAGTGGTTGTGTTGTTTGCACACAAATCCTTCAGACTCCCACTTGTGCAGATACAACAACATTACGAATCTTCTTTCACCGTACCAAGAGGTCCTGAGTAAGACATTGAAGTACATCATTCACAGAAACCGATTCAATACCCAAGTAGTCATTTCACCGTCGTTAACTACGCCTAGCTTAGTCTTGCTCAAACTTCAGGTTTGAGCCCACTCAAACTTCTGGTTGAGTCCATCATATATGACTGTAAGCTCCCGGAAAATTTCAAATGTCATTAACTATCTAATCATGAATAAAGCACGGATCTTGGAACGATAAAATTTTCTCGATATCGATTTTGTATATCATTTGGCATGTGCATTGTAAATCGTGAATTAAAAGCTCAAAATACACCGTTGTGACCCGATCGAATTTACCTCGACCTCGATAATAATATTTCTTTATTATATATAGATAATATATAAAATATATATAATAAACTTTTATTTTATTTTTTATCCTACCGGGCCTCTAAGCCCAACCCGATCCAACCCTTCTATTCTTTGCCTTGGGCTCATTTATTTGCAAACCAAACCAACCTAATTCATGTCTTGAACTTGGGTCTAGCCCATCCGTTCCACGCCCAAGCCGAGTCAACACCTTAAGTATTTTGTTACACTAAAATTTTCACATGTAATATTGATACATGGCTTCCCATGCTTCTGTGGTAGCAACGAGCAATCAAACTCAACACAACTCAACCACACTTTGATCAATCTAACATATACGTGTGTGAGTAATCAAAGGAGACAAAAGATCCCAATAAAGCCACC
This sequence comes from Chrysanthemum seticuspe, assembly GCA_019973895.1. Taxonomy (NCBI): domain Eukaryota; kingdom Viridiplantae; phylum Streptophyta; class Magnoliopsida; order Asterales; family Asteraceae; genus Chrysanthemum; species Chrysanthemum seticuspe. The sequence continues at coordinate 198,903,955 of BPTQ01000008.1, read as the reverse complement.
CTAAAACAATATTAAATTAGGCCTAAATCACCCTTTGACCATTTGACCTCATTACCCACTAGATTATGTGTCACCCATGCTTATTTGTGACATGACAAAACCAAATCATGCCCCAAAATCCAGTTGCAAATCGAGCGTGCCCTTGACCCTCACACACAAATTTTATCCTTTCTTGGAACCATGAAGAAACACACATAAAATATTAGGAGAAGACATACTTGTTTTCTCTATATAACACAACTTCTAACACCTAACTTAAACATTACAAACACTCACACTTATCAACTCACTCAAAACAATTCTCTCATCTCAAACACAACTCGTCCACTGTGGAAAACGAGGTAAAGGAAAGGAAAACGCAAGTTTTGGTCATTGGTTTTGGATTTAAGGAACGAGGGGACAATCTTGGTCACGTTCATAAGTCGCTTGAGTCACGTTCATTTCTTCGATTTCATCACCACCCTTAGGGTGTTGTAAGTTCGTTCAACCCTTTTCACATTTCATTCTCGTTATTTTTGTTATCCTCATTATTATATCACACGTTAACATTTCATTGCACCTAAGTAATCTCGTAATCAACCATGTAAACATTTTATAACATTAGCATGAGAATTTAATACGTAAGAAACCAAGTAATACGCTTTTATTACAACTAAGCTCATAGCATATGGCTTGTACTAGTGGTAAACCCTCGTTACACTCTTTTTCTCAAAAGCCTTGGTCGCGTATAACCTATATCATCATCACCCAACGTGTTTTGCTAAATGAAACTTTAAGTACATGATATACCAAGTTAACGACACAAGAAACAACTTAAAAAAACTCTCTAAACCCTCCCTATGTCGCGTTTGCCTTTAAAAACACACACGAACACACATTGGGCCTTAAGGCCCAAACGAGTTAAAATCCGCGACCTAATTAATGTTTACCCGGCCTATTAAGCTTAAAAATGAGTCCGTAAGCTATAATAAGCTATTTATAAGCTAATATAAAAGTTTAATAAGTTAAACATAGTCGAATCATATTTTGGGACTAAAGTTGCAAATGTTTTAGTGTTCGGGTCGAAAGAGTAAGTTTTTGGAAAGTTAAAGGTGTAAACTTATAAGTATAACGTATGCATGGAAAGTCCAAGGTAGATTCTGTAAATAGGAGAAACTAGTTTAAAAAGGTAACTAAAGTTTTGTGTCAAAAATGAAAACTTTGAAACTAGAAGGTCCGAATGTGTAAATATACTTTTTGGAATAATTTTGTAAAAATAGACTTTATGAGGGACCAAAACTGTAAATTCTGAATAGTTTGAGTAAGAAATGCATTTGGGTATAAATTGTCATTTTTCCAAAGTATAAGGGCCAAACTCGTATATTTTATAACTTGAGGGTAAAAAGTATAAATTTGGAAAAATATTTAGAAAACTTGTAAACTTGTATCGGTTTCATAAAAACGAGTATTTTTATGACCTAGTGTTCATAACGAGAATTATTACATCGATATCTAACTAAACTTATATATATTTATAAGTATATATAAATATATGAAAACGTTATAAAATATCGACACATCTTAAAGTGAATAAACTAAACTCTTGGCAACATCATTATAAATCGACAACGGGGAACATTTCACTTATATATAAGTGTGAACTTTTGAAGAATAACAGACTAAGTCGATATAGCACGTATTTTGAACTTGAACTTTAAGCACTATCCACACAAGTGAAAACAACGCTCTATTGAATTGTATATTCAATGCTCTATTATTTTGGTCGTGAACCAAATGTTTACCATTATTCTAAGACTTGCCATCTCGTTCGTAGGTTCCGGGTTTGAGCTACTGCTATATCACACTTGATCTCTTTGTGCTTATTCACTATCGCTAAGGTGAGTTCATAGCGTCGCTTTTACTTATATTTACAAACCCCACGAGGGAGATACATGCTCTAAACTAGAACACAAGGTTTTTACAACTGTTCGCTACTTGATTATTGGTATTGCCTAAGTTATTAGCCGAAAGACTCCTGCATCATGAACCATTAGTCACTTGCGAGTGAACGCAAATATCGTGAATAGTACTATGGGAAGTAATGACCCCGTCTTGGTTATCGGAAATAACTGGGGCGCACCATATTTGAATTGCATTAGGTAATTGGCTATTACCTCCTTGAGGGCAAACTGTTACGTACACCAGTAATTCGGTGTATGCAGTTGAGTATTGATTGCATGAGCTTAGCGCATAATGTGACAACCCGAAGTTTTTCGACTATTATTAATAAGTTATTTTATCAGAAAATGCGAATTTATTACTTTCTGATTATTATAACTTAAAAACGAGAAGTCAACTCGTGTTTTTCGAAGTCCCGGCACCACACGCATACCGACACCATAAGTATTGGCACGAAAATTATTTTCTAATTTCAAGATAATATTAATGTTGTATTAATTCACTCGTCAAAACGCTTCCAAAGATATAAAATTTTTAGTTTACGGATAACCGAAACGGAATTTTCATAGGAATACGTAATCACTTTCGGAATAAATTATACAGTACGGGGTGCACATAATACAATTAATAATAAAAATAAAACTAAAAATAAAATATAAACCACTCTACTTTTCCCCTAACCCCACGCCTACCTCCCAATCTTATCAGATTCATATTTTTTTTAATATTTGTCTCCTCCCTTCTGAAAAAACCTATGCACGCCTCTTCTCCATATGGTAAACCTCTCTTTCACTTAAAAAACCCTAAAACTTTCTCTCCCTAGGGGGCGAAATCCGACCACCCATCCCCTACCATACTAACAAAAAACTTCCATTAAATCTGCCTCTCTATTGTTCTTGTGAATGATATGCAATCGGTTTTAAGGATAGTTATCATCTGGGATGGGGTGTGCCATTGATTTTCATTCCTTTTATCCTGATTTCGTCTCCATATTTTAAACCCTAATCGTTTTGTTTGTAGTCGGTTTTTTAGTCGACTATAAACTCTAACTAATCTTTAATGCTAATCGTTCCTATGTGGATTAGTTTCCTGTTTTAGGGTTTCGGATTTGGTGCTCAAAAGATATATCTACAGCCGCCTTTAGGGTATCTTTTTGAATCGATATGTGCATGGTTTATGGAATTCGGTTCTGACTTGTAATTTATAGATCGATCTCTTGTTCCTTTGGTTGATCTATGTTGAACGATTATAAAACCTTTTGGTTTTTACATTCTATCGTTTTTGGTGCTTTATGCTGGAAGTATACCCTCGCTAGGGTATTGTATATCTGCTGGTACGTGTTCCATTACGATGTTGTGGTTATGGACGTGGGTTATGGGAGAGAGGCTGTCTAATTGGATGTTAAGGTTTTGATAACCCTATGCAACGACCTGGGATTTACTGGTATTATTTCATATATGATGTCTAGTATCTGGTCGTAGGTTTTCGTGATGGTATGTCAAGTGCTATTCGAACAATCATGGACATGTTTGCTGATTCTTACTTTGGTCTTGGGTTCGTATTAGCTGGAAGTTAGGGTTTGTCACCCTATGTTTATGTTTTTTGCTCGGTATCACACTCATTTGTTGTTGCTCCTGGTGCTTTGATTATTTGATGCAGTACGGTTCATGATTGTGGTTATTTATGTTATAGATGGAAGTTAAGTTTGAAGGGTCTTGTTCAAAACCCTTTGTATCACCATGTTGGTTTGATCAAATTCGATTTGCTATGGATTCCACTCTTATCAGGTTATTAGATTATGCTTCATGCATAATACTAATAGAAGTCGCAAATGGATTTGGTTTGGATTATGCACTTGGAAGTTGGGGAAACTTGGTTATGGGTTTCTTCATATACAAGATCTGGATCGCTAAGATGACGAAGAAGATTCAAGTGTTTCTTTGAGTTGTAATGTATTGTATTTTTATTTTTAGTCATTGTTAGTTATTTGGATTTGTAAGTTATAAGAATGGCCTGTCATTCTTATATAGTGGTTTGGTCGTGTCCTAAGGGACTGAGATGAGGGACTCACTCTCATACATTGTACTTCATTGTTTTTTGGTTAATATACTTTACCAGGGTGCATGAATACTCCCCTTTACCAAAAAAAAAAAAAAAAAAAAAAAAAAAAAAAAACTCTTTTTCACTTTCTATACCTAAAAACCATCGCCCCTTATTTTCTTGATAATCTTGCTTCATCCATCACTTTCAAATCACAAGTCAAACAAGTAGATCGATCTATCATTTGTCAACTGTTGCTCTTCTCTCCACACAAAGTCACGGGTTTGTCTTAAAGATTGAAGAGGATTGTTACTTTTCCCAAAAGAAGGTGACATCAAAGTCGAACCATGAAAAGAGAAGGCTAAACTTTCCATTTTTTTATATTTACCACCGATCCACAGGGGAATCACACCAATCTCATATCCCAACCTACACAAGAAAAGTTTTCTAAAGAGGTGGTAAAGCTTTGGTGGTTCCTGCTTGGATCCGGGCCTGGTTGGATTTGTGTTGGTTTGTCGTGTTTTCCTTCAGATCGACTCTCCTGTTGTTGTAAGGTCCTTATTTGATGTCTTATTTTTCTCGATTTATTATGTTATTGATGATTGTAAAAAATTGTTGTTTTGATTATGTTAGTGAATCGATATTGATTTTTTTTACCGATTGATATGTATGCTTTAGGAAACTGGTTTTTCTATTATCATTAATTAAAGCTTGTGTGGTAAAGTAACTTTGGCTTGTGGAAGTGTTATACATTTTGCAAACTGGTTATCCTTCTCTTTCTTTTCTTTGGGTCGTGCGAAAATAGTCTCAAGGCGGTTTGTTTTGCTCGGATTAAGGACCTCAAGTCCAGTACATTGGAGTATATTTGGTTTGAGTCGTAGTGTGAGGTCGAGTGTGATCGAGTTCCTCATACTCGAGCTCGACAAAGAAGCATGTGTCTTACCACCCTATGTCAAAATTTACTCAAGAAGCATAGTAAAGTGTAACATGAGTTTAAAGCAGTCCAGTAGTAAAAATTTATTAAGTACTTGTATTTATAAATTAGGTCAAGCCATCAAAGGTTAAAAGGAGATATTGTTGATTTTAGTTGTAGTCTTGGTCGAGACCTACTGTGGACGAACCACAGTGGAGAGGTCGAGGTTATCCCTTATTGATAAGTGTTATAACGGGCGGGTATGGTTGTGTCCTCCATCTTCTTTTGTGGCCACGCACAAACTGAAAGAAAGAAATGTTTGTAAACTAGCTTCTATTTTGATCTTACAAATTTCATTTTCTTGATGACCCGAGGCCCAACAAGCCCAATGGGGTGGTTGTAAATCGGGCCCAAGGCCCATTTCATACTAATAGTGTATTGGTCATTCAACATAGAGTCCGTTTAGTGTTATATTTAAAAATAACGTAACCCGTCATACCTATATATATACAGTATATAAAAAACGCGACATACCTCGAAACTAAATATTTCATGACATTTACAATATAAGGTTAAATCATGAATCAAGCTAACGAAAATATAGACTTTAAATTATTGGTTAACGGAACTTTAATAGCAAATAAATAAGTTTTATAAAAATTTCAACACTCATCTTATACAAATATATAAACGGGTCATACCCAGTTTTCGTCAAAATATATATACTTAGCATGTTTTATGCATAACTCATAGCTACTAGTTTACTTAAATACATTTTTTTTAAATATGGTGATTACACAAACATATATTTTTTTTGAAGTAACGAAACGTTTATACACACATTTTATAAACTAGTTTCATAAACTATCAACACTCTAAAAGAAGCCATTTATATACTTTTAAGCTAATACTTTATATAATCTTACTATAATATTTCTATTACCGGCAACGTCTAGTACTTATTTAAAATTACTTTTCGTGCATCGTTTTTCTAGTTATTGTCAAACCTGAGACTTAGTCATCTTTAATACCTTTATGTTTGTTCACTTCCAAGAGCCAATACTTGCAAATATTTAGAAAACTATTTTTAAACGCTGCCACACAAGCAACAACAAAACTTTTATTAAACCTTGTCGAGTCATAATCATGAATAAAGACTAAACCTCTGTGCTAATCTAGGTTGCGTGTCGGTGCCACACACTAATACTTGACCCTGTTCAGACTGCGTTACTGAGGTGGGTTTCACAGTCCACCTTTTTATCGTTTTGTTTATTTGGGGTGAAATGCATGAACTTAAATCTTAAACTATATTTTTGTTCTAAATTATGAACTTATTTGGACTATTTGATATAACATGAACCCTTTGACTTATTATGACCTTATGACTTGTTCCTGATCCCTTAGTATGCTTAGATCTATAATGTGCCTTACGTGCTAAGTCTTAAAGTCTCCATTGTTCGGAGCAGCCTTGAATTGATAATATATAATAGTTTTGTACTGTGCAAGTCTCCCTCTGAGCGACACTAAGTCTCCGATAGAGCAATGTCAAGCCTCCTTTGTCGACAGGAGCAACACAAAGTCTCCCTTGTTCAGAGCAGGTGTGATCTATTATATATTAGGCATTCTTATTGTGATTTATTATGATCATATGTGTATTAATTATCAGGCATACTACTTGAATTATGAGAGTGTATGTGAACTTATATGTTACAAGTCTTGTATGGGCGGGACTTGTAACACGGAGAGTTCACAGGACATTTTCCAGACAGACTTTCTAATAATAGTTTTCATAAAACCTGTGTACTCACCAACTATTTTCATAGTTGACCCTTTTTATCATGCATTTCAGGTGATCGTTGATTAGCATATTTTATGAAGAATTTAAATAAAGGAGTCGTCACAAGTCAACTGGGTCGTTATGTATTAAAGTGTCTCTTTTAAATGTCGAGCTTTATGTTTCAATTGCCAAGGTCGGCTAGAACCTTGTTGTAATGTTACAATATTTCTTTAAATTTAAATTATGGTATTGTACAATGTCTCTTTGCGATGTATATTGATTTGGTTGCACCTCGCGTTTCCGCCTCTGGCGAGGTGTGAAAGATTGGTATCAGAGCCGGAGGTTATAATGAATGCCGGTTTTTCTAAAATAAAAATCGCAACTATAACCAAAATAAAATTTTCTTAAAACACTAAACATCATACGTGTCGACTAACACCAGAATTGCATCGTTACCCCTAAATTATGCATAGCCTTTACACCTATGCATAATTTAGGAAGAATCATACATTGATGGGATTAATAGTATCGAATCGTGTTTGGTTGGGGCTTAAGAGTCTGATCACCTGGAATTGCATTAGTCACGTGAGTATGCATAGCATGTTCATATGTTCACTAGACCTTATATATATTTTATATGCCCTCTCTTTGCTATATGTTTTGACCCGATAGGCTAGGCACGTCTTTGTTCCCGTCACATTACACTAGACCTTATATATCAACAATGAAGCCCCAAGATACAGTGCTGCTGAATTGGCGGATCTCCTCACTCATATTGTCGCACACATTGATGTAGGACGAGCCAATGAGGGAGCTGGTAGCTCGACCAATGGCCATGGGTGCAGTTATAAAACCTTCATGTCATGCAAGCCAAAGGAATTTCATGGCACCGAGGGCGCCATTGGCCTGCTATCCTGGTTTGAGTATGTCGAGTCGAAACTCAGCATCACTAAATGTGCTGAAGGAGATAAGGTCGAGTTCTCTTCGGGTCTACTCCAGGGTCGAGCACTGACTTGGTGGAACAACCAGCTACAGACCAGAGGGAGAGAAGCTGAAAACGGATTATCTTGGGAAGAGTTTAAGAAGTTACTAACTGAGGAGTATTGCAGAAAGGATGAAGTACAGAAACTGGAAGCAGAATGCTGGAACCATTTGATGGTAGGAGTAGAAGTTGACAAGTACACAGCTCGCTTTCACGAGCTAACCAGAATGGTTTCTCACATGGTCTCTACTGCGGAGAAGCTGATTGATCAATACATTTAGGATTTAATCCCTGAGATCAGGAGGGATGTCACCTCATCTAATCCAACTACTCTGCAAGCTGCTGTAGGAATGGCATACCGCTTGACTAATGATGTGATCAGATCTGGAGGACTAACAAAAGGAAACGACAGTGGACGAAAGCGCCAGGAGGACCAGCAGGGAAGCCGAGACCAAGACCAGCAAGACAAGAAGCAACGTGTAACCAGGAACTATGGAGCGACGACTCAGGAGCGCAGAGGATATGCAGGTCCACATCCTAAGTGTACTCGATGTAACCTCCACCACTTAGAAAACTGCCCAAGGTGTAACATATGCAAACAGACAAGCCATCTTAGTTGGAAGTGCTCAAGCAAAAATGAAAACCAAGGACAAAAGCCAGCATGTTACGAGTGTTGGAGTCTGGACCACCTCCGGAATACGTGTCCTAAGTTGAATAGGGCACAAAAGCCGACGCAGGGTAACATGACTCTCGCCTTAGCCATTGATGGAGATAACCCAAACCGTGGAGGCAATATCCGCCCAGCTCGGGGTCGAGCATACTTCTTGGGCACTAAGGAAGCTCGCTAAGACACAAGCACGGTGACGGGTACATTCTTTTGATCACCCACTCTATTTCATTATCTTCTGGTTCTAGTTCATGGCACTGATTAGTGTAGAACCTAGCGACTTGAGTCTTAGATAAATTTTAGCCTTCTCACTAATCTGAACCACCACTATTAGTTGAATTTATTGGTTTAAATGATTTCAAACTCGAGCCAAACTTTCAAAAGGTCTCTTACAAAGATGAGAAGCCTTATCTTTCTGACAACTTGTTTCCTAACTTGATCTAGTGACAGTTCTTGTTTGATGAGTTGCGACAATCAAGTTAGAATTAAGTTGTTACTCAACCTACACAACTTAAACACATGACCAGTCAGGTCGAAAAGTTGTGAGAATTCACCAACTAAGAGTCTTTTGAAGGCAAAGCTCGAGAATGAGAAAGTTCGAATCATGAGAGCGTGCGCCTGTAGGGCAGACTGACTAAATCTCGAGGACGAGATTCTTTTTAAGGATGGCAGACTGTGACAACCCGTAGTTTTCCGACTATTATTTAATAAGTTATTTTATCAGAAAATGCGAATTTATTACTTCCTGATTATTATGACTTAAAAACGAGAAGTCATCTCGTGTTTTCCGAAGTCCCGGCACCACACGCTGTGACAAATCGTAAATTCCTCGATGCGTCGTAATTGGAGAAACATCAATTAGAGCGATCATTTTAACTAAATTGAGATACGAGTCGTAGTATATATCGTTTTTATTGGAAATAATATTTTAAGAACAATGGCGTAACTCCCGAGTCACGAATCCTTCGTTTGCTAGCTCAAACGAGTCCCGCAGGTAATATTACAAAAGTTTTATAAAGTTTCATCTAGGGTCCTTGTGATAAGTTTCATTTATGCCCTTGTGGTTTTGAGTGTACAAGTTTGGCCCCTCCTTGGAGTATAAATACCCCTAACCACTCACACATCTCCCATTTCCGCACTTTCTTTCTCTCACTACAAAACACACACACCCAACCCTCCTCTCTCCCTCTAGAAAATCCGGCCACCCTCCCTAGGGTTCCGGCGCCGTCAACTTTTCCGGCCAAAATTCCGGCGATCTCTAATAAATACACCACCCCTCCTAGATGATAGATCGGGGTCTTGTGACCACATTTATGCACCATACGCACGTTAAACACCCGGTACGCGCCCTAGATCTCGCTTTTCAGTTTCGAATCTCTAGGGTTTCAAAGATAACGAGTCAAAAAGGATCTTGCTTGGGCTTGGTATACGAGTTGTACTCGTATGTGACACCAATGATGCTCTCGTCTCTCTTTCTCTCTCGGTAAACCCAACCTATCGACACTCTTTTATTCTTTCTTCTTTCTTTTCTTAAACGAGTATATATATTCGTATATATATATATATATATATATATATATATATATATATATATATATATATATATATATATATATATATTAGATGTGTTGTTTTTGTGGTTACAAGTGCTAAACAAGACTATAAAATGTTTTTTTTATTATTCTGAACCGTATAGAAATTTGGGAATATACGTTGTTTTGATTTTTCTTCGTGTGGTTAAGGAAACTGTCGAAGTATTGTGTGGTTCATCGAGTGGGTCGAGTTTGACCTAAAGGTTTTTCTTTGATTCTTGGTCGACTAAGGATTCATGGGTGATGGGTTAATTGTTATTGTTGGTGCTTAAGTGATATGGTGGGTCAAATCAGTTGCGGGTTGGGTCAAGGGACCGTGATGGGTCAATTGTGTTGGGTTGGTATGGTAAAACACCACACGTCATTGGGTGTTATTTTGTTTTGGTCAAAAGGGTACCTTTGTATTGGTAAAGGATGACGGGGTTGGGTTTGACCCGAATGGTATTTTGGTGTTGAGTCGTCTTGGGTCATGAATTGAATAAATGACAAGGGTTAACTGGGTTGAGGATTTAACTAAACTAAGGGTTGATAAATGGTTATAAGTCGAAATAGGAGACGGGTAATACTTGGATTAGACGCAATAAGTAGTTATAAATCATAAAACGATGATAATAAGGAATATCGAAATAAATAAGTGGTAACCGGTATAGGCGATAGACTAAATGGGAACTATATGACGAGGTAATTATATATGAACCGTCAGTTACAAAAGGGATGAGAAATGGTAAATATTACAACTAGACACGTGGCTAATAAGTAATATCAAATATTATGTATAACATTGTAAAGATTGACTACGTTTTATAAATTAGAATAAAATTTGATATACAAGTTATATTGATTATAAGATGTACCTTATTAACTATTTTGGGATTAACCAAGTAAAATATATTAGAGTTGGAAATGAGTTTAATATATTTGTATCGGGATACTCGATAATAGACTTGATTTAATAAGTACTAATAAAAATAGTGTGGTAACATTAAAGAAACTAAGTTGCGTAATTAATAATTGATATCGATATTTCGTATAAGTTATGAGAATCAACTACGGGTTATAAATTTGGAATAATGTTTACTATGTGAGTTATATTGGTATTAAAATATACTTTGTTAAACGTTTTGACTTAAACGAGTTTAAATGTTTTATCGTCACATATTAACTAATAATGAGATAATTAGACATATATTGTCGACGAATACAGTTTTACTTAATTATAAACCTTTATCAACTATGATAATAACTTGTGTTTTATAATAAACAAGTTAACTTTTAGAAACTTGTTAGGAAATGTTATTTTGAGAAGACGATATGACAAAGATGTAATGTTTTGGAAACATTGAATAACGAATATGTCGTTATAAAACATTACAATGGTATACTTTATAAGAAGTACCTTCTATTAAACTTGTATAATTGTGAATGACGAATATGAAACCTTTATTAGTTGAATGATGAATGGAATTTATCTTTTGTTATAAACATGTACGTTAGGATTATTGGGTAAATTACCGAAACTTACTAATTAACCTATTTATCTTACATAAATAGTCGTCATCATTTCCTAGTCTTTGACTAGGTTGAGTATTGTCAAGTATTTCTTGACTTTGTCAATGTCTTTCCCTTTTTGGCGTGCGTTCTAGTTGGTATGTCTCGATTGTGTCAATGTCTTCTCCTCTTTTGCGTGAGTTGTACGCCGCGTCTATGTTTCTTACCACCATACAAAACGTCAAAACTAAACTTTTGAGATATTAATTATAAACTTTTGGGAACAATAATAGGCTTTTGAATGTAACAACATGAATGATCCACGAAAACTACAACACATTACTTTCTTGCAACTTCTTTATCGTATAAGCTGTATTTTAAGATAATCGTATACACATTAGGTTGCGTCAACTTTTTTTTGGGTAAAGGGTTGCCCCGGTAAATATTATTACGCCAAAAACATTAAAGTACAAAAGGATGAGGGTGACTTCCCTCATCTCAGTCTATAAGGACACTTACATGCAAATAAAGCAACAAACCTACCAACTATATAAGAATGACAGGCCATTCTTATAACAAACACAATAAGACAAACTACCTATGACGACCCTTCAGGCGACTATCATATGCCTGATAATCATAACCATCATAGGACTGCAAATCATCTAGAAAGCCAGCACCCGGTAGGACCTCAGGCATGCAAACAACATCTTCATCTGACGAATCAACTAAAGACAAGGATGAACTTTCCATACGTGTAGACTCATTATGAGTCTTAGAGAATTACTCCCACAAACTTCCATTACCACTTACCGCAGGTACAACACTAGTAGAGACTTCACACACGGTAACCTTCTTGTCACTATCATGTGGTACCAACACCTCCACCATACTCGGACCATCATCACCCTTAAATTCACCAAAGGTAACACCAATCGAATCATCCTTTGAAGGTTGATCCAATGGGGCAGCCTCCAAATTACGTTTAGTATCTTTGGCACTCTTCTTAGTAGCAGGTTTAGAAACAGGTTTATATTCAAAATTGGCCTTTGGTTTGAAAGACCGAGGCCTTTGATTAACTTTCGCAGCCTTATTCCCAACCTTTTCCAAGTGAACACCCCGATTATCACCAACATCTTTATAAGTCGAATCTGAACCCCTAGTAGTCTGTTTTCTCCTAAGAGGGCAAGTTGTAACACCCCCAAAATACCGCAGCGGAAGACTGTGTCAGTGGGGTGCTACTTCATAATACAAAGTACAAGTTATAGAAAACGACCTCTAAATGAGACGTTTTGAAAAGCTACCATTCGATTAATGAAATCAGAGTTACAAACAATGAGGTCCCAAAGTATAATACATAAATGTTTCGAATCGTAAATGATAAAAGCATAAGTCTTCAAAATATGTCGTGCGACTCTAAGTTCCATGCAACAGCTATCGTCTTATGTCCTGAGATAAACATGCTAAAGTGTCAACACAATGGTTGGTGAGTTCATAGAGTTTGTTTTGAATAAGTTGAAAAGCCTTGAAAGAATGTTTACACAGCAAAGGCATTGTAAATCCACTCAGTTCCAAGTTCCGCCATAAAGAACTTGCAACCTGTGTGTTCACAACCCACTGCCAAAATATAGTTTGCACAATACACCGGATTATATTCACCCATGGTCAAGAATCCGCACACATGGGCGGGGGCATCCCAAATAGTACTATATTAATCCCAAGGTCATGAATCGGGTACACAAGGGCGGGGGCTACCCGACTTATAGTACTATCAATACCTCTCCGACAGCATAGAGTATTGTCGCACGTTTGTAAATACAATTCATGTATTTAGGCAAGTATTTCCAAGCATGTAAAACGAAATCAAGTGTAACGAAATCAAGTATAATGTAATCAAGTATAATGCAATCATGTATAATGCAATTAAGTATAATGTTTTGAGTATTTATACAAGTAAAAGCAAGTAGTTGAGCATGTATCTCCCTCAAAGAGTTTAAAACAAGTATTAAAATGAGTAAAAGTGGGGCTACGAACTCACCTTATAATAACTGATGAATGATACTAGAAAATTGGGCAGCGCTTCCGCATCTAAATTCAAAAATCCATTTCCTAAACTATAAAAACCTCTAAATCACCTCATATCTACCCCATAACTATCCCGATAGCTTCAAAAACAAAAACCCATCTTTAATATTGCCCGATCTATTCTTGCAAAAGTTTTGAGAATTTCTTGGGACCCACAGCTCCAACCCACCATTGTGTAGCTCTTAATCCAACCGCGGAAATACAAAATAAACTTAATTTTTACGTAGAGAATACTAATGCCTTCAACTTATGTGTATAACTCGGAGCCTGAAAATCAAGTATGGAGTGTGTATGGAGGGTGGCGACATCAAAGAGGAGGGGGAAAATGTGTGTGTTTTTCTGTGAAATAAAATGAACTAGTTTTCTTTCTATTTATAGGAAAAATATCTGAAAATATCTAGATATTTTGATGAATAGTGTTTAGATATTTTGATGAATAGTGTTTAGATATTTTTATTAAAATATATTATAAGAAAATATCGTAGATATTTATAATAAAATATATTATAATAAAATATCTTTAGATATTTATAACAGTAACTAGATATTTATATATTAAGAGTACAGAGTACATCGTTTATGCATAAAAATCATGTAAAAGTACTTACTTGTTCAATTTAGGCGAAATTAGTAAATAATAAAAATTACGGTGAATAGTAACTCGTGAATAGTAATTTGTGAATAGTAATTTATGAATAGTAATTTTCGGGAAAAAGTTTGAGTTTAAATAATGACCCAAAATGTGATGAATAGTAAAAATGAATAGTGACATTGAATAGTAAAAATGAATAGTGACCCGAAAATACGAATTGTTACAGTCTCTACCCCTTAAGGGAACTTCGTCCCGAAGTTCTGTTGATGTCAACTACTTATAGCGTGTCTAAGAAAAGTGTGGTCTCTAAAACAGTGGGGTTCTCTCTTATTCAACAAGAATAGTGTATGGGTTACGTTGTAATACACCCATAATGTGGTTAGGGAATCATATCGGATGAAAATAAGCCCACTTATTTATAATTCATTACTTACATAAAGAAGCGTCCAAATTTATGTAAGTAATGGATTATGAACTTATGGTTCGGTGGTTTATAATTTCTTTATTTGAATAAAGAAGCGTCCCAATACATTCAAATAAGGAGATTATAAATCATCCTACTTAAGATTTTCCGACACAAAACTCACTTTCTGAGACAGATAATAAGATAACCAAGTCATCAAATGTCTAAAGCTAAGTAATAATATTATTTAACTCAAATCTCATGTCTCATCAAACAAGAACTGTCACAAGATAAAGTTAAATAATTAGTTATTACTGAGCTCCATATTTTTAATGACTCGATTAAATTATGTGGTTTCCTTATTATTACTAAAGTCATATCATCCAACAACGTGGATCTAAGCAAACAACTAACAAGAAGCATATGCGCACGAAGTGTGTGTAAGGCAATTATAGTGGAGAGTCTTAACGTATAAAGCAGTTATAGTCTAGGCTCTTAAATGCAACCTAGTTCTCTATAACCAATGCTCTGATACCAATCTGTAACACCCCCAAAATACCGCAGCGGAAGACTGTGTCAGTGGGGTGCTACTTCATAATACAAAGTACAAGTTATAGAAAACGACCTCTAAATGAGACGTTTTGAAAAGTTACCATTCGATTAATGAAATCAGAGTTACAAACAATGAGGTCCCAAAGTATAATACATAAATGTTTCGAATCGTAAATGATAAAAGCATAAGTCTTCAAAATATGTCGTGCGACTCTAAGTTCCATGCAACAGCTATCGTCTTATGTCCTGAGATAAACATGCTAAAGTGTCAACACAATGGTTGGTGAGTTCATAGAGTTTGTTTTGAATAAGTTGAAAAGCCTTGAAAGAATGTTTACACAGCAAAGGCATTGTAAATCCACTCAGTTCCAAGTTCCGCCATAAAGAACTTGCAACCTGTGTGTTCACAACCCACTGCCAAAATATAGTTTGCACAATACATCGGATTATATTCACCCATGGTCAAGAATCCGCACACATGGGCGGGGGCATCCCAAATAGTACTATATTAATCCCAAGGTCATGAATCGGGTACACAAGGGCGGGGGCTACCCGACTTATAGTACTATCAATACCTCTCCGACAACATAGAGTATTGTCGCACGTTTGTAAATACAATTCATGTATTTAGGCAAGTATTTCCAAGCATGTAAAACGAAATCAAGTGTAACGAAATCAAGTATAATGCAATCAAGTATAATGCAATCATGTATAATGTAATTAAGTATAATGTTTTGAGTATTTATACAAGTAAAAGCAAGTAGTTGAGCATGTATCTCCCCCAAAGAGTTTAAAACAAGTATCAAAATGAGTAAAAGTGGGGCTACGAACTCACCTTATAATAACTGATGAATGATACTAGAAAATTGGGCAGCGCTTCCGCATCTAAATTCAAAAATCCATTTCCTAAACTATAAAAACCTCTAAATCACCTCATATCTACCCCATAACTATCCCGATAGCTTCAAAAACAAAAACCCATCTTTAATATTGCCCGATCTATTCTTGCAAAAGTTTTGAGAATTTCTTGGGACCCACAGCTCCAACCCACCATTGTGTAGCTCTTAATCCAACCGCGGAAATACAAAATAAACTTAATTTTTACGTAGAGAATACTAATGCCTTCAACTTATGTGTATAACTCGGAGCCTGAAAATCAAGTATGGAGTGTGTATGGAGGGTGGCGACATCAAAGAGGAGGGGGAAAATGTGTGTGTTTTTCTGTGAAATAAAATGAACTAGTTTTCTTTCTATTTATAGGGAAAATATCTGAAAATATCTAGATATTTTGATGAATAGTGTTTAGATATTTTGATGAATAGTGTTTAGATATTTTTATTAAAATATATTATAAGAAAATATCTTAGATATTTATAATAAAATATATTATAATAAAATATCTTTAGATATTTATAACAGTAACTAGATATTTATATATTAAGAGTACAGAGTACATCGTTTATGCATAAAAATCGTGTAAAAGTACTTACTTGTTCAATTTAGGCGAAATTAGTAAATAATAAAAATTACGGTGAATAGTAACTCGTGAATAGTAATTTGTGAATAATAATTTATGAATAGTAATTTTCGGGAAAAAGTTTGAGTTTAAATAATGACCCAAAATGTGATGAATAGTAAAAATGAATAGTGACATTGAATAGTAAAAATGAATAGTGACCCGAAAATACGAATTGTTACACAAGTATCGTCCTCATGGTTAAACACATTACATTTAGAACATCGAGATGGCCACCATTCATATTCGACTTCAAGAACTTCCATATAATGACCCTTGACCAGCGGCAAAGGTATAGCCATGTCAATTGATTCCAAAACAGCATTATCAGCATATAACTCAATTAGAACCCGTGCATAAGAATAACGACCCCAAGGATTACTACACATAGCTCTAGTACCTGCATCCATTCGTATAATACGACCAAGCTGTTGTGCAATCAAACCAATACCAACTTCAGAATATGCAATCGCTGGTACATTATGAATTACAATCCATACCGGTACCTTAGTAATCTTCTCCCTCTCCAACCTTGTATTAGGAACCCAAATTTTCAAGAACATGGGATTCGATTTGATAAACCAAGGACCACACTCAAGCACCTTAATCATACCCTATTGAGTCTTGAATTTGAAAAGGAAGAAATCATTACGCAACATTACACATTCAAAACCAAACTTAGCCCATGCATGCTTAACATAATCTTCAACAATAGGAAAAGCTAACCGTTGCCCAAGGAAATAGCCGCATAATGTATGATCAAATTTAGAACGCATATCATCTACAACGGCTAAAGGGATAACAACATTAGCACCACCAATATTACACCCATCTACTGGCCTTTTTCCCTTATCCTTAGACGTACCAATATTAGCGGCCCCCAACGAATCAGGTTTAACAACATTAGTATCCTTAGGAATATCAGAATTAGGACCAATGGAACTTACAACATCACGTTCAGCAGGAATAGGTTCAGAAACAACGGGAGGTATAATTGGTACCATTGAAACAGAACCAACATCATTAGGTAGTGTGAAACTACCCGTTTTTCCAACCAAACCTGCACTTTTAAGTATAGACTTTAATGGCTTACCCTCAATCTTGCCATCGATATTGTTAATCTTAGTAGCTAACCCATTCGTCTTGTTAGACTTCATTCCATTAAGAAAACCATCTCCATCTCTCCAAACCCACTTAAACAAATATACCTTACAACGGCAAAACCCAAAACGCACTTACAAAATCCAAAACCCTAGATCAGGCTACTTGCACTCAGAAAGAAACTAAACCTTAAAGAGGTTTTTTTTTGGGTAAAGGGCATTCCACCCGGTAAAATATATTACACCAAAAAACGTTTAAGAACAATGGAATGTGGCTGACGTACCACATTAACCGCAAGCAATCGCTTACCACAACCACTAAATCATTTATGACAGGCCATAAATGACAACTAGCTAAAACCAAATAAACTACCAACCCACAACCAGCATAAAAAACCATACATAAAAACTTTATGCAAAAACGAAACGAATCCTAACTAAGACGAAAATCTTGAAGACCAGCAGCCTTTATTTGAGCAGGAGAGAGATCAAAATCATCATCATCATAATCATTGCGGTCACCTGTATCCGCTTTCCATTTCTCAGAAAGACTTTGCTCCTTACCGCCACCTCCAGAATACAACGTCCCAACGTGGTCATCAAACACTTCATCATCATCACTATCAGAAACTTCCACATTACCCACTTTAGAGAATGGGTTACCCACATTTGGATAAGTTGTATATGGAGAAGAAGAAGTACTAGGCTTGGAGGCCTTGACCTGCACCTTCTCTGACAAACCACTCACAAGCTGATCTTGTGATCCTTTCTCCTTCGGCTGAACCCCATCCACATCCTCCACCACCAAAGAGGCCAAAACATTAAACGAATTAGAAGCCTTCGAGTTCTTACTAGTAGATTGAACCTTAGGATCCATCTGTTTTGGTCTTCAAAAATTTGGTTTAGGCTTATTAAGCCTAACACCTCCAATAGGACGAGATTGAGACGAAGATGCCACATTCATCCTTTTGTACTTACGATTCCTAACCTCTATAAATCCCTCATCATGATCATCCACCGGACTAGATTCCTTAGCTGCCACATTAACGTTATTGCGAACAGTCTCCTTAACACGATTTGGGCAATCAAAAAGAGTATGCCCAAAAGATTTGCAAACACCACAATGTGGAGGATTCCATTCATATTCAACATCAATAATCGCTGTCGTAAAACCATTACCATCTTCATTCGGAATAGCCATAGTAACAATGCTCTTTAGTTCAGAATCTGCGCTTAGTTCAACTAAGGCGCGAGCAAAACTAATATGGCCCCATGACTCAACACATATAAAACTAGTAAAGGCATCCAACATAATAGGTTTCCCTATTTGCGAAGCAATCAAGCTTAAACCATCTTCCGAATAAGCAACCAATGGAACTTTATGCAATTTAATCCAAACTGGTACCTTGGTCACCTCATTCCTATTCAGGAGTAAAGTAGGAGTCCATTTGTTGAGAATAATAGGCGAGTTACGAATAATCCATGGACCTCGTTCCAAAACATGATCCACACCCTTCTTGGTAGCAAACTTAAAAATATACACACCATCACCGTTTTTCATAACCTTTTGCAAACCGTATTTTCCCCAAGTATTTTTAACATAACTTTGAACATTCGGGAAAGCAATCGTCTTACCAAGGAAGTAACCAACCAATGTATTCTCATATCGACATAGAACTTTCTCCATAACAGCCCTAGGAAGTACCGTATCATGGGACTCAACACGGTCCTCATTAACCAAAGACCTGAAATTCACCCTCGGACGTATACGAGTAGCATTTAGGACATTAGCAAATGAATGACAATTAGTTTGAGACTCACCCACTGTAAGATCAGCCCCCCGTTCATGCACCTCGTTAAGCTTATTTTCCTCTTTATGAACAACATCATTACCCATAGTAACTACTGGTTCAGCCGTGCCATCATTCGTACAAGCATTCCTCTCATCACCCACCTCGTTAACATCAGCTGGTTTAGGATGAACATCACCATGATCAGATGCAATTTTAGAAGCATGAACAACAGCACTATCATGATTAACTCCTGGTTCGTTTGCTGGTTCAATTGGAATGCAACCATCAACCACAGGTTCCTTCGTACAAGAAGACCCCACATCATCAACCACACCCACACTAAAAGTAGCCGCGTTATTAGCTGCTGATGTATTCGTAGAACCATCACCAACAGCCCCATCAGTAGCTTTAGTGGTAACCTCCACAAATTTCACACGACGATGCACTTTCATTGGCTTACCATCTTTTCCTAGCATTTTCCCATCAATGTTCTTCACTTTCGATGCTAAATTCTGTAACAAGGAGCCTGATTTCAGCCCTTCGATACTCTTCTTCACACTAGCACCCGTATTCAAAAAACCTTTGTCCATCTCTCCGTAACCCACGTACACAATTCAAAACAAGTAAACCACCAATCGAAAATAGCAATGTAAACAACCACATGAACGAACAGCAAATGAATTCCTTCACATACTAAAATGCAAAGGAAAAGTAACCTTAAAGAGGTTAGTTTAGAATTAAAACCAAAATCCTTGCATGAGATCGACCTTTTATATGCAAAGTCGATAAATGAACCGACTTATGGAAATCAAGGGATAATAAGGAGGATCGCAACAATATAAAATACCATGCAAATAATGACAAGAACAAGATGTAAATCAGCGATTTAATAAAAAAACGAACCGACCCACGATTTAATACAACCAACCAATGAATTGAGGTACCCACATGAGGAGGATAAAACAATTAAAGATTAATAGTGATATGTAATTAAATCATGGATAAGATGTACACTGATTTAGATTTTGCCGTCAACCAAATTAGCAAAACAACAAAAAAAACGAATCAAAGAAATAATAACACCGACCCACGATTATTAGAACCAATAAATTAAAGGATTAAGAATCGAAGGAGGTGTAAATCGTTAGGAATGGGATTCGTATTTTTTGTCATCAAAATTCGCCAAAGGAAGAGAGAACTTTGTAGGGTTTTTGGGATGTTAGGTTGCGTCAACTTTATTCTATCGTACTCGTCGTACCTTTTTCTGGATGCCATGGAGATTAGCTTTAGATGCCAGTCGTGTCAATAGTGAATAGTGCATTGTTGTGGTAAGGTGAGTTTCATAGCCCTTTCTAAGGTTTTCATAACTATTTTGGGGGAGAATACATGCTGCTTTTAACAAAATATAACTGGATATGTGAATATTATTTGGAATGACTGTTGTTTGGTATATTTGATTTGGTAATTGAACGTTTTATGTGTTTATGTGAATGCAAACTATTTTTTGGACCTGCCACTATTCTTTTGAATTGCTAATGTGTTGACTAGGAAAGGTTAGACATGCGAAATTTGTTGACTTAGACTAGGGTAGCATCTTTATGCTATAACACAATGCCTAGCTAAGAATAGACCGACCTAGACCAGGGTAGCTTGTGTTCTAGGCCTTGCTACGACCGTGTTGGCTAGAGTCGCTCGGGGCCCTGCATTGAGATCTCACACGTATTGGATTGATTATTGATTGGATTGATTATTGATTGGATGATTATTGATTGGATGGTTGTTGATTGGATTGATTGTTGATTGGATTGATTGTTGATTGGAATGTGTATTATAGATCTGCCTTAGTCGCACCTAGCAATTAAACTCTATCAGGTCCACTACTACATTTTGTAACTAAACTCTATGAACTCACCAACATAAGCTGACCCTTTAGCATGTGTTCTCAGGTTTAAGGCGATAGCTCACTATTGGAAGATGCTTGGCAAGGGGCATGGTCATAGGCGACTCTAATGAATAAACGGGACCGCTTTAATTATCTTTTGGGCCTATTTCCGCACTACTTTCATTAATGTAAACTTAATGATTTCAATTAATTAATCTTATTCTAAATAAATGGGATAAAAACCATTCTTTGTACCTTATGTTGTGATACCAAGATAGTAGCACCCAAAGGTTCGTAAGCTTCTGCTGGACCGTATTTCGGGGTGTTAAACACGCATACCGACACCATAAGTATTGGCATGAAAATTATTTCCTAATTTCAAGATAATAATAATGCTGTATTAATTCACTCGTCAAAACGCTTCCAAAGATATAAAAATTTTAGTTTACGGATAACCGGAACGAAATTTTCATAGGAATATGTAATCACTTACAGAATAAATTATACAGTATGGGGTACACATAATACAATTAATAATAAAAATAAAACTAAAAATAAAATATAAACTACTCTACTTTACCCCACGCTTACCTCCCAATCTTATCAGATTCATATTTTTTTTTATCTTTGTCTCCTCCCTTCTGAAAAAACCTACGCACGCCTCTTCTCCATATGGTAAACTCTCTTTCACTTACTATACCTCAAAACCATCGCCCCTTATTTTCTTGATAATATTGCTTCATCCATCACTTTCAAATCACAAGTCAAACAAGGTAGATCGATATGTCATTTGTCAACTGTTGCTCTTCTCTCAACACAAAGTCACGGGTTTGTCTTGAAGATTGAAGAGGATTGTTACTTTTCCTAAAAGAAGGTGACATCAAAGTCGAACCATGAAAGTAGAAGGCTAAACTATCCATTTTTTTATAATTACCACCGATCCACAGGGGAATCACACCAATCTCATATCCCAACCTACACAAGAAAAGTTTTCTAAAGAGGTGGTAAAGCTTTGGTGGTTCCGGCTTGGATCCGGGCCTGGTTGGATTTGTGTTGGTTTGTCATGTTTTCCTTCAGATCGACTCTCCTGTTGTTGTAAGGTCCTTATTTGATGTCTTATTTTTCTTGATTTATTATGTTATTGATGATTGTAAAAAGGTAAAAAGGAGATATAGTTGATTTTAGTTGTAGTCTTGGTCGAGACCTACTGTGGACGAACCACAGTGGAGAGGTCGAGGTTCATACCATTTACACTATAGGTTAAATCATGAATCAAGCTAGCGAAAATATAGACTTTAAATTATTGGTTAACGGAACTTTAATAGTAAATAAATAAGTTTTACAAAAATTTCAACACTCATCTTAAACAAATATATAAACGGGTCATACCCAGTTTCCGTCAAAATATATATACTTAGCATGTTTTATGCATAGCTCATAGCTACTAGTATACTTAAATACAAATGTTTTAAAATATGGCGATTACACAAACATATTTTTTTTTGAAGTAACGAAACGTTTATACATAAATTTTATAAACTAGTTTCATAAACTATCAACACTCTAAAAGAAGCCATTTATATACTTTTAAGCTAATACTTTATATAATCTTACTATAATATTTCTATTACCTGCAATGTCTAGTACTTATTTAAAATTACTTTTCGTTCATCGTTTTTCTAGTTATTGTCAAACCTGAGACTTAGTCATCTTTAATACCTTTATGTTTGTTCACTTCCAAGAGCCAATACTTGCAAATATTTAGAAAACTATTTTTAAACGCTGCCACACAAGCAACAACAAAACTTTTATTAAACCTTGTCGAGTCATAATCATGAATAAAGACTAAACCTCTGTGCTAATCTAGGTTGCGTGTCGGTGCCACACACTAATACTTGACCCTGTTTAGACTGCGTTACTGAGGTGAGTTTCACAGTCCCCCTTTTTATCGTTTTGTTTATTTGGGGTGAAATGCATGAACTTAAATCTTAAACTATATTTTTGTTCTAAATTATGAACTTATTTGGACTATTTGATATAACCTGAACCCTTTGACTTATTATGACCTTATGACTTGTTCCTGATCCCTTAGTATGCTTAGATCTATAATGTGCCTTACGTGCTAAGTCTTAAAGTCTCCATTGTTCAGAGCAGCTTTGAATTGATAATATATAATAGTTTTGTACTGTGCAAGTCTCCCTCTGAGCAACACTAAGTCTCCGATAGAGCAATGCCAAGCCTCCTTTGTCTACAGGAGCAACACAAAGTCTCCCTTGTTCGGAGTATGCGTGATCTATTATATATTAGGCATTCTTATTATGATCTATTATGATCATATGTGTATTAATTATCGGGCATACTACTTGAATTATGGGAGTGTATGTGAACTTATATGTTACAAGTGTTGTATGGGCGGGACTTGTAACATGGGGAGTTCACAGGACATTTGCCAGCCAGACTTTCTAATAATAGTTTTCATAAAACCTATCTACTCACCAACTATTTTCATAGTTGACCCGTTTTCTCATGCATTTCAGGTGATCGTTGATTAGCATATTTTATGAAGAATTTAAATAAAGGAGTCGTCACAAGTCAACTGTGTCGTTATGTATTAAAGTGTCATCTTTTAAATGTCGAGCTTTATGTTTCAATTGCCAAGGTCGGCTAGAACCTTGTTGTAATGTTACAATATTTCTTTAAATTTAAATTATGGTATTGTACTATATCTCTTTGCGATGTATATTGATTTAGTTGCACCTCGCGTTTCCGCCTCTGGCGGTGTGTGAAACATAATAATCTGTGATTTTCTATGATAAGTTGTTAGTTTACAATTATCATGTTCTTGTGTTCAACTGAGTTACTATAAACCTATGGATTCACTCAACATTGTTGACCTTTTAAGCATGTTATCTCAGGTAATAATTGAAGAACATCTCTATGGCACGGAGTGGGCATTGCAAGACCTTTTATCATTGTGTAAACATAAAGTTATCATTTTCTACAAACTCATGATCTATCTTTTTTGTACCATCAAAAACAATTTGGAAGTGTTTTGTAACAAACTATGAGTTTTTCTTGAATGATAACAACTTTTATTAAAACGTCTATTTTTGAGTCATTTTCTATGAATAGTGACTATGATCCATCAGGTAAAACCCCAATTAGCCTTCCGCTGCTACATTGATCTTTTGGGGGGTGTTACAGATTGGCATCAGAACTAAGGTTATAGAGAACCTAAGTGTTTTTCTAAAAACATTTGGACTATAACTACACTTTTGAAACGGGACTATTTTACACCACTACCCTATGCCCTTCGTGACCGCTCTATGACATCGAAATGCATTAGGATTAATGCATCACTAGAAATAAGATCATAAGTAAATTGCATACATTTTAGTTAGGCATGGAGATTTGCTTGGAAGATTGTGCACGACTAACTAAAATCTTGTTTATCACATCATTTTGGCATTTTACTTACATTACTATCTTTATGGGTTGTTAGAGTACCATGTCGTCCGCCTCACACCCAGTCATACTATCATCTGATTCGGATATGGAAGATGGGATGTCCTCTACTACCGTACCTATGCCAGTGAGCCCTATCCCAGCTTTACCGGTCATTGCTTCCGATGAGACCGAACCCTTCGAGGAGGGAGAGGTCGCACCGACCCCAGTCATTCCAGCTACACCTACTCATTCTGGAGAGAATTCTGCCAATGCTCCTATGACCTACGATCAGCTCATGCAATCGAAACAGTACCCGCATCAGATGTTGTAGCGAATGACGAGGCATCCGAGTCATCAAAGAGTACTGCATCTACATCAACAATCACCCCATCCTCATCCCCGTTACCGATTCATCGTCGACGAAGGAGAGTCAGAGTTCTAAAGCCTTATGAGCCTGAGCCTTTTGGTGTACCGTACAGACCGCATCCCAAATGTTTAATTTTCAAGCACACCGCTCAAAAGCGTGTGCGAGCACTCGCTATGCCTTTTGTATCTCCAGCAGATATCCCATCATCATAAGCTCATCCACCATCAGCTCCACTCACCTCACCACCTATGGCTACTTCACCACTACCACCACCCACTACATTCTTTCATCAGACCACTACGGTGCATGTATCATCACCACCGCTAGCTTCATTGCCTTTGAATATCCACAGTGAGCCCCTGCTACCGCTCAGGGAGAGAAACTATTTTCTCCCATCATCATCAGATCCGTACATGCAGGCTGTGACTATTGATATTCATCCTAGACCTCGAAAGAAGGTCGATGCCAGGCATTGGTCTTTTCTGTTGCCGGTCATGCGCCGATGGAGATCCAAAGAAGGTACTCCTAGCATTGTTGAACTAGAACCGGAGTTAGCAAATACTACCATTGGTGATGATGACGTAGAATCTACCAATGCCTCTTGTACCCGTGACTTCAATCGAATTTCCTCTGTAGTTAGCATTGAACACACGGTCTGGAGATCCAGAAAAAGTTCACGATGAATTTCTCGAGATTGAATTCCAATCTTAGGGATTCGCTACAAATGCCCCTCCTATCCTACTTGAGCTCAGTGAAAGCTCAATGACTACTCCAGCAAGAATCCTCCCAATGACAGGAGAACGTGTGTATCGCTCCACTCCTTTATTGGCCGCTCAACTTGTCAGACATGAGGACCATCTGAGTGAGATTATGGCACATGTTGATTAGATTCCCCTGGTCAGGATTGAGAGTATAGAGGAGGAGGTTGAAAACCTCGTAGTCGGCCGCTACTCCATGGACATTGTTTTTGATATGATGAGTACCCAAATCTTGAAGACTAGAGAAGTTGTCGCAGATCTGACCCAGAGACTCGAGACTGCTTGGCAGGAGGCCAGTGTCCTGAGAGAGACTGATGCAGTTAGAGAGAGGGCTATGCATCATGAGATTACATCTGTTCGTGCCCATACAACCATCTTAGACCGGAGACTCGACGATATCCAGGCTAGAGATAGAGCTAGGGATCAGCAGTTCGAGGAGTTGTCAGCTATGGTCAACGAGCTACGCCGTCATCTGAGGGACACACCGGGCGACTTATAGATCAGAGTCATCTTTGTTATCGCTAGTGACATAAAGCCCGCCATCTGTGGCATTAATACGAGGGCTTGTATCTTTTGGTTTGTAAAAACTATGGAACAAGAATATTAATGTTGTATTGATTGGTTACGACTTATGCTATGTACTGATGTTAATCTATGATATCGTGGTTGTATTCTTATATTCTTGTGTGTTTTGATTTCATCATTCATCGGTTGTGTAAACCGAGCCGATCATTATATTCTCATATATGTTATGATTTTGTTTTGACAAATCATGATTGACTTATTCCTGCTTATGACGGTACTATTCCATTGATTTAATGTGATGATCTTGACTATTATGATATTTATAATATGTAATCACTTGTATTATTATCGATGATTCTAAATTTTGGTGTTTATCTCTTGATAATTTTAGAAAAATGGTCAAGAAGAAAGCTACCTCATCTGCTACCATAACTCCAACCGCTGTTCGCAAGATATTCGCTGACAGTGTTAGTGCTGCTATTGCCAAACATGCTACTGAAGCTGCTAAAGCTGAAGCCGCACGCATTGCTGAAGCTGAACGTGTTGCTCAAGCGACACGTGAAGCCGAAGCTGTAACACCCCCAAAATTTCATAGCAGAAGCGTTCGGGTCATGGGGTGCTACTAAATCAATATACACAACACAAGGTAATAAAGAATGGAAATTCTATTCCATTTTCAAAATATAGATTAATTTAAGAAATAGTTTTACATCATTGTTTCAAAGTGCGGAAGTAAAGCCCATAAAAATATATGTTGTCCCATTAAAAGTTGTATTAGATATGCTTGAAAACACTTCGGATGCTAGTCTTTAACGAATGCCTTTGCCATTGCCCACGCCAAGAAATAAACCTGAGAAAAACATGCTAAAATGTCAATACAAAGGTTGGTGAGTTCATAGGTTTAAGTTTAAGAAATCAAGTTTTCAAGTTGGACCACAGTTGCACATATAGCATCTCCGTGAATGACACTATATGCAAAAAGGCTATTACGCTAATACCAAGTTCATGCGACCGAAACTACGACAGTGTACATGCAATAAAAGCATGATAAATAAAAGCCCAGCAAGTGTAATTCCAGTACACTCACTCAATATGATATGATATACACCCGACGTTTGCTTATCCGGTCAAACTCGAACGGGGGTGTCATCCCCAATAGATCTATTCATAACAATCGCGCCTCCCCAAAGGGAACTAACGGTAGCATAGTTGGGATTCAAGGTTATTTCACGTAATAGTGTATTCAGTTTTAGGCTCGAAAAGAGTTTTGCATGTTTCTCACCCCAAAGTTTTATAAAGCAAGTAAATAAGAGTAAAAGTGGGGCTATAAACTCACCTTAGCAGTTCGATGAATAAAGCACAAAGAGATCGAGTGTGATATAGCAGTGGCTCCTACCCGAAACCTAATAACGAGATGGCAAGACTTAGTTTTGCAGTTTTGTGTACTCACGACTCGAAGTGTGTAAATAAATTTAAATGTTTACAAGTGGTCGTGTTTAATGCTGCATGTGTAGCAGAGTTTACGTTTAAATCATTTCAAAGCGTTTCTAAGTATTGGCTCTCGGAATATATGTGCGAGAATGTATACGAAACTTTCGTATAGGATTTGGTTCGAATAGGGGTTCAAGTGTTATCGAAGTGGAAATAAATACAAGTCGAATTAGATTTGTTACATTTTCGAGGTGTGTGAAAATGTATATACTATATATATTCATCGAAGTTGTAGGAAAATAATATTTTTGGACAAATATATCATTTATAATTTATATAATGTGGTGGTTATAAAAATGTGTGTTAAATGTATTCATCTAGACGAAAAGTGGTTAAATATTTAAATTTATTAAACTTATAATTGCTTTGGATGAAAAGTTTCAAAATGTTCAACTTTGAAGGATTGGAGTTGTAAAGATTATTATAAAAGTTTTATAAAACTTATAAAGATATCAAAGTTGTGGGCTAAAGTTGTAAATTACAATATTTATTTGAGTGTTAAGAGAAAGTGACAACTGTTCGGGAGTTGAGTGGCTAAACTGTCAGACACAGAAATTTGCAAAAGAAAGTAAATAAAACTTTAAAATTGACACCCAAGGGATTCGAATCCAGATCTTTTGCGAGGATAGTGAGCAACACAACCATTGGACTACAAGTCCCTTGGTGTTAATTCTTGCAACACTTGTGTATTTAAGGGACAGTTTAGTTGTTTTGTATACTTGTTTTAATACTACTGAGCGCATTTTGGTCATTGCATTCATTTGTGTTATGCATATATTTTGTGTTTTTCCTTAAAAACTGATTTCCATCATCTTCTTTATCAAATGAGCTATCAAGTTTCATATTTAGCAACAAGTTACAGTGAGAACGTTTAAAAGATTTTATAAACTCATTTTGCTAGTCTACACAAGCTTCTTTTAAACACAACTCATCTATGAATGTACGTATGTGAACGTGTGACGCAAAAAAATGTGCATGAGTATTTATAAAAGTGACAACAAAATGAACAAGTGAGAAAGTGTTGAGGCTCACAGTGGTTTCGAATGAGATGTCTAGTGAACGAGTGAGAAGGGTTTGAGATGGAAGAAATCCGGCGTGCCAACTAGCTTTCAAAAGCTTATACCTGAATATAACTTAACCCAAAGGACTTCTAAAGACCTTAAACTACTACCCAATCTCCTCCTCTTCTCTTCTTGTAGCTCGACAATGGAGTGAAGAAAGAAAAAAAATGAAAAGTACTTGCTTTTGTAGGTGATTGTAGGAGTGATGGTGAGGGTTTTTATAGGAGGGAATCAGGTATGCTTTTAAGGTGAGGTGAAGAAGATGAATGTGTTGTCTTAGTCGAGTGATAGGGATGATTCAAGAGGGTGTTGTGTTTTTGAAGCATGCTTGATAGTTACACATCTTTGAGGTGTTGAGTCGTTATCATGGAAGCTCTAGGTCAAAAAGTAAATATTGTTTAGGCTATTGTAGGGTGGCTTTGACTTTGTACTTAGTCTTCTTTTAGTTGTGTCTACACGCAAGGGAAAGAAAGAAATATATATTGTGTTTTGTTTTGGTTGACCAAGCAAAAGATAATGCTATGTGTTGGTGTTGTCGTGTGGGGTAACAGCAAAAGGAAGGAAAAAAAACAAAAATAAAGTGTGGCCATGGTTTTGTTGACTTGCGTTCAACACAGGAGAGAAGAAAAAAAATTATAAAGGTGTTGCATGCATTTGGTTTCATGCAAAAGAGAAGAAGTACTGTTTTGACTGTTGTGTCATGTGAGTTAAAAGAAAGAAGGAAGTAAAATATATAAAAGGTGTGTTGCGTGTGTTTGTGATGAGCAGGAAGAAAAGGACATATCAAAACTTGTTTTGTCAACCTTTAGTTCTATTTGGGCTTATACAATTTATAAGGGTGTGTTCGTTTGGGTTTCACGAGCCCAAAAAAAATTAATGAGGTTCCGGTTTGGTTTGGACACGAGAGCCCAAGGTGAAATAAAATGAAGTTGGGTCGGGTTAGGTTTAGAGGCCCGGTAGATAAATAAAAATATAAAAAGTTTATTATGTATAATTTATATATTTTTAATTATCGAGTTTAAGGTGTAAAATATCCCATGGCTTGTCATGTTAAAGTTCGAAACGAAAGAAAAAAAAAATATAGCCACGAAAATCGGTATGGAAATTTACGAGTGGTTATAGTACCTACCCTTTAAAAGAAACCACGTCCTCGTGGTTTAAGATGCGAGAATCGTCGAGGTCGATACAGTGAGGAGATGTGAGTATATATTCTTAAAATGTGACGCGAGAAAAGGGGTTAGTTGTTCAAGAAATATTCGGTGACGTGAGGTGATAAGTGAACAACATATAAAGGATAACGGAATACAACGCGGTTTCATAAAAGAGTACGATAGTTAAGTTTAAAACAGAAAGAACAAAGTCGTATGAGGTTACGAAGGATAGAGCATAAGCGTACCATAAGAGATCGTGACCAGTGACAGAGGTGGTTTAACTATATGTGTGAGAATAATATAAATCAAGTAGTTGCATGTTACATAAAGAAATATCATAGAATCAGTGACGAGTTGTACGTTACACACACAAATAACGTAGAAGTCGATACAATGACGAGTTGTACGTTACACAAAGAAATAACGTAGAAGCAGTGACAAGTTGTACGTTACATACATAAATAGCATAGAGGTCGATACAGTGACGAGTTGTACGTTACACACAGAAATAACATAGAAGTCGATACAGTGACAAGTTGTACGTTACACACAGAAATAACGTAGAAGCAGTGACAAGTTGTACGTTACATACAGTAATAACGTAGAGGTCGATACAGTGACGAGTTATACATTACATACACAACTAACGTAAAGGTCGATACAGTGATGAGTTGTACGTTACATACATAAATAACGTAGAGGCAGTTATGGGAGCATAGCATAGTGCGATATTGTAATAGTGGGCATGTTACGCAGTTTAACATAGAGGGGTATCAAGTATAAGCATTCGTAGTCTACTCTACACTCTCCTTAAGTTAATTATTCCTTAATCTCATTAAGTTTGTTACATCAACATTATTCTCATTTAAACTTTGCGACCCAATCAAACAAGAACAGCCTTAAAGTTTAAATGAGAATGAGCTTATACACATTTAAACTTCGCAACCTAATCAAACAAGAACAACCTTAAAGTTTAAATGTGAGTTAATTAAGAAACTTAATGAATTTGAGAAATAATTAATTTAATTCAAATGAGAGCTTATACGACCTAAAATACAGTAGTAACAAATAGCACGACTACATCGTGTAACGGTAGGCAAGGCATGGCAGACATTGGCAGCTGTGGCAGTGTTGAAGTGTTTTTAGGAAAATTTGGTTATAGTTTAGGTTTTGAAAAATACCTAATTCTCTATAACCTTGGCTCTGATACCAATCTGTAACACCCCCAAAATTTCATAGCGGAAGCATTCGGGTCATGGGGTGCTACTAAATCAATATACATAATACAAGGTAATAAAGAATGGAAATTCTATTCCATTTTCAAAATATAGATTAATTTAAGAAATAGTTTTACATCATTGTTTCAATGGGCGGAAGTAAAGCCCATAAAAATATATGTTGTCCCATTAAAAGTTGTATTAGATATGCTTGAAAACACTTCAGATGCCACTCTTTAACGAATGCCTTTGCCATTACCCACGCCAAGAAATAAACCTGAGAAAAACATGCTAAAATGTCAACACAAAGGTTGGTGAGTTCATAGGTTTAAGTTTAAGAAATCAAGTTTTCAAGTTGGACCACAGTTGCACATATAGCATCTCCGTGAATGACACTATATGCAAAAAGGCTATTACGCTAATACCAAGTTCGTGCGACCGAAACTACGACAATGTGCATGCATCTAGAAGCATGATAAATAAAAGCCCAACAAGTGTAATTCCAGTACACTCAATCAATATGATATGATATACGCCCGACGTTTGCCTATCCGGTCAAACGCGAACAGGGGTGTCATCCCCAATAGATCTATTCATAACAATCGCGCCTCCCCAAAGGGAACTAACGGTAGCATAGTTGGGATTCAAGGTTGTTTCACGTAATAGTGTTTTCAGTTTCAGGTCCGAAAAGAGTTTTGCATGTTTCTCACCCCAAAGTTTTATAAACCATGTAAATAAGACTAAAAGTGGGGCTATAAACTCACTTTAGCAATTCGATGAATAAAGCACAAAGAGATCGAGTGTGATATAGCAGTGGCTCCTACCCGGAACCTAAGAACGAGATGGCAAGACTCAGTTTTGCAGTTTTGTGTACTCACGACTCGAAGTGTGTAAATAAATTAAATGTTTACAAGTGGTTGTGTTTAATGTTGCTTGTGTGGCAGAGTTTACGTTTAAATCGTTTCAAAGCGTTTCTAAGTATTGGCTCTCGTAATATATGTGCGAGAATGTATACGAAACTTTCATATAGGAGTTGGTTCGAATAGGGGTTCAAGTGTTATCGAAGTGGAAATAAATACAAGCCAAATTAGATTTGTTAGATTTTCGAGGTGTGTGAAAATGTATATACTATATATATTCATCGAAGTTGTAGGAAAATAATGTTTTTGGACAAATATATCATTTATAATTTACATAATGTGGTGGTTATAAAAATGTGTGTTAAATGTATTCATCTAGACGAAAAGTGGTTAAATATTTAAATTTATTAAACTTATAATTGCTTTGGATGAAAAGTTTCAAAATGTTCTACTTTGAAGGATTGGAGTTGTAAAGATTATTATAAAAGTTTTATAAAAGTTATAAAGATATCAAAGTTGTGGGCTAAAGTTGTAAATTACAAGATTTATTTGAGTGTTAAGAGAAAGTGACAACTGTTCGGGAGTTGAGGGGCTAAACTGTCAGACACAGAAATTTGCAAAAGAAAGTAAATAAAACTTTAAAAATGACACCCAAGGGATTCGAATCCAGGTCTTTTGCGAGGATAGTGAGCAACACAACCATTGGACTACAAGTCCCTTGGTGTTAATTCTTGCAACACTTGTGTATTTAAGGGACAGTTTAGTTGTTTTGTATACTTGTTTTATTACTACTGAGCGCATGTTGGTCATTGCATTCATTTGTGTTATGCATATATTTTGTGTTTTACCTTAAAAACTGATTTCCATCATCTTCTTTATCAAATGAGCTATCAAGTTTCATATTTAGCAACAAGTTACAGTGAGAACGCTTACAAGATTTTATAAACTCATTTTGCTAGTCCACACAAGCTTCTTTTAAACACAACTCATCTATGAATGGACGTATGTGAACGTGTGACGCAAAAAAAAAATGTGCATGAGTATTTATAAAAGTGACAACAAAATGAATAAGTGAGAAAGTGTTGAGGCTCACAGTGGTTTCGAATGAGATGTCGAGTGAACGAGTGAGAAGGGTTTGAGATGGAAGAAACCCGGCGTGCCAACTAGCTTTCAAAAGCTTATACCTGAATAGAACTTAACCCAAAGTACTTCTCAAGACCTTAAACTACTACCCAATCTCCTCCTCTTCTCTTCTTGTAGCTCGACAGTGGAGTAAGGAAAGAAAAAAAATGAAAAGTACTTGCTTTTGTAGGTGATTGTAGGAGTGATGGTGAGGGTTTTTATAGGAGGGAATCGGGTATGATTTCAAGGTGAGGTGAAGAAGATGAATGTGTTGTCTTAGTCGAATGATAGGGATGATTCAAGAGTGTGTTGTGTTTTTGAAGCATGCTTGATAGTTACACATCTTTGAGGTGTTGAGTCGTTATCATGGAAGCTCTAGGTCAAAAAGAAAATATTATTTAGGCTATTGTAGGGTGGCTTTGACTTTGTACTTGGTAACCTTTTAGTTGTGTCTACACGCAAGGGAAAGAAAGAAATATATATTGTGTTTTGTTTTGGTTGACCAAGAAAAAGATAATGCTATGTGTTAGTGTGGTCGTGTGGGGTAACAACAAAAGGAAGAAAAAAAACAAAAATAAAGTGTGGCCATGGTTTTGTTGACTTGCTTTCAACACAAGAGAGAAGAAAAAAAAAATGCTACCTCCGTCCCATTTGGTATAAATGTATTTTTATTTGGTATAATTTTCATCAAGTATTATATAACATAAATAAAACTATTAATGGTCAAAGTTGAATAAGAAAGACTTAAAAAAATCAAAGTGGACAATTATTATGGGACGGAAAGAGTATAAAGGTGTTGCATGCATTTCGTTTCATGCAAAAGAGAAGAAGTACTGTTTTGAATGTTGTGTCATGTGAGCTGCAAGAAAGAAGGAAGTAAAATATATAAAAGGTGTGTTGCGTGTGTCTGTGATGAGCAGGAAGAAAAGGACATATCAAAACTTGTTTTGTTAACCTTTAGTTCTATTTGGGCTTATACAATTTATAAGGGTGTGCTCGTTTGGGTTTCACGAGCCCAACAAAAATTAATGAGGGTCCGGTTTGGTTTGGACACGAGAGCCCAAGGTGAAATAAAATGAAGTTGGGTCAGGTTGGGTTTAGAGGCCTGGTAGATAAATAAAAATATAAAATTTATTATGTATAATTTATATATTTTTTATTATCGTGTTTGAGGTGTAAAATATCCCATGGCTTGTCGTGTTTAAAGTTCGAAACGAAAGAAAAAAAAGTATAGCCACGAAAATCGGTATGGAAATTTACGAGTGGTTACAGAAGCTGCTGCACGAGAAGCTGAGATTGAACGAGAAGCCGAAGTTGCTCGAGAAGCTGAAGCTGCACGTGAAGCTGAGGTTGCACGTGAGGCCGAGGCTGCCCGCATTGCTGAAGCTGCACGCGTTGCTAAAGCAACACCCGTCATTGAGGTTGCAAACTCTAATGAAACCGACATTCAGACCAACCAAAGTGAGTCTCCCTGTAGCATGTAAATGTAGCTACAAAGGATTCATGAACTACAAGCCTACCTTCTTTAAGGGAACTGAAGGTGCTATTGGTCTTCTCCACTGGTTTGAGAGGTCATAAACTATATTCCTCCTAAGTGAGTGTACGGATGATTGCAAAGTCAAGTTTGCAACTGGAACTTTGCTAGAAGATGCATTATCTTGGTGGAAAGCTCATGCTCAACCGATTGGAACGGAAGAAGCTTGTAAGATTTCCTGGTCCGATCTAAAGCAACTAATGATGAAACAGTATTGTCCAAGAACTGAAATCAAGAAACTAGAGGATGAATTCTACCATATGACTACTAAGGGTACTGATCTTAAGACGTACTTCAAAAGATTCCATGATTTGAGAGCCATGTGTCCTAACATGTTTCTCACGAATAAAAAGCTTTTGGAAAGTCTCATCGGGGGTTACCCCAAAGTATTGAAGGATATGTGATCGCTTCTAACCCTAAGACTGTAGAAGAAGTTGTCACTATTTCCCACCATCTCATGGAACCAATTCTGAAGCTTGGAACCGCACAAAACTCGAATGACAACAAAAGGAAATTTGATGATCGAAGGAACATGAAACCCAATCCTCATCAGCCCAACAACTCATCTCAATTCAACAACAACCACCGAAACAAAAATGACCGTAACCACAACAACAACAATCAGTACCATCAGAACATAAACCACTATCAAAATCAACAGAACAGAAGGAAAAAAGCCGCAAGGGCTTATGCTGCTACCCCAACAGCAGGTAAGGGATATGCTGGACCTCATCCCCTATGCAATAGATGCAGGTTGCACCATTCTGGACCATGTACTGTAAAGTGCGAGAACTGCAACAAGGTGGGTCATCAGGCTAGAAATTGGCGAAACCCTGTAAATGGAAATAAGCCGCTGGCAAATCTAAGCTGTTATGGATGAGGAGAAAAGGGTCATTTCAAGAACCAATGCCCGAAGAGGAATGCCGCTTAAAACAACAATGCGCGTGCAAGGGCATATGTGTTAGGAGATGAAGATGTTTCATTGAACCCTGACGTCGTAACGGGTACGTTTACACTTAACGATCATTCTGCAAAAATCTTGTTTGATTTTGGAGCTGATAGGAGTTTTGTATTTGCTACCTTTGCACCTCTACTTGAAATCACCCCAATTACCTTAGACACCACTTATGAAATAGAACTAGCCAACGGAAAGATAATAGGAACCAACACCGTAATTCGCAATTGCCCTATGATTTTACAAGACCAACCGTTCACTATAGATCTTTTGCCAGTCAAGCTTGGTAGTTTCGACGCAGTTATTGGCATGGATTGGTTATCTAAACACCGTGCAAGAATTATATGCTACGAGAAAACTGTTCATATAACCCTAAGCTCGACTTTCTCTTTGGCGAAATTACTTATCCCTAAAAAAAAACGATCTTCAAACCTGCTCTATTCTCTTGATTCGTTTGCTGCAATCTGTTATTATTAAGCAATTACCTTTTTGTTTTGCTTGATTATCTTAGGTTTTCAGTGATCGATCTGTTTTTAGGGTTTCTTTGTTCTCTCGGGTTTTTTAGGGTTTCGCTAAGCTGTTTTTCATTCGCTATCCTACAAGCCATGGAGGCAGTTGATTGAGTTATACTTGTTATTAATGCATGCCTAAACAATGTTTAGGTCCTCGTGTTGAAGACTGGACATTTGGTTTCTTCTTGTTTTTCTGGTTTTTTAATTCGGTTAGGGTTGTTTTTTCTGGTTTGATTCTGCTTCTGTTGAATTTTGATGGAGAACCTAGGTGACGGGACTGTGGATGTGGAGGCGTTAAAGGCTCGAATGCAATGTTTTAAGGATATGGAATATGGTAATGTGGGAGCAACGGTTCAGCCAAGGATGGCGATTGGGGTTTTGCTAAACCCTAATCCTAAGGACACTAGCGAATTGAGTTACAATGCTGATTCTAGGTCTATTTCTGATGATGTTCGTCTACCATTGCACGATAAAACTAAAGACACTATCAAATCCACATCATTGGAAGCTGGTAATACGAGTGGAGTGACCATGAATCTTGATTGTATTTCGTTTTGGGACGCTGGTCCTTTTGGTGTTACGAATACATTTAACATGCATGAATACCCTTCACTTGATGTTAATTTTGGAGCTAATCGTACTACTAATTATGTGGTGGGGTCGTCTAGTGCGCAGAGGGGTGAGGACATTGGTAAGGATGTTAATTTACCTTGTGGTGATCATGTTAGTGTGGGTAGTCAAGCTAGACAGATGCATGGGGTATAATCGTGTGCTCCTTTGTCAACTATGGAAAAATCTAAGGGTGCTGTGCCTTTTGTCCAAACTGTGGAAGTTAATGCATCTCCTAAGACTTATGTTGGTGCTACTAGTGGTACTACTTCGACAACTGTTAAAGGTAAGTCTAACTTTCGTGCTCTCAAGGTTGATAATGTGTTTAATGGTGTTGATGTGTCCATACCACGTAAAGTTGTTGAAACGATTAGCTCTAAATTTGAACATACTCTGTACAGGTATTTTATTGGAAAGCGTATTGCTTTTCCGGTAGTTGAATACTTTGTTCGCAACAACTGGGCTAAGTATGGGTTAAAACGTATTATGATGAATGCAAATAGTTTCTTTTTCTTTAAGTTTGATTCCCAGGTTGGTTTGGATGCTGTTTTAGAGGGACGGTCGTGGATGATTAAAAATAGCCCCATTATACTTAAGAAATGGACTATGAGTACTAACTTGACGAAAGATGAGTTAACCCGAATCCCGGTTTGGGTTAAACTGCATGATGTTCCATTACAGGTGTTTAATGAGGATGGTATTAGTATTATTGCTACACACATTGGTAAGCCTATTATGCTTGTTTCCTACACTAGCTCTATGTGTATTGATTCTTGGGGTAGGAGTAGTTTTTCTCGTTGCTTAAT
This sequence comes from Chrysanthemum seticuspe, assembly GCA_019973895.1. Taxonomy (NCBI): domain Eukaryota; kingdom Viridiplantae; phylum Streptophyta; class Magnoliopsida; order Asterales; family Asteraceae; genus Chrysanthemum; species Chrysanthemum seticuspe. The sequence continues at coordinate 198,866,220 of BPTQ01000008.1, read as the reverse complement.
AGAGATTGATTCATGTGTTCCCCTTAAGGAATCTATCACTGTAGGAGTCCCTTATATAGATAGTCTTGGCTTTTCGACTGAAACCATTAGGGTGGAATATGAATGGAAACCCCCGCGATGTGATACTTGTTTAATTTTTGGCCATTCTGCTGATACTTGTCCTAAAAAAGTGGTTACACCTGTTGTGGAGGTTAATAATGACGGGTTTCAACAAGTGGGTAAAAAGGGTAAAACTAAAAGTAAGGAAAAGAAAACTGGGAATCTGTTTAACGGGGTGCCTGTTGGTAGGAATATGCATTATAGGCCTAAAGCTGTCACTAATCCATCCACTAGCACAACCTCTCAGGGGGAACCTAGTTCTAGCTCGGGTCCTCCTCCGAATCCGGTAGGTGTGGAAAATTCGACTAAACCTAACAAGGATAGCCAACCTTTTCGGAATGTAACTCATAATAATAGCTATCCCACACCTAAGGTAAGTAAAACAATTTTGGCTGCTAATGTGCATACATCTAACCCATTTGGTTCTTTGGCTACTGAAGATGATGTTGATGAGATTACAGATTTGGCTGATGATGATGAGGTTGAGAATGTATTTGATGAGTCAGGTAATTTGTTTGATAAACCAGGGGCAAGCACTCCTGTTTTAAATGTTCCTGATGTTTAGTATCGCTTCTTGGAATATAAGGGATTTGAACAACTCCCCTAAACAAAAAGAGGTTAGACAGGTGGTTAATGAAAATAATCTTAGTGTGTGCGCGGTTTTGGAATCTCATGTTGATGCATCTGTGGTATATGATACATGTCGTGATGTTTGTCGTCGATGGAAGTGGACGTCAAATGGTAGTCTTTGCTATAAGGGGTCCCGTATTATTCTTGGTTGGAATGATGATATTGTTGATGTTATGATTATGTCTCAAACTAACCAGGTTATGCATATACAGGTTAATATTCGTGCGGACAGCAAAACATTTTTTTGTTCCTTTATGTATGCAGATAATTATTATGTTAAGCGGCGTGCTCTTTGGACCAACCTTGTGTGCCATGCTGGTTTTATGCATAGTAGACCTTGGGACTTGTTGGGTGATTTTAACGCGGCTCTTAACTTGGAAGATCATTCTTGTGGTAGTTATGCTCCTGACATTGCTATGCGTGAATTTAAAGAGTGTGTCCAGAGAATGGAGGCTGAGGATATTAATAGTACCGGTCTTCACTTTACTTGGAATCAGAAACCAAAAGGCTCATTTGGTACATTGAAGAAAATTGATAGGGTGATGGGTAATCTGAAGTTTTCTGACTTGTTTCCAGGTTCTTTTGCTATCTTTCAACCTTATCGTATTTCAGATCATTCTCCGTGTATTCTTTGTATACCTCAGGTAACTAAGCTCAAGCCTAAACCTTTCAAGTTCTCTAACTTCCTGGTTCATAAAGATGGGTTTCTTGATACTGTTACTGCGGGATGGAGTATTAATGTCCATGGATGTGTTATGTATCGTGTGGTTCAATGTTTGAAGGGGCTGAAATCACCTTTTCGTAAGCTTTTGCACAGTCAAGGTAATCTTCATGAGCGGGTGGTTAGGATTCGTAAGAAATTAGATGAGGTCCAAAAGGCCATTGATAACGATCCATCTAATTCAGACATTCGGGATGAACATGCTCACTATCTTCTTGCATATAAGGAGGCTACATTAGATGAAGAACGGTTTTTAAAGCAGAAATCTAAAGTTCAGTGGCTTCATGAAGGTGATTCTAATACGGCTTATTTTCATAATATTGTTAAAAGCAAATGTGCCCGTAATCGAATTGAATTGGTTAGAGACGCAAACAATGTCTTGTAATTGGGTAATCTGGTTGCAGGTGCTTTTGTTGCTCACTATGAACAGTTTCTTGGTATTGAAGGAAATTGTAGTTCTTTTGATGATTATGGTATATTCTCTAATGTTCTTCCACACCAATTGGCTGATTCAATGGTACGTCATGTTACGGATGCTGAGATAAAGGAAGCTATATTTTCTATGGGGGATGATAAAGCTCCTGGTCCCGATGGCTACACGGCTGCTTTCTTTAAGAAAGCATGGGATATTGTGGGTGCTGAGGTTATGTCTGCTGTCCGGGATTTCTTTATTAATGGTAAGCTTCTTAAGGATATTAATCATACCATTATATCCTTGATTCCTAAAGTGTCTACCCCATCTAGGATTAATGATTATAGGCCTATTTCTTGCTGTAATGTGCTGTATAAATGCATTAGCAAAATTCTTGCTAATCGTATTAAAGAGGGCCTTGGTCAGTTGGTTAGTATTAATCAATCTGCATTTGTTCCTGGCTGTCGTATATCTGATAATATATTACTTACCCAAGAGCTTATGCAGAATTATCATAGAGGGAGAGGTCCACCTAGATGTGCATTTAAAGTCGATTTTCAGAAGGCATATGATACGGCTGATTGGGCTTTTCTTAAGGCTATTCTAGTTGGTTTTGGTTTTCACTCCAAAATGGTCGACTGGATCATGGTGTGTATCTCATCTACATCTTATTCTATATGTGTTAATGGGGATCTTCATGGCTGGTTTAAAGGTAAGCGGGGTCTTAGGCAAGGTGACCCGTTATCTCCCTACTTGTTTACGCTGGTTATGGAAGTGTTAACTCTTATATTGCAGAAAAAGGTTTCTAATGCAGTGGATTTTCAGTTTCACCATTTGTGTGAACATTAGAGAATTATTAACCTTTGTTTTGCAGATGACCTCTTCTTGTTCGCTAGAGGCCATCAGGATTCTGTTAATGTCATTATGCAAGCTTTGGAGGATTTCAAGAACTTTTCGGGTCTTGTCCCAAGTAACCCTAAAAGTACAGCTTTCTTTTGTAATGTTCCTAACGCTAAAAGGCTGCTATTCTCCAGTCTATGCCATTTGTAGAAGGTTCTCTCCCTGTCAGGTATCTTGGGGCCCCCTTATTTCATCGAGACTTCTTTATAGGGATTGTAAGGTTCTTGTTGAAAAGTTTGAAGGTCGTGTGAATGATTGGCGTAATAAGTTCTTATCTCTTGCGGGTAGGCTTCAGTTGGTGAGGTCTGTATTATCTTCAATGCATTTATATTGGGCTTCTGTCTTTATCCTTCCTACTCATATTATTCATGAGTTAGAGCAGCTTATGAGGGGTTTCCTTTGGTGTCAAGGAGAAATGAAAAGGGGAAAGTCCAAACTTGCTTGGGATTCTGTTTGTAAGCCAAAGAAAGAAGGTGGCTTAGGTATTCGTCGGTTGGATGACTTTAACATTGCTCTCATGACTACACACATTTGGAGTATTTTGACACATAAAGAGTCGCTATGGGTTCAATGGATCCATTCTTATAGACTTCGTGGGAGAAGCTTTTGGGATGTCCCTTGTTTGGGTGATGTTAGCTGGGGATGGCGCAAGCTTCTTGCAATTAGACCCAAGGTTCGTCCCTTTATCTGGCATAAGATCAACAATGGGAAGGACACATCGGTTTGGTTTGATATGTGGTGTGAGTTTAGCCCGATTCGTGATTTGCTTACTGCTAGATATATTGCTCGAGCAGGGTTTAATTTATCTAACTCGGTGTGTGATCTGATAGATAATGGTATTTGGCGATGGCCGTTGGACTGGTTATCTAGATTTCCATTGTTAACTGCACTTCCGGTTCCTAATCTTAACCATACTGATGATGGATTATTATGGCGCAATCTGGATGGTAACTTTAGTCGTTTTTCAGTTTCGGGTGCATGGGAATCATTGCGTCTAAGGGCTGATTTGGTTGAATGGTGTAATGTTCCTTGGTTCTCTCATTGTATCCTAACGCATGCAATACATCTGTGGCTTGGTATTAAGCAGAAGCTGAAGACTCAGGATAGGATGCGACAATGGGATGTTGGTCCTAACGTTGACTTGGACTTGCTTAGATGCCCGCTTTGTGAATTGGTTCCGGATTCTCATTCTCACTTATTTTTTGAGTGCCAGTTTTCTATGCAGGTTTGGTTTCAGGTACGGGTTTTATCTGGAATGGATGTGGTCCCACCTTCGTTGGAGAGTGCACATTTCTTATTCCTATATCAAAGGGGCGGTCGGTTAGTAGCATCATTTATCGGTTACTGTTTGCTGCTACTACATACTTCGTTTGGATGGAGCGCAATGCTAGGATTTTCAAGCGTAAGAAGTCTACTGTTGCTGAAGTGGTTAGCATCATTGTCTCCACTATTCGGTTGAAGCTGGTTACCTTTAAGTTCAAGAAGCTAACCTCGTGGTCTCGTTTGATTCTCGATAAATGGAAGATTCCAAGTATTTGTATTTCGCACGAAGGAAGTGCCAGGTAAGGGTTGTACTCTTTTTCCCTACTCCAAGGTTTTTCCCTTTGGGTTTTTCTTGGAAAGGGTTTTTAAGGAGGCAGACTTCCTTGGTCAACTTGCTCCCTTCGTGGATAGGATGGATGCGGGATGCTCGCTTGTTACAAGTTTTTTTGCTTGTTTATGCCTAGTTAGGTGATGTAATATAGCTAGGGTCTTTGTGTTTATGGCATGTCATAAACACTAGTTTATCAAGCTCTTCGCTTGAGGTTAATGTGGTACTTCTGCCACATTCTATTTTTACTTAACATTATTTTTTGGTTATATATTTACCGGGGTAAAACCCTTTACCCAAAAAAAGAGAAAACTGTTCATATTCCAATCAATGGTGAAACCCTGGTTATCCACGGGGATCAAAGTAAGAAGTACTTGAGCATCATATCCTACATCAAGTCTGTGAAGTACATAGAAAAAGAATGTCATGCTTTCTTAGCTCAGGTAACGGAAAAGAAGTCCGAAGAGAGGCGACTGGAGGATGTGCCTGTAGTTATAGTATTCCCCAAAGTATTCCCGAAAGATTTACCTAGTCTTCCACCTGCCCGTCAAGTCAAATTTCAAATTGATCTAATGCCTGGAGCTACACCCGTAGCTCGAGCACCATATCGTTTGGCACCATCTGAAATGCAGAAGTTATCCAAACAACTGCAAGAACTATCAGACAAAGGATTCATTGACCAAGCTCCTCGCCTTGGAGAGCACCAGTTTTGTTCATCAAGAAGAAAGATGAATCTTTTCGAATGTGTATCGATTATAGGGAATATCACAATCAAGAACCGATATCCTTTGCTAGGATTGACGATTTGTTCGATCAGTTACAAGGATCGAGTGTATACTCGAAAATTGACTTAAGATCTGGATACCATCAGCTAAGGGTGAAAGAAGAGGATATTCCAAAGACCGCATTCCGAACTCGCTATGGTCATTATGAATTTCAAGTGATGCCCTTTGGTTTAACCAATGCGCCTGCTGTATTCATGGACCTAATGAATAGGGTCTGTAAACCTTACTTGGATAAATTTGTCATCGTGTTCATTGACGATATTCTCATCTACTCTCGTGATAAGGAAGAACATGCGGAACATCTGAGAACTGTCTTGAGATTACTCAAAGATGAAGAACTGTACGCTAAATTCTCCAAATGTGATTTATGGATCCAGACAGTACAATTTCTCGGTCATGTGATTGACAGTCAAGGCATTCATGTGGACCCAACAAAGATTGAATATGTTAAGAACTGGACTGCTCCAACCAACCCCACCGAGATTCAACAATTTTTAGGTCTCGCCAGTTATTACCGAAGATTTATCGAAGGTTTCTTGACGATAGCCAAACCATTGACGGAACTAACCCAAAAAACAAAGAAGTTTGAGTGGGGAACCGATCAAGAATCAGCTTTCCAAATCATAAAGCAAAAGCTTTGCGAAGCACCAATTTTGGCTTTACCCGAAGGAGTAGAAGAATTTATGGTATACTGTGACGCTTCACACTTAGGTCTAGGTGTTGTTCTAATGCAAAGGAACAAAGTAATTGCTTACGCCTCCCGTTAACTCAAGACTCATGAGAAAAATTATACCACGCATGATCTGGAACTAGGAGCAGTTGTATTTGCTCTTAAGTTATGGAGACACTATTTGTATGGGACCAAATGCATAGTGTTCATTGATCATAAGTTATGGTGAAGTGGGTCCTGCATTTACAATTTTGTTCTACATGTGACTTGGCTCTTCGATGGTGTTTTCTTTACCATGTATTTTTGTACCAATGTGTTTGATATTTGTAAGTTCCATGTTTCGATGTCGATCTCAGATGCGTGTATTGTTGATCATATTCATGCTAGTTGTGAATCGGGGTTGAGGCTTTCTGAAGGGCATTAAAGATGGATTTGAAGTATTATGATGACGGTTTGAGCTACGGATCTCTACCTAGATCGGTTGAAGAGGGAGTGATTTGTCTTGTGTGCTCCTCTCCTTTGCACGTTTATTCGAGTGTTTCGATGTGCCGCTGGAACCAAGTTCGATATTTCTGGGCATATTGATTATGATTTCATCATGAAAGTTTGTCTTGGTGATTCCTATTTGTGGTTGGTTTTGCATCTAAACATGCACCGTTGGAGCGAGTTTGTGCTTGCTGCTTTATCCGTGGTTTTAGAGTCTCTAACCAACCGTTGTGTGGAATTTGTGAACTGAAATGCGAATTTGATGATCCATGAGAGTGTAAGTTGGAGGATTCTTCATGGAAGTAGGTGGACCGCCATAGTGATTTAGAAGGCTCAAGTACATTCCTTGAGTAGTATTGTAATGTTTTATTTACTTTTGTCATTATCGGTAGGTTCATTTTGTAAGTTATAAGAATGGTGTGTCATTCTTATATGAAAGTCTGTAAGTACCTCAACGTTTTTTGGATAATGAATTTTACCGGGGTGAATTAACCCTTTTACCCAAAAAAAAAGCCTTCAACACATCTTGGATCAAAAGGAACTGAACATGCGTCAACGCCAATGGCTAGAATTGCTCAGTACTATGACTACGAGATCCGCTACCATCTCGGAAAGGCGAATGTCGTTGCAGACACCTTGAGTAGGAAAGATCGCCTAAGCCGCTTAGAGTGAGATCCTTGGGAATGGTAATTAATTCACCCCTTCCATCAAAAATTCTTGAAGCTCAGATCGAAGCACTTAAAGAAGCAAACAGGCTAAACGAGAAAATCTATGGCATGCCGGAGAATGAAAATGGATTTGTGAAGAGATCGGATGGAACATTGTGTTTCAAGGATAGAAGTTGGATTCCACTTTACGGAGGTATCCGTGAACTCATCATGCATGAATCTCATAAATCTAAGTACTCCATCCATCCCGGTCCTAAAAAGATGTACCAAGATCTTAAACTTCTATATTGGTGGCCAAATATTAAGGCCGATATCGCAGAGTATGCTGGAAAATGTCTAACATGCTCTAGAGTCAAGGTAGAACATTAGAAGCCATCTAGATTGTTAACTCAACTAGAAATTCCCGTTTGTAAATGGGAAAATATCACCATGGAATTCATCACTAAACTGCCAAAAACTTTAAATGGTTTTGACACCATATGGGTCATTGTCGACCGTCTCACCAAATCAGCTCATTTCTTGCCTATCAAAGAAACCAATGAGATGAGTATACTTGCTCGGTTATATCTGAAGGAGATTGTTTCTTGCCACGGGGTACCGATTTCTATGGTATCTGATCGTGATAGCCGATTCACCTCGAGATTTTGGCAAACACTCCAACAAGCGACGGGTACCCAATTGGATATGATTACCGCCTACCATCCCCAAACTGACGGACAAAGTGAAAGGACAATCCAAACCTTGGAAGACATGCTTGGAGCGTGCGTGATCGATTTTGGAAAAGGATGAGATATATACTTATCGTTGGTGGAGTTTTCTTACAACAATAGTTACCATGCCAGCATCAAAGCAGCTCCATTCGAAGCGCTCTATGGACGTAAATGTCGATCACCCGTCTGTTGGGCAGAAGTTGGAGAGGTACAACTTACTGGCCCTGAAATTGTTCAAGAAACAACTGAGAAGATAATGCAAATCAAGAAATGCCTACAAGCAGCAAGAGATAGACAAAAGAGCTATGCTGATGTCAGAAGAAAACCCATGGAATTCCAAGTAGGTGACATAATTATGCTAAAAGGTATCTTCTTGGAAAGGAATGGTCAGATTTGGAAAAAGAGGAAAACTCAAACCCCGATACGTAGGACCATTCAAAATTCTGAAAAGAGTTGGTTCAGTGGCATATAAACTCGAACTTCCGGAAGAGCTCAGTCGGGTACATGATACCTTTCACGTTTCTAACCTTAGGAAATGCCTATCCGATGAAACTCTTGTTGTTCCTCTAAAGGACATTCAACTCAATGACAAACTTAGCTTCGTAGAAGAACCTGTAGAAATCATGGATAGGGATGTTAAGAGGCTAAAGCAAAGCCGCATTCCTATTGTCAAAGTTTGATGGAATCATAAGAAAAGAGGTGCTGAGTACACATGGGAGCGTGAGGATCTAATGCGTACCAAATATCATTACCTGTTCACCGAATCACCCACGACAACCTGTGCGAGTTAAACCGGGGGACGCGGTTCTCTTAAGGGGTAGGTACTATAAGCTCCCGAAAAATTTCGAAGGTCATTAACTATCTAATCATAAATAAAGCACGGATCTTGGAACGATAAAATTTTCTCGATATCAATTTTGTATATCATTTGGCATGTGCAGCGTAAATCGTGAATTAAAAGCTCAAAATAAACCGTTGTGACCCGATCGAATTTACCTCGACCTCGATAATAATATTTCTTTATTATATACATATATAATATATAAAATATATATAATAAACTTTTTTTATCCTACCGGGCCTCTAACCCTAACCCGATCCAACCCTTTTATTCTTTGCCTTGGGCTCATTTATTTGCAAACCAAACCAACCCAATTCATGTCTTGAACTTGGGCCTAGCCCATCCGTTCCACGCCCTAGCCCAGTCACACCTTAAGTATTTTGTTACACTAAATTTTGCACATGTAATATTGATACATGGTTTCCCATGCTTTTGTGGTAGCAACGAGCCATCAAACTCAACACAACTCAAACACACTTTGATCAATCTAACATATGCGTGTGTGAGTAATCAAAGGAGACAAAAGATGCCAACAAAGCCACCTTAAAACAATATTAAATTAGGCCTAAATCACCCTTTAACCATTTGACCTCATTACCCACTAGATTATATGTCACCCATGCTTATTTGTGACATGACAAAACCAAATCATGCCCCAAAATCCAGCTGCAAACCGAGCGTGCCCTTGACCCTCACACAAAAATTTTATCCTTTCTTGGAACCATGAAGAAACACACATAAAACATTAGGAGAAGCCATACTTGTTTTCTCTATATAACACAACTTCTAACACCTAACTTAAACACTACAAATAGTCACACTTATCAACTCACTCAAAACAATTCTCTCATCTCAAACGCAACTCATCCACTGTGGAAAACGAGGTAAAGGAAAGGAAAATGCAAGGTTTTGGTCATTGGTTTTGGGTATAAGGAACGAGGGGATAATCTTGGTCACGTTCATAAGTCGCTTTAGTCACGTTCATTTCTTCGAGTTCATCACCAGCCTTAGGGTTTTTTTTTTTTTTTTTTTTTTTTTTTTTTTTTTTTTTTTTTTTTTTTTTTTTTTTTTTTTTTTTGGGTAAAGGGGTTTACCCCGGTAAATATATAACCAAAAAATGTTAAGTACAAATGGAATGTGGCAGAAGTACCACATTAACCTCAAGTAAAAACTTGATAACTAGTGTTTATGACATGCCATAAACACAATGAACCTAGCTATACATTAATCATCTAACCAGGCATAAAACAAGAAAAACTTGTAACAAGCGAGCATCCCGCAATCACCATAAGCACAAAAGCATAAAACAAGAAAAACTTGTAACAAGCGAGCATCCCGCAATCACCATAAGCACAAAAGGAGCAAGACGATCCAGGAAGTTTGCCTCCTTAAAAACCCTTTCCAAGAAAAACCCCGAAAGGAAAAACCTTGGAGAAGGGAAAAAGAGTACAACCCATTCCTGGCACTCTCTTTGCAAAACATATAAGCAATGAATAACTTCCATTAAGACGTTGAACCATCCACAATGATCACCGATCCAGGTAACTTCCATGTATCCAAAATCCTTCGAATCCGCATAGTTTTCTTCGTGAATCTAAACGAAAGGATCTTCAAACGAACAATAGATACAATATCATCAAACACCTAAGTATATGACTTCATTCCCTTCTTAAACAGCCTTGAATTCCGTTCACGCCAAATAGAGTAGCAAGAAGTAGCAAGGAGAAGACGGGATATAACACCAGAGGCTGATCGTCCTTTAGACAGAGGTATTAGGTACGAAACAACATCATCCAGCCTAGGAGGAACATTTTCCAAACCACAAATATCACAAACTCTCGTCCACACCTGTAAAGAAAAAGGACACTCAAAGAAAAGGTGAGCATGAGAGTCAGGTTGGTTATCACAAAATAGACAACGAAGCAGGTTTAAGTCAGTGTCAGGACCGACATCCCATTACCTCAGCCTATCGTGTGTTTTTAGCTTGTAGTTAACGACCAACCAAAGATTAAAAGCATGTTTAGGGATACACTGAGGGAACCACACAACTTGAAACCAAGGAACCAGGTTAGCACGACCACGGATAGAGTCCCAAACATGAGAGATAGTGAACTACTTAAATTCTCCATTTGGAACTCTCCAAACCAGCTCATCTGCAATACCATCAGTAAGTGTTGGAGGATGAAGCAGCAATAAGTCCGGAATCCTATCAATCCACTCACTAGGCCATCTCCAAGCACCATCATTAAGCAAATCAGTAATTGAATTATTCAACGAAAAACCAGACCGATAGATATCTCTAGCAGTAAGAAAACTCCTAAGGAGGCTCAATAAACACCAGTTATCAAACCAAATAAAAGCCCTCTTGCCATCACAGACATGGAACCAGAAAAACGGACGAATAGTGGGGCGAATTAGAAGAAGTTTTCTCCAGCCCCAACTCATATCACCCGTACATGGAACATCCCAAAAAATCCTGCCACGTAGCTTGTATGCATGAATCCATTTAACCCATAAAGATTCCTTATGAGTCAAAATACTATAAACATGTTTTGCCATAAGTGCTACATTAAATTCATGAAGACTACGAATACCCAAACCACCCTCTTCTTTAGGCTTACAAATATCCTCCCAAGCCACTTTAGCCTTACCCTTTTTCATATCACCCTGACACCAAAGGAAACCACGCATTAGCTGTTCAATATCATGGATGACGCGGACGGGAAGAATAAACACAGATGCCCAGTATATATGCATAGATGATAACACAGATATACTGAGCTGTAAACGACCGGCCATTGATAAAAAATTATTCTTCCAATCGGATATTCGATTCTGAACCCTTTCAACAAGCACTTTGCAATCCCGATACAACATCCATGATGAGATAAGGGGAACACCCAAGTATTTAACAGGGAGGGAACCTTCCTTAAATGACAAAGAGTTCAAAATGGACAACTTAACCTGGTTTGGAACATGACAAAAGAACGCCGTGCTCTTAGGTATACTAGGAACGAGGCCCGACACATTATTGAACTCATCTAAAGCATCCATAACCACACTAGCTGAGACAACATCACCATGCATAAAAATAAATAGATCATCTACAAAACAAAGATTCAGTAACATATGTCTTTCACAAAGGTGATGATATTGGAAATCATCCCGCTGCTCAACCCTTCGATGCAATAAGAGAGTAAGTACTTCCATAACAAGAGTAAAAAGATAAGGTGACATAGGATCACCTTGGCGTAAACCCCTTTTACCCCTGAACCACCCATAGATATCACCATTAATACAAATGGAGTACGACACACTAGTAACACAAGCCATGATCCACGAAACCATCGTATTGTGAAAACCATAACCAACCAGAATGGATTCAAGAAAATGCCAATCAACAGTATCATAAGCCTTTTGGATATCAATCTTAAAGGCACATCGCGGCGGTCCACGAGGACGATGATAATTACGCATCAATTCTTGCGTAAGAAGAATATTATCCAATATATTACGCCCCAGAACAAATGTCGACTGATTAATACTAACAATATCACCAAGCCCCTCTTTGATTCGATTAGATATAATTTTGCTAATGCATTTATAAAGCACATTACAGCAAGAGATAGGTTTGTAGTCATTTATCTTAGCAGGTGTGGAAACTTTAGGAATAAGAGCAATAATGGTATGATTGAGTTCCTTAAGCAACTTCCCATTAGAAAAGAAATCCCGAATAGCCAAGCAAACATCAGTACCCACAATATCCCAAGCCTTTTTGAAAAACGCAGCGGTGAAACCATCCGGGCCCGGGGCCGTATTGTCACCAATGGAAAACATAGCATCCTTAATTTCCAAATTAGTCACATCCCTTACCATCCAAGCAGCCCTATCTGAATCAATAGATGAAGAGAACAAACCTTGATCTACTAACGGAATAGTATTCCATTCTACTCCATGAAAATTCTCATAGTGTTGAACAAAAGCATTAGGCACTTCGTTGCCTTGGTGCATAACATTATTAACATCAGTAATCAGCTCAATACGACTCCTATGACTTCTACTCTTAACAATATTATGAAAATAAGCAGAATTAGAATCCCCTTCGCGAAGCCACTCCACTTTAGCCTTTTGTTTCAAAAATCGTTCCTCATCCAGTAAAGCATTACGAAAAGCCTGAAGATAAATACCCTCCTCTTCCCGAAGCACGGGATTAAAAGGGTCCTTATCAAGGGACTTTTGTACCTCATCAAGTTCCACACGTAAGTTGTTAACACGGGTATGAAGATTACCTTGGTCTCGAAGCAGCTTGCGAATAGGTGTTTTCAAACCCTTCATACGTTTTACCACCTTGAACATATTATGCCCCTGTATATCATATTTCCACCCTTCACGCACAATATCCAAAAAACCAGCTTTATACGTTAGGAAATTAAAAAATTTAAATGGCTTTGGTTTCTTCTTAGATAATGTGGGAATTCTAAGAACACAAGGAGAATGGTCAGAAATACGGTAAGGCTGAAAAATAGCAAATGAACCAGGAAAGTCATCACTAAATTTAACATTACCCATAACACGATCAATCTTCTTCAAGACACCATTACTACCTTTAGGCTTCTGATTCCAAGTGAAATGAAGACCCGAAGAGTTAATATCCGAGACTTCAATCTTATTAACACAGTCTTTAAACTCAGTCATAGCAATAGTAGGCTCATAACCCCCACCCGATTTATCTTCCAGAAATAAAGATGCATTGAAATCACCAAGTAGGATCCAAGGCTTATCACGCATAAGACTACCATGAACCTCAAGATCATGCCACAACACACGTTATTTTTGTTATCCTCGTTATTATATCACACGTTAGCATTTCATTGCACCTAAGTAATCTCGTAATCAACCATGTAAACATTTTATAACATTAGCACGAGACTTTAATACGTAAGAAACCAAGTAATACACTTTTATGAAAACCAAACTCGTAGCATATGGCTTGTACTAGTGGTAAACCCTCTACTCAAAAGCCTTGGTCGCGTATAACCTTTATCATCATCACCCAACGTGTTTTGCTAAATGAAACTTTAAGTACATGATATACCAAGTTAACGACACAAGAAACAACTTAAAAAAACTCTCTAAACCCTCCCTATGTTGCATTTGCCTTTAAAAACACACACGAACACACATTGGGCCTTAAGGCCCAAACGAGTTAAAACCCGCGACCCGATTAATGTTTGCCCGGCCTGTTAAGCTTAAAAATGAGTCCATAAGCTATAATAAGCTATTTATTAGCTAATATAAAAGTTTAATAAGTTAAACATAGTCGAATCATATTTTGGGACTAAAGTTGCAAATGTTTTAGTGTTCGGGTCGAAAGAGTAAGTTTTTGGAAAGTTAAAGGTGTAAACTTATAAGTATAACGTATGCATGGAAAGTCCAGGGTAGATTCTGAAAATATGAGAAACTAGTTTAAAAAGGTAACTAAAGTTTTGTGTCAAAAATGAAAACTTTGAAACTAGAAGGACCGAAAGTGTAAATATACTTTGTGGACTAATTTGTAAAAACAGATTTTCTGAGGGACCATAACTGTAAATTCTGAATATTTTGAGTAAGAAATGCATTTGGGTATTAATTGTCATTTTTCCAAAGTATAAGGGCCAAACTCGTATATTTTATAACTTGAGAGTAAAAAGTGTAAATTTGGAAAAATGTTTAGAAAACTTGTAAACTTGTAACGGTTTCATAAAAACGAGTATTTTTATGACCTAGTGTTCATAACGAGAATTATTACGTCGATATCTAACTAAACTTATATATGAAAACGTTATAAAATATCGACACATCTTAAAGTAAATAAACTAAACTCTTGGCAACATTGTTATAAATCGACAGCGGGGAACATTTTACATATATATAAGTGTGAACTTTGAAGAATAATAGACTAAGTCGATATAGCACGTATTTTGAACTTGAACTTTAAGCACTATCCACACAAGTGAAAACAACGCTCTATTGAATTGTATTTTCAATGCTCTATCATTTTGGTCTTGAACCAAATGTTTATCATTAGTTTGAGACTTGTCATCTCGTTCCTAGGTTCTGGGTTAGAGCCACTGCTATATCACACTTGATCTCTTTGTGCTTATTCACTATCGCTAAGGTGAGTTCATAGCCTCGCTTTTACTTATATCTACAAACCCCGTGAGGGAGATACATGCTCTAAACTAGAACACAAGGTTTTTACAACTGTTCGCTACTTGATTATTGGTATTGCCTAAGTTATTAGCCGAAAGATCCCTGCATCATGAACCATTAGTCACTTGTGAGTGAACGTAAATATCGTGAATAGTACTATGGGGAGTAACGACCCCGTCTTGGTTATCAGAAATAACCGGGGTGCACTATATTTGAAGTGCATTAGGTAATTCGATATTACCTCCTTGGGGGCAAACTGTTACGTACACCAGTAATTCGGTGTATGCAGTTGAGTATTGGTTTCATGAGATTAGCGCATAATAATCTGTGATTTTCTTTGATAAGTTGTTAGTTTACAATTATCATGTTCTTGTGTTCAACTAAAAGTATCATGCTCTATCATTTTGGTCGTGAACCAAACGTTTATCATTATTCTGAGAATTGCCATCTCGTTCTTAGGTTCCGAGTTGGAGCCACTGCTATATCACACTTGATCTCTTTGTGCTTATTCACTATCACTAAGGTGAGTTCATAACCTTTCTTTTACTTATATTTACAAACCCCGCGAGGGAGATTACATGCTCTAAACTAGAATACAATGTTTTTACAACTGTTCGCTACTTAATTATTGGTATTGCCTAAGTTATTAGCCGAAAGACCCCTGCATCATGAACCATTAGTCACTTGCGAGTGAACGTAAATATCGTAAATAGTACTATGGGTAGTAACGACCCCGTCTTGGTTATCGAAAATAACCGGGGCGCACCATATTTGAATTGCATTAGGTAATTGGCTATTACCTCCTTGGGGGCAAACTGTTACGTACACCGGTAATTCGGTGTATGTAGTTAAGTATTGGTTGCATGAGCTTAGAGCATAATAATCTGTTATTTTCTATGATAAGTTCTTAGTTAACAATTATCATGTTCTTGTGTTCAACTGATTTGCTATAAACCTATGGATTCACTCAACATTGTTGTTGACCTTTTAAGCATGCTATCTCAGGTAATAATTGAAGAACATCTCTATGGCATGGAGCGGGCATTGCAAGACCTTTTATCATGGTGTAAACATAAAGTTATCATTTTCTACAAACTCATGATCTATCTTTTATGTACCATAAAAAAAATTGGAAGTGTTTTGTAACAAACTATGAGTTTTTCTTGAATGGTAACAACGTTTATTAAAACATCTCTTTTTGAGTCGTTTTCTATGATTATTGACTGTGATCCGTCAGGTAACGCCCCAATTAGGCTTCTGCTTCTACGTTGATCTTTTGGGGGGTGTTACAATGACTGTATCCCTTCGCACTTACTTGATATTTTTGAAAGTAACCTGCATGGATATCTTAACCTTCAAGATACTTTCTTCTTTTCTTGTTCCCGTGAATGATTTATCTCCCATAGTGCTTCTGGCACTTTATCATCTAGCCAGACTTTCCAAAAATCATCTCACACAAGATGCCCAAGAAAACTATCATTCTCTCTAGTCTATTTTAACTCGGAGCTGCAAAATTTCCCTATTGGCCAATGAATCATCTTTCCTTACTTTCCACTGAACTTGACCTTAGCACACAACACTATGCTTTTACACTGTAACTGGAAACCAAGTCTAAATTTGGTGAGAAACAAATTCCAACGTTTCACATCCTCAGGTCAATGGGATAGTACATCACGATCAGAGAATGCCATTAAGTTTTTTCCATGTGATCGCTTCTCGATCGTGGTTACCTCTAACATTTGACACCAGAAATGCATATGAAACTCACCATCTTCGCTGAAATGTTTCTCGTTTCATAATAACTGTACAACATTATCTTAGTTCTTCTAGATAATTAGCTAAGAAACCCTTAAAATGGAATGTCTTCCATTCACGGATTCAAAATATGCTAAGTAGAATCTACTCGCAATGTCTCATCGATTTGCACGAGTCAATGACATTACCTTGATTCTTGGTCAATTGATTTAGCTCGTACCAAAAAGTGGTTGCGAGTTACCAATCACTACTATTCATATCTTTCTGATGATCCTTCCCTGAAGGACCCCTGAGCCTCACTCCAATCTTCTGGATGTACCTAATGAGTTTTGGTACCAGCGATTTAGTTTTACTGGATTATAGACTTAGCTAAATCGTGTCAAACTCATCTTAACGTTCAACAATGAACTTCAATTCTATTGGATTAAGGTAGAATGGAATTACACAACAAATAAGAACCGTGACTCCTTATACTGATTCTCCTAAGTCCCTAAGAAATTCAGTACAAGCCCTTTGAAACCACGATGTAGTTGTGCGTTTCCTTGATTTTAAACCTCGGACTTTTATTCTTTTAAAACATATGGCTTTTTTATTTGTTCATAACAACTCAAGATCAACACATCCTACCGTGCCATGCTATCTGTTTACGTATGGTTTGCAAATCGGTTTAAAGATGGGATGGGAATGGTTTTGTTGTTTGGTTTCCCTAGTTGAACGTAAGGACCCATTGAGATTGATACAAATCAAGAAGATCGCGTAACACTTAAACAAGAACCATGCTGCATTTCTGTGAGGCAGTATTTGCCCAAGTGTGTGAAAAACTTATGGGATTGTGTGTGTTCTTCTCCTTTTATAAAGAGGCTTGCATGGTTTAGAGATAAACCCTTTGAGGATGATCAACGGTTTCTAGGGAGCCAGGTGTTGATCATCGAGGAACAGAGAAGGAGGACATATGTCATGCATCCTTTAGCTCATACAAGAGAGTGCTCTGTTCTCTTATTTTTTTCTTGCGTGTTCCCCACTATGCTAAGTCAGACTCGTACGTCTTAACCGTTAGCGACAGTTAGAACAATTGTCTCATTGTATATGTACTATGTAACCTGAGAATTGTTACCAGGCCTAGCTTGGCCTGGGTTTATTCTTTTCTAGTCATTGTTGGCTTTATGAACTGTATGGTGTTTCCGCTTATTCCGAGTGTTAGTGGGCTTGGGGCACTAATAATGATACGCTATCAACCCCCCAGTCTAGTAGTATGTCATATATAAGTAAGATGATGCTGGACTTTGAAGTGACTGAGTCCCATGAGTCATGTGCCAGGAAATTAGGGTTCGTACATCCAAGTTCAGTTCCCAGGCTTACTCATAGACTACTTTGTGATGATGACCTAGAGTTCAGGCTATGTTCCCCAAGTGACATGTGTGGTGTTCAAGGTAAGGTTTGCACTAAATGCTTGCGTGGGGAATGTGGAAAGGATCCCCTTTTGAAATGATTTCAAATCTTTTTCTTCGATATTTCAGTGGGTTAGACCTGTCGATTCGACCGAGCTTGACGTCATCCTAAGACTGGGTGCACGCGCGTCTTATTAGGTCGTGAATAGTACGCGTCTGGACTGGGCTTGCTGGCCCAATGGGTTGTTGACACTTATTTCCCACTAGCGGTTATCTTTCCTCTACTATAAATAGAGCGTGAGGGATGGGGAGTTACACTTTTTTAAACTTCCCATTTTCAAAAAACCTATCAAGTTCTTTGAAACTGTTAGAGATCTTCATTCTTTTGAGGTTGTGTTCTTTCTCCGAGTTCTTTCCAGAAGAAAATGGCTAGGCCAGGTTAATTTGATTTCTTGTTCCTGCCTTCTTCTTTGAAAAACAACCATTTGTTGTGTCATTCTTATTTCTATTGTAGTGTCGTCAGAACAAAATGAAAGTGATGTCGCCGATCATCCTTCTAGGGTAAAGCCCTAAAAGTTTAACAATTTCTTGAATGATTCTCAGTAGAATCAGACCTATTCGCCCCGTGTGCCCGCAGCAAATAATAAGGCTAACTAACCCCCTCACGTAATGTCACTACCTTTTATCTGGAGTATGCTAGGGATGCCAATGTTAGGTTCCTTTTGAACCATTTTGTTCTTGCAGTATATCGCCATTTCAATATTGCGTTTGCTCAAATTCATCCTCTTGGATGTCAAAGGCTTCATGCCTTTGTTATGGCTTGTTTTGGGTTGAACCTATTTCCTCGTTTAAACATTTTTCGCCATATCTTTTGAATAAAAAGGTGTGGATCTTGGTTTATTTTTTAGAGGAGAGTAACCAAGGATAGGTTCCCGGCCTTCTGAATACGGCCTCGGGTTATCTGGTTGGCTTCAGAAATGGGTATGGGTCACCATCGATGTGCAGGTTCTACCTCCTCGTCATTGCAGGTCGAGTAAAAGTGTAAATCCAGACCAGGATGCTATAACTAATATCTCCTCTGAGGATAGGGTTTTGTTTGATTGTTTAAGTGCGTTGCATATTTACTTAAGAGCCATGTTAGAGGGTGCCTTGTTTTTTGATGGTGTAAGTCAAAATTAGGAGGTTGGGAGAGTCCCTGTTTTGTATAGGGATAGTGTGAGTGAGTTTCTATGTTTACATGTTTGTTTATATTTGTGATTTCTTTTAGTAGATCATTTAATTTGCAGGTAGATGTTGGTGTTCCTCTTCCTCCTCCACCCATGCCACCGGTTTAGAACCTGTGATCGACCATGAGATGAAGGACGCAGAGGATGATGAGCCCTTGGTGGATCATTTAATTTGCAGGAAGAGGGATCGTGCCAATGCTAAGGCTGGTGGGAGTAAGGTTGCTAATGCTGGTGAGAAAATTAACCCCTCATCTCCTAAGCCTTTGAATGTAGTTCCTTTGATTACCCTATTTTAGATGATGACCGTGTACCCATTTTTAGCCTTCACTCCCTAAATAGGAATAAAGCGACTTTACAAATAGGGCTAATTACTTCGCACCTAACTGTGAGAGACCTCTCGATACCTTATTGGAGCTTTATAACTAGTGGCCTCCCATCGCTAGAGCCTTTTCCCAGTGCACGGAGCCCCAACGAGGAAGGCGTTAGTGGTTTATGGTCCAAAATGCTAATCCCTCTTTTTGTGCCACTCCTACTCCTAGGGAGGGAAGAAGATAAGAAAAGGCCAAGCGTTCTCTTGGTTTCCCAACCTGTTGCTTCTAAAGACTGCCCTCTCTCGGATGGATGTTGGTCCAGCCTACTACGAGGATCTTGTATCCAGCAACCCAACCTATACAAAGGGCATCCATCAAAGCCTCTTTACTAGATTGGAGCTATGAAGCTTACCTTCTTTTTTTAAAAAAGGGAAAGGGATTTTTCAGCTGGTGCGCAGTAGCGCACTTCCGTTTTCCCTTTACTAGTAGGGGTCCCGTGGTTCCTATGCCGCCGCCTTTCCCGGTCCTTTTCTTTTAGTGCTTCGACCCGAAGCGATAGCTTCTAGCTAGTTCAGTGGATAAAATGGATGCGCTCCAGCTCACTCAAGAATGGGACGGCAGTGGTCCGCCGGCAAGCTCGTTCTGATCTTGGACGCAGTACATTGGAATCCTGAAGCACCACCACAAACGCTACCGCGCGTCCGCCTGCGGTGCGGTAAGGCATCACCCTGTTGTGCCAGCAACCAACTCCAGCGTGTCTGCTTAGTTATCCTCATCAAGCCACTTACTTGATGTCTAGCTTCCCAACTGGTAGACGGTTCCTTTTCCCCCCAGATCAATGAAGAAGGAAGAAGTCACTTGATTCTTTCGAAGAACCGGAAGCGAAGCGCTATGCCAGGGCGGGGGGACGGGAAAAGAAACGGCTCCGAAGAAATAAATTGGGGTTCCTAATGCTTCTCCACGCTCAACGAGATGCGCCAAACTCGGGATGCTTTACTCCTAACCCCACAAGGTTCCGAGACAGAGCTTAACCTGAGTCTCGGTTAAGAACGGCGATGACCTATGTTTCACATAGCGCACGATTCCATGGATAGTTTCATTCGAGATCGTGATGGAGGACATAGCTTACGATCATCGGCTTTGATCATTCCACTAGGCATTTGATTAGGACATTGCACAATGATCCGAACACTTTGTCGCATCTCTTCGATAGGAATATAGTAACGATCATAGCGATCTCCTATGGTACCTACTGGTATGTCAGGATCCGATTGGTCATGAACATCGTAAGGTGCTGCTCTTCGCGAATCCCATCATACCCCTGGTTGGGATGGGTAGGCCCACCACTTCACTTTCACTTAGGCCCGGGCCAAGTCAGTGGGGGGGACCCTGTCGGGCTCCTTCCCCCCATAAAAAAAGAAACTGTATATGAGAGTTTCCCTTCATACGGCTCGAATCATTCTCAGATGCCCCAAGAGGCATCCTTTCCTTGTTTGTTGGGTTGGTTCACCCGCGCGCAAACGAGCACCAGCCGCAACAGCAGGAAACTATGACCAATAGAGTCAGACACTTAGCTACATCCACAAGCAAAAGGAATGTGGTTCTGGTTGAGGCTTTCTTTTCCTTATTAGTAAAGGGGCTAGGGACGTTCACGGAGTCCGTGCCTCCCGTACCACCGAAAGGTCGTTCTTGGGCGGATCCATAATGACCGGCGAGTCAGAACATGTATGAATATAACCACGCGGAGCGCCGTACCGGCCTATCAAAGCGAAGAAAGAGATCATTGAGCCTATTTAGCCGAGCGGAACCCTTTATAAATAATAAATATAGATATATATAAAATAATAAGCTAAGGGGGCTAGGAATCGCAAGAATTTAAAAGTCCTCCATTGAATGGGATGAGAAAGACAGGTTCGGAAATGGCCGGATTAGCAGGAGGAAGGGCGGCCCCACCCTGAAACAAAGGTGTACGTACATAAATAAAGAGACTGTTTATGGCCTTGATAGGGCTCCTTCCCATCTATCTTGACCGGGAAGAGGGGGGAGGCTCTTGCGGGAGCCCTGCCTGCCCTTCTCTATTCTATTTTGAGGATCCCTCTGAGGAGGCTTTCCGGACTCGTAAAAGACGGATAGGAACAAGAATAGGGTTAGTAGTCTCTGCCGTTGCAGGTCTTTCTCCTTCCGCTGAGATGGCCCTCTTTTTTGTTTTGTTTGTTCACCGCGGCACAAAATCATGAAGAAGCTGGAATAACTCAGAAAGAGAGTGGCGCCTAGCCGTTGAGAGCGTCTGTTGTGTTTGTAGAGGAACAATACGATCTTAGACTGGCCCCCATCGCATGACCTAGAAAGAAAAAGAAGTCTGTGCTACTATAAGGCCTCTAAACTCCTCCCTCAGGACACTGTTGCGTTGCCCATGGGGACGGGCTAGCCCCGACTTCCATAGGTCCTTGGTTCGACCTCCTAATGAGAATTGAGGTCCTTTCGTGGGTGTCTCATCCCTAAGACTTGTTTTCTCTGTATGGAGTACCCCGTGGTTCCTCGAGTGCCAGCCGCAGAGAGGAATGCCATCAACTAGGGCGCTATTGGCCACTAACCACTCGCTCGCCGAACCTGAGCCGAAGACTTCCTCTCAAAGGAAGTCTAAGTCAAAGAGGACCAATGATGATGTCTTATTCCAAGCTGAAGCTGGTATTGCTTATTTCTTTTTTCTATCCTTTATCTCATTTGCATGCTTTTCGTGTGGCCTGGATATTAGTGATGCTTGTACTTCATCGAAGTCTACCAAGGCTTATGTTGAGTCGATTGTTCTTCCTGCTCACCAGGCTAAGTTATCTAACATGAATTTTTCTGAAACCCTTGATATCTTTGGCCATGGCCCGAGTGATATTGTAAATGAGTATGTGTTCCTTAAAGGACGGGCGGGGTATGCTCACCGAGTTGGAGCTGAGGCCCTCAAGTATTAGAAACTTGCGGAGGTTGCCGAGGCTTGGGTGAAAAGTCTTAAAGAAGAGCTTGTGCTGGTTAGCGCACTTGATATGGCTGATCTTGAGGGCCAAGTTAAGAGCTTGCAATAAACCATCCTTAGGATTACTTCTGAGAAGGAGAAATCCTTTCAGACCCTGAAGGCAAACGAGCCATAGGTTGCGAAGCTTTATGAGGGGGAATTGGCTGTCTTGAAGGGCCAGGTTGTTAGGTTGGAGACGCAGGTCAAGGATCTGACTGACTCTTTGGCTACAACTGCTCACCCTAGTATCCTTTTCCGGCCAAAATTTAAACCAAATTGTCCTATCTATCCTTTTAGGGTATGCGATACATTTTTGGGATTAGATATTCTGTTTAGGGTGGCTGGCAACATTGTTTTCTATATACCTTATCGGATTTCTCCTTATTATTCTTGGCTGGAAACCCTAAGTCTCAATCGTTTTATGGTTGGTTAGGGTTTATAATCGTCTTTTGCAGATCACTCAATCATGAGTCGATCAGAATTGAGGGTATGCCATTGTGTCGTGGGTTAGGGATGATTGTTTATCGGTTTCTTTTTTCCATTTGTATTTCTTTTGGAATGCGATTTGGTTTAAGGTTTCCTTTAATCGATCCTATGCTTCTTGCTTTATTTATCCCTATTGATCTTTTGGGCAATCAAAACTTATCCCTAACTATCTGTCGATCGTTAGGGTTTGGTGTTTTCAGGAACGAAACCCTAGCTTTAGGGTTTTGTATTATTTGGTTTTGATTGACTATTGATGGTATTCTTGGTTATGCAAGTTGGAGTGTATCCATTCGTTCATGTAAGTCGATCTGGTGATCGTTGGTTTCTGGAATGTGGTGTTATCCGTATTGGTGGGTTGAGAGAGGGAAGGTTCCGCGGGAAGTGTTCCAATCATGTTTTGATGCTGGGACGATTGTTATGAGGATCCTTGTTGATTAGCATTCATTATTTTGCTGCATGGATCGATTCTGGTTTATTTTTTGTATGTTAGGGTTTCGGTGACCCTATTGGTTATAATTATTACGACCTGCTGCTGGACGTCTTATGTGGAATATGTTGAGGTCGTCTATAATTATTAGGCTTCTTGGATCTGGTCTTGTTGATCCTAGGATGTCTATGGGTTGTTACTTATCATTTTCAGACTTGGGTGTGATGGTTTATTCATTATTCTTGATCTGTTGTATGATTGTATTGAAGTTGGGGTTTTCAAAAACCCTATTATGGTCCCATATTATCGTCCTAAAACTAGTATTTTAGCATGGTGTTGCTGTTGGATTATAGTTTTGGGTTACTACGTTCTTTGGCAGATTCTAACTTGGAACTTATGTTGAGAAACTTCTACGAGTGGTCACTGATGGTTAGGAGCTGCTATTGTGGATGTGCGTTGGTTTTATACGTATTTGTTGGTTATTCGTATTGGTGTTCAGTTTTGCATCTCAACATACACCTTTGGAGCGAGTTTTGAGCTTGCTGCTCTATCCGTGGTTTTAGAGTCCCTCACCAACCGTTGTGTGAAACTTGTGAACTGTACTTCTATTTGAGGACCATGATATTGTATATTTGGACGACGCTGGAATTTTGGACTACTATGGTGACTTGAAGATTCAAGTATTTCTACTTGAAGTGCATTTATTTTTATTCCTTTTATCATTGTAGTCTGATGTTTAGTTATAAGTGTGGTATGTCACGCTTATATTGTAAGTTATAGGAATGATGTTGCATCCCTATAGGAGAGTCTGTAAGTGTCCTAAGGGACTGAGATGAGGGATTCACCCTCATCCTTTGTACTTCAATGTTTTTGGCGTAATTTATTTTACCGGGGTGAATTAACCCTTCTACCCAAAAAAAAAACACTGATAACAGTGAGCGTGCTGTCTACTTCGAGGCTGAGAAGAAAAAGTTGATAGAACAGTTGCATGTGCTTGTCAATAATCTGCTTTGTTCTGCTGAGTATCAACAGGGTTTTCTTCGTGTTCAGAAAAGAGCCATGTGTTTTGGCTCTCATAAGACTTGAAGAAGGTGCATGCGAAGGCCCCTCAGTTGCTTTTTGCTGACCTTGATTTGAATGAGGACGCATGTGATAGACTGATGGGTGAAGTTGCTAAAATGAATACCAGGTCGTGGCCTTATTTTTTGAGGCTCGTAGCCAATCAACTGAGTGTTGATGAACTCCTGGCAATCATTGTTGATGTGCCTTCTTCTTATTATTATTATTATTATGTTTAAATGCTTTTGTGAAGTTGGAGATGTTTTGGGCGTATGTTGAGCCTTGTTATTGGACAATTGTTATGCATCTATCGTAGTACTTCTGTTTAACTAGGTCTAGATATTACCAGGTTTATGTTTGCCTAGGTTTTTGATATGATCAGGGTATTGTTTGTCCTGGATCTTAAATATAATATGACTTTTACCGATGGCATCATAGTGAAATTGATAGTAAGTCAATTTACTGAATTTTGCCTTGTTATATCCCAATGTTTTGGGTTATGTTGGAACTGGTGTCCAATTTGTTTGTTTGTGCCAATTTTCATGTCCTTTTCTTTGCATTTTACCAGGTTTATGTAGGCCGGGGTTTTTTAGTTAGGGTGTTGTAACTCTTAACTCTTAGTGAAATTAGCTTGTTTAGCCAATTTACTATATACGCTGTTATTCCTATATTTACTGATCAGTTAAACATGAAGAATGTGTAGCCTAATTTGTTCAACTGATTTAAGCTTTTACGAACTTAAATAGTGTTTGCCGTCAAAAGTTTGTTAATTTTTGACATGATAACACGTACTTGTGTTTTGTCATGCACATTATAACTAGTAACTATCGAGTAGCTATCTTCCAACAACTCACTCATGGCAAGTTGTGCGTATGTGTACTTTAGAATGGGCTTGCACAATGAAACCTTATCTAAAGCATCGTCCGGTGTATTTCCTGCTTTATGACCCGTAGGAACCTTTTGTCAATGAGCATGTTCATAAAGGCTAATTTAAGTTCGAGTAAATGTTTGCTTGTATGAATAGTTAGTTTTATGCGACACTTTGTCAGAACAATGTTGGATTTGTCATTGCATATTTATAGAAATAGTAAATATGAGCTATCCTGGCTGTTAGAACCCTTCATTTGATAAACAAAATAAAATAAAATGTACCTAAGTGTAGCATGCCCGAGGGCTGAATGCTTGCCATTACAAGGGAGTATGATCCCCCTTAGGTGGTGCCTAGTAAATAGGGCTTGTTTTTGTTAACCTGGCTTGTGATACGAGGTTTCCCTTGACCAGGGTTAGGATTTCTTGGGCCTCCCACTTCTGCTCTGAGTGATATGTCCTTAGTAGGATCTGAGAGTGCTGGGTGGATTTTCACTATGTATAGCCTAGCATTTTGGCCTTTGTGATGAGTTGGTCGCGTGAGTAACATGCCTTTTTCTCTATCTGAGAGTGTGTAGCTTGGCCTGCTATTTTCATCACTCCCAACATGATTGAATTTGCTTACTTTCCTCGTTTTCAGAGGTTCTGTAAAGATTACCTGCAAGAGGCTTTTCCTTGGTGTCATCATTTGGCTGTTTTTCCTGGATGTCAGACCTTGGGCTTTTCCCTGAGGATGTTTTCCTTGTACTCATTGCTGGATGAGTTCTCATCCTTGAGCAGTATGTTTGTGTTATCAGACATTGGATGAGTTCTCTTCGTAACCTAGATTGGTATGGTTATCCAATTGAACTATGCCGAAGGTGTGCCTGAGATGTTCTTCTTGCTGAGATGTTTCTCTGCATCAGACGTATAGCCTGAGATTTCTCTCCGCTATTGTCTTTTGGAGGTGACCTCATCTGTTGTTGGCTTAAGAGGGTTTTCTAGGCTTGGATATTCGCTTTTGATGGTGGTCCATCCTATGTCTGTTGGAAATTCGGCGACAGACCTGATTGTTGAAACCTCCTTGCTAAGCTTTGGCATTACTTTCCTTCCTAGTAACACATTGTACTTAGATGTGGATTTGACGATATGGAATGGCAACATGATTGTCTTTGATAGTGGGTATGTTCCCACTGTGAGTTTCAGGTTTATGACGCCTTAGTATAGAATGTTGATGACATCAAGTAGTCTGGGTATTTTAGTATCAATTTCCCCTAATTATTCTCATAGTTATTATAGTTTCATTTGAATGTATACTTTTAAATGCTATATATTTCGTTTCAGGTTATGATTGAGCACTGGAACGAAGAAACATGGATTTGGAAAGAAACATTTGATGATATACTTGTACTTACTGGATCAGTGAAGGTTACGGCATAAGTAAGTCGATCAAATTACGCCATAATAGAAGATGTCACGCAAAGGCCAAAGTCAACACATCACATGGATACGGCGTAACCACATCAACTAGGTTACGCCATAAATTGTTTTTGGACTTAGAAGAATTAGTGAACAATAAGGTTGCGCTGTAACCATACCCAATGTGTTACGACAGATTTACACCAAAAATGTTAAGAGAATTTTGCGGTGTAACCCTTTCATCAAGGTTACGCAGTAACTATCTACACAACTACGGGACATCTAGTGATAAAGGTACTTACGGCGTAATCCCTCACTTATTTGTACGTCGTAAGTTAGTCGATTCTATAAAAGCAAGCCCTAATTCTGCATTTTCATATTGTTCACTCCATATACCAGTTGAAGGATGATTAGGGTTCCATCAAGGACGAATTCCAGCAGTTCCAAAAGATATTCAAAGGGAGAATTATACCATTCCATACATAGCTTTAGCGTATCATCAAGTATTTGTATCGAACCCGATGTTTACTCATTCTTTGATTATAAACATTGATATTTTCGTACTTTTCTGCATGAGAGGCTAAACACTTCATGTGTTAGCCTAGTTATGAATTTATCTATGCTTTCATTCATGTTCCTTGTCTATTTATTGCTTTACGTGGATATCTTGTTAGCCAATCATTGAATACCCGCGTTTTGGTAGTATTGAAGCTATGGTAGATGTAATAACCCCAATTTTGATAAAGCAGCGGAATTCAACTTGAGTGTTACTTCATAGCACAACAATCATAATCATAGAAAACGATTCTAAATGAAATGTTTTGAAAAGATTATCATTCGATTAAACACCAGAGTTTACAAATAGGTCTCAAATAGTTTCATAGCACATAATACATAAAACATATAAGTTTTTAAGTTTTTATCAAATGATAATAAAATGAAAGCGTTCAAAATGTTCATGCGACTCAATGCCATCTAGTACCTTAAGGACCGAAATATAACATGTTAAAAAGGTCAACACAATGGTTGAGTGAAATTCATAGTTTTGTATATAAATAGTGGACCACAAGATTTCAAGTTTAAGAGACAATTGCGTAACCCACAATAATCATTAAGCAGTTATTATTGCACTAAGCTCATGACCTAAAACGTTAACTGAGGGTATCAAAATAATGATATAATAATAATTGCTCTGGTAGGTAATTTGCCATATTACCTATGATCTCAAATATAGTATGTCTGGTTGTATATCCAATCAATACAAACGGGATTTGTTAATCCTAATAGGCTTATTCACAATATTCGCTTTTACACGAAGTAATTAATGGTCATGATGTTGGGACTTTCTGGCGATAGTGATACTTAGGCAATAATACTTTCAGATAAGCATACAGTTTTAAATCACTTGTTCCATAGTAAAATAGCATGTACCTCCCCCAAGGAATTTATAAAATAATTAATTAAGTAAAAGTAGGGCTACGAACTCACCGAAAGCAAATCTAATAAGCAAGGTGCAAATAAAATGATGAATAAGCCGAGAAAACCATACGTGCAACCTAAAACAATACGTTGCGTCTTAGGTTTCAAAATGATAATGTAAATATGTAATTAAATTTTATGGCATTGTACATAGACTTTATTAAGTTAATAAGAGTTCAAGAACTAATTTTGAAAAGTATATAAAGTATTACGAGCCCTAAGTTAAAACTTGTTAGGTGTTTAGAAAGTTTACCCGACTTAATAAATTCGTTACTCCTAAACCATAAAGACTTTTGACTCGATTTGGATGTCCCCGAAAAGGTTTTTTGAGTGCACTAAACATATTTGTGGGTCCCATTGTCTCAAAAATTACATAACCTAAGTGAAAATTTTAATTTACCCTTAAATACCCAAGCTGATTTCTAACAGCAACAAACAATCCCACTAAAATGGCGATATCTTAAGTTCTACAACTCCGTTTTATCCCATTCAGGTGGCCACGTTTAAGTTAAAGAGTCCCTTATAACTTTAATTTGAATGCCAATAGAGGGTTCTTAACAAATGTTATGATTTTTTAGCCAATAAAGTTCAGTGTGTAGTTTTTGGATAGTTTACTGTTTATTTTCTATTTAATTATCGGGAGGAGTTATTGAACGAGCTACCCGGAAAAATGACCACAAGACCTTGTAATATTACCTTATATTTTTACCTAAGTTCCAATGTCTACTGATTAGGTCAGTTAATTCCATTTTTTCCCCTCGTCCAAAACTATTTTTGCAAATCAGTCCTAATCATGTTTTCTAGTGTTACAAATCATGTACAATGCATAATCAAGTCCAATAAGTATATAAAACATATAAAGTGCGTAATTATATAAAAATTAAAGAGGTGAAATGAAGAGAAAATGATTGGTTCCTTACAATCTTTATGGTGAAAACAAATACAAGAACAAGACCAAACGAATCAAGAACTCCAAAAACCGTAATAACCAAAAATCTTAAACCCAATCTCAAATATATAACCAACCCTTATAAACCCCTTTTAAACTTGATCAAACTAATCTAAGAACACATGCAACCACCCTTGCCAAGAACTTCTAAGAAATCTAAGAAAATGATGAGATTGTGATGATTTGAGGAGAAATAAACCAAGAACAAGACTAGAAATTCAAGATCTTCAATCTATGATCAAGAATCTAATGAAAATTTAGATGAAGTGGGTATTTATAGGCTGAGTAGGCTCGTTCATAGGGTGGGGAAAACAAAGAGGTAGAACAAAAATCTTGGTGATATAAACAAGGAAGTGAAAGTGGAAGTTTATGTAGTGGGAACCATTTGCATAAGAATTTATCCAAGTGTTCAAGTGTGAGCTACCATAAAGACACTTGTCTTTGTGGTTGTGCTATATTTTAGGTGGGTAGGGGTGGTTAGTGGGTTTGATTTTGTGTTAAACTTGAGCTATAATGTGTAGTTTTGATCCCGATAATTATAACGTAAAGTTTTTAAAATGCGAAACGTAAAATCGGGTGGTATAAAATTCTAAAACTTGTAAAAATATTGTAACTTGTCAAATAACTAATTTTAGTAATTTAAAGGGTAAATGGCATAAAAAGGCATCAAAGTTAGGGTTCATTTCCAATTAAGGTATTATACTTTTTTTCTTGCATAAAAAGGTACCCAACAATAATTTTTGGCGGATTTGGGTTTTTTACTAACGTTCGTTAACTCACTTCGTTAGTATATTACATGTTTAGTCCTCGAATTTGTATAATCATTTCATTCAACATCCAAAAAAATTTTCCAAATTCTTTTTGGACTCTTGGCTTTTGATGTCTCAGAAACAAAACAAACACCCTTGTGGTGTCATGCTAAACTGATCCATAATACTCTTGTGGGTGAGTTGGTCGGAAACTAATGAGCAAAACCAAACGCACTCTAGTTAAACGCCCTTGGTGGCTGAAAACAACAAAGCCAAACGAACCTGCTGGTGCAGAAATTTAGTAACCCAAACGCACCTGTTGGTGCAAGAATTTCAGCCAACAAAATCAACCATCTTTACAGTTTTCATATTACCAAAAGACATTCACACAACACTTAAAAATTATTCCATGTCAAGACCGATACAAACACAAAAGACATCTATGGTGTCGTGATGAAACAACACCACTAACAACAAGGTTGTGTTTCTTACAATGAACCCAAGGGTGGGTCGAAGTACATGAACACCGAACCCTAAACGCTTAAATTGGAGAAACTTGGGACAAAATGGAACAATTAAACTCTTGAGATAGCTTCCTTATACATCAACTAACGAAACCCCCAACTCAATTTCAAAAACCCCTTTGATTTGGAAGAACCCTAATTTTCGAATTGGGTTGAAAGTGGATGAACTCACTGCAGAAATCCGGCAAAGTTTCTTAAAGTAATGTTTATCGTTTTCTTCCATAAAACACCATTACTTTAATCTTATTAAAACCAACCAACTTGCGCTTGGTATCGACCCGTGAACAGCGCTTACGTTAGTTTAAAAACGCATGGAAATAGCAAAGATAGATGCTATAAAATAAAATGAACCACAGAGAGAAGAAAGTGACTTATCAAAACATGCATAAACACACGCACAAATTTTGGCTCTAGTTGTCTTTGGAGATTTTATAAGATTTGTGTTTTTTGTCTTGCTTTGAATAGCGAGTCAGAAGAATCATATTTGAACAGGGTTTGTTTGGAAAATTTTTTTGGATGTCGAATGAAATGATTATACAAATTCGAGGACTAAACATGTAATATACTAACGAAGTGAGTTAACGAACGTTAGTAAAAAACCCAAATCCGCCAAAAATTATTGTTGGGTACCTTTTTATGTAAGAAAAAAAGTAGAATACCTTAATTGAAAATGAACCCTAACTTTGATGCCTTTTTATGCCATTTGCCCTAATTTAAATGAGACATTAGTTTATCGGAGTGGTTAAACGTCGTTAAAACTGAAAATGTAGACCGTAAACGCGTAAAAAGTAAAATGTGCAAGGTTTACGTAAAAATGGAAAAAGTTAAATGTGACATATAAATATGATTGTAAGGAAATCAAAATGTATATAACGTGTAGACTGAGCATAGTCTAGTGTAGGTTTAAGTTAAATGTACATGTAACAATGTACGCGATTGAACCTACTTAGGTTAACTCGTAAAAGTTAATTTTCGCGAAATTAAAATAATAAGTAAAAGTAGTTGATTAAATAATAATCTAAAAAATATGAATTGTTACAGTCCATACCCCTTAAAGGAATCCCGTCCCGGGATTCAGTTTGTGTTAACAGATGGTGTGTTGTCTGTGAAGAGATGTGGCTATTTTCATCTGTTATGGTATTCCCGTTCCCAAGTAAACTTAGGACTTCGCCGAGAGTTCCAACGAACTATGAAAATAGGGATGTGGCTCTGCTTCAACCGTTTGACCTCACGGTCTATGATTTCTATCGGTTCTTCAACAAGGTTAAGTTTGTCGTCAAACTAAAATCTCCTCTAATAGAATGTCGAGGGTTTCCTCTGATAAGTATTTCTTCAGGATTGTAACGTGAAATGTGTTGTGGACTCTAATGACTTCTAGTGGAAGTTCTAGTCGGTAAGCTACCAGACCAGCTCTAGCCAAAATCTTGAATGGTTAAATACACCTCGAGTTTAGTTTTCCTCGTTTTCTTAAACATAGCATGGTTCTTTGGTGGCAAAACTTTCGTATAACTCTCCTAATGATCTTTTTTTTGGGTAAAAGGGATTTTTCACCCTGGTAAAATGCATTACACCAAAAACATTGAAGTACAAAAGATGAGGGTGACTTCCCTTATCTCAGTCCCTTAGGACACTTACAGACTCTCATATAAAAATGACAAATCATTCCTATAACTTAACAAAATGAAACTACCAATAACTACTATATAAAAGTGACAAACCACTCTTATAACTAATAAGTGAACAAAAACTACAACGACTATAAAAAGATAACAAATTAAACGTTATTCAAGTAGAAACACTTGATTCTTCAAAATTCGTCATAGAAGTCCATAACATTCCACGGAGCAGCCTTAACCATGGTAAGAATAACCTCAAAAAGCACCATCCTCACCAAACGACTACAACGAACCCTCATTGATCCAAGAAAGACCAAACTACCAACAACATCCAACCAAGCGTACCAACACTATGACTTGATCCAATACCGCACCTGCTAAAGGTTTCAAAGGATTGAAAACTCTAGCTAAGAATGTAATCCAATGTATATCGATAGTCACAGAAAAATAATAGGGTACAACCCTAACTTCCAATATAACCGAAACCCTCTAACCAAACTCCAAATAATCATTCGAATGTATCCATCAGCATCAAGGAGAAACCCGAGGACCAAGAAACATAATAAAACAGAATGAAGGTGAAACTAACACCCGCACGTAGCCACCATGCTTGAAAATACCTAAATGTACAATAGGTGTAATGATAGTCTTCAACATAACTCACATGGTAGTAGTCACCTCGGAGAAACACTCCTACCACGACATCCAATATAGCCCAAACCGAACACCATCCACCACATAAAATAACAGATATGCATGTATAGCAGATAGGCATGTAACATACTTCTGTTCGGATCAAGCGACCAAAAAATAGGGTTAAAGAGCCCTAACTTCCAACCAAGCAAGTAACATAAAAGAAACACAAACACATGTGAACAATCATGCCCCAGCTACGAATATAAATTAATAAATAACCATAGTAACTAGGGTTTTGCCCAGCCGATTAATACACACCTGATCATGAGAGACCAGGCTAAGACATGAAAACTGCATGACACACCCGATTAATAATCGACTTACATCTCTCCATACCCACAAAGCAATAACCACACCCATACAATAACGACTCCATTGTCGACAAGCATAGATTAGAAAAAACCCAAACCCTTAAAAAAAATAGGGTTTTATTTTGCGTTAAGCGTTGTGCACAGCAAACAACCAGGATCGACTAATGCCAAACCCAATTGAGTGCAGATCCAGTAAAAACATCCAAAAAGATATTCAATAAGCGTACAAACCACCAAATCGTACCAGATAAAAAGATACAGTTGAAAACCAGCCGCCATTAGATCTAGACATAACCTGGACGATCAAACCAAAACCCTAAAAAAGAAAAATACTAATGATTATCCTAAAGATAGGTAATTGATTAGAACAAATGTATATATTAGGGTTTGAGCCGTGTAAAATAAAGGAGAATCCGATCAGATGTATAATGAAAAACCTAGCCACCACCCTTAAAAGAATACCCTAGACCAAATCGTATTGCATATCCTTCTAAGAAAGGTAGAGAGGACAGATTGAAAAGATATTATGGCCGAAAAAAATACATGGGTGGCGGCCGGATTTCTCCTGATGATCTTGTGCGGCCTACAGCCTGTTGTCTTGGAGTGCTGCTCATAAGCCCTGATGCGTACTAATGATCAATGTAAAGAACAACCAAGGAGACGTACTAACCGTAAAAAAAAGTAGATGTCAATGCCATGGAAGAAATGATAGACACAAGAAATAAATAATATTACAAATGAAAGATCTTAATGAATCATAGTAATGAAATTCTGCCGAGTATAATGTTTTAGGAGTAAAGATTGCTTAAAAGGGATAGATTAAATTTCTGTATGAATAAAAGAGCAAGTCATTATCGATTAATGCAACCAAAGAGTCAATAAATAACAATAGTGGATCAAAATTTGATGTCAAGAATATTTATACTAGTATGAGCAAAGAGTGCTCGAAAGAAAGATTAGGTATTTGTACGAACAAAGAAGTAAACCGTTATCAACCGATGCAAATGAAAGGATCAACGAATCAAAACAATAGTTAATAGATTTAGATGTCAATATCATTCGTATTAGTATGAGCATAGTATGCTCAAAAGAAGGATTTGATATTTGTACGAACGAAGAAGCAAACGAAAGGGTGTGTAAAAGAGAGGTTAGTGACTCAAATTAATGCAAATAAAAGAACCATACATTACCACAATAGTAAAGAGAAGAGATATAGAATATCAACAAAAATAATCAATTAATCGAGAGAACCAACAAATCAAACCAGTAGTCAAAAGAGGTAAATTTTGAAAAACAGAAGGCTAAATGAGGAAAGACAATAAATGATACTGACAGTTTCACGAATGCGAATGAACAATAAATGAGAGAGTCAATAAATATCATGAATGTTGATTGAGTATGAATTGAGAACAACCATAAATGAGAAAGACAATAAGTGTCACGAATGCTGAAAGTGAGAATAAATGAGAAAAATCAATAAATAAGAAAAACATTATGTTGTAAGAACAATTGTTAAATTAGAACACACATTAAATTAAAAAATTTCAATAAGTATCATGTATGTTGATTGGGAAAGATTCGTACTCGGCCTCTTGGACTTTACTCTGGACCAATGAGACTATATGTTGGTTATCACGGCTCATTTCTACTGATGTGTAATGTCTCTCTTGATGCGTCATACGTGTTACAAGCAATGGGATGGTGTGGTGAATGGGCTCTCTGGTAATAGACTTTGGTCGGGTAGGAGGAGTAGGTGAATAGTGGCTCTCTTCCTCGTCTTTTGAGGGGTCTTCTTCGAGGGAGTGATCTTCTATTTTGGGTTCAGTCTCCATAGCCTCATCCTCGAATGGCCCAGTCTCACTGTCGGGCATCAGTAAGTAGGTCGGTGAAGTGGGCGTCATAATGGTGGCCGACAAGTTTTCCAACTTGTCCTCGGAATAAAAATATCGTATTAAGTAAGGGTAAACATTGTTGTCGAGCTCCGACGTTACCTTCCTGGAGGCGTGATTCTTCAAAACCACAAGAAGTGAAGAAGAATGAGAAGTTATAAAGCCTTGTTCCGAACGTAGGTGTTCTAAGGCGGCACATTAGGAGGTGGAAGGCTAAAGTTGTGTTCTAATCAACCGATATGTTTCCAGGCAGTGGATTATGAAGCGACATATGTGTTCCAAAAGTATGGTGTTCCCAAAACATGGCGATCTAAAAGCATGGGACGAATGTTCAAACTTGTCCTCGGAGATGGGGAGTAAGACAATCAAGGGAAATCAATAGACTATAACGGGTTTGTTATGATATGAAATGATATTATATTTAGTCATGAAAATGTTTTGAGAGCATTGTAATCAGTTACAATGTCATGAGAAAGTTTATAGATCATTGAAATGTAAAAGTAGGTATGTGATCGGGGAAACAGGGTTTGACATGAAGTTCTAGAAACAAGCATAAGAGGTCAAAATCAGTCAAATGTTTATAAAATTAACCTTTATATAAATAAATAGTGATACTTGATAAACAAGCATAGTAATTGAAAAGCAATTCAATTATGTATATAAATAGCCTTTATATAAATTGAATAACAGTGTTTTAAAATGAATATAAGTGTTCGTGTTGGGTCCCTCCTCTCATGCTCATGTAAACCATGAATGATATGAACAACATTTTGAGAAAATGATGAAAACTGATGAACATTAACAATGAGGTTGGGTTTGCTTAAGAATGACTCATACACGCTAATAACACCATTTGTACTTTTCAACTTTATAAATGTTATTAGAAATGAATCAAAGATTTACAAGGGATACCTTACGGAGGACTATAATAGTTGATGATATATTACTCTCCAAAATCAAACAGCAAGAGCCAGCTAACTTTGCTTTTTGTTCCTAGGAGAGGAGGATCCTTACAATACTTTGTATTATTTTCTAAGTTTGAATCTCCACTTAGCTCGATTACAACCTTTGGTTTAAATAAAGGGAGAAACAGTGGATGCACATGCATACATAGTAACTTGCCGACTTGCTATAGATAGGCACATGCCTAGTAGGATTGCTTTAAGAGTACTTTAAGTTTACCCAATTTGACAACTTATAGTCCCAATGCTTGCTTTCCCGTATACCGATAAGTACTTGAACTTATCTTCTTCAAGAATTTTCTTGCCCATACATTCAGAGGTTAAGGTTTTTAAAAGTGAGTTAAGTCTTTAGAGTCAGAGAAACATATGTCAGATCTCAATGACCCTGATGTTGCTTGTAGCTCCTTGTACATTACTACCTGTCACCGCATCAGTTTGTGAAGCATTTTCTTCAACTAGTCTTTGACATCCCCGAAGCTAGACAGTTGGTTGAGCTTTATAGAACACTCACTAATTTAATCAGTGAGTAACACTTTCAGAATAATAATCAAGGAGACATGTTATTTGATAACTATCAGGAGTATCTCGCTTTTGATAACTATCGGGTTCATATTGATAGTTATGTAGTGACATCCTCTTAGATCTTTATCAGAGACTTTTATGCTCATTGACCTTCAGCGGGTGTATTAGGTTATTTTATGTTTAAATACTTGTTAAAGATATTTAGGTCGAATTTCAGACCCAACAATCTCCCCTATTTAAATATACAAATAGCCTAATCTAAATCAGTTGTAAGTGAGCATAATGGCTTCTTCTTACGTACTAATTTTACATCAATGAATAATATATTATTACACGTTAGACTTGATTATTTGATGTTGCTGATGACTATAGACTCTGAAGCTTGATTCTTGTAAGTTTCGCAACCTTCTTGTCTTTAATTTTCAGTCTATGTATGTTTAGTTGCTTGTATTGGTACCCGACTTCGATTGTCCAGGTTTTAGTGCTTTGACTTATTCAGTAACCACTCTAGTTAGAAACTTCATTGGATGAGGTAGTACTTGGTTACTATCTCATTCATACATCCTAATTCCCGAACTGAACAAGCTGATTTACTCCCTAATTCAAGATCAAATATTTTAGGTTCAGGAACTGTGGTGGTTACAAGCTATTTCAAATAATGGGTAGAAACACCTGGGTCTTCCTTTGTTTGAAAATATAATGGCCTTAGTTTTACTCGGCTGTAAGCGGGTTTTCCAATATCTTGCTTACAAGATGAGTAACAACAAAGGGTTCTCTCTCTCTCTCTCTCTCTCTCTCTCTCTCTCTCTCTCTCTCTCTCTCTCTCTCTCTCTTTATTATTTTTTTATTTTTTAAATTTATTTTCATCCTTAGTTGCTAGGCATCTTAGGTGGTTGAGGAACATGGATTATTACATTTACTAATACTTCCTCATGGCACGATTTGTACCTATCCTTACAGACGCCTCCTCTTCCCCTCTTTTGTGTTCCCCTTTTGATAAAATGATTTACGTATTTTATTTGTTTCGTTAAAATTATTTTACGTTTGTTATCGACAAAACATTAGAAGATCGTAAAATATAAATAAACGTTTTTACGGCTTATTTGTATTAACAATCTCCCACTTTTTGTTTGGGGGATGTTAGCTGGGGATGGCGCAAGCTTCTTGCGATTCGACCAAAGATTCGTTCCTTTATCTGGCATAAGATCAATAATGGAAAGGACACATCGGTTTGGTTTGATAGGTGGTGTGCATTAAGCCCAATTCGTGATTTGCTTACTGCTAGAGATATTGCCCAGACAGGTTTTAATTTATCTAATTCGGTTTGTGATCTGATTGCTAATGGTGTTTGGCGATGGCCGGTGGATTGGTTATCTCGGTTTCCATTGTTAGCTGCAATTCCGGTCCCTAATCTTAATGATACTGTCGATGGATTATTATGGCGCAAGTTGGATGGTAATTTTAGTGGTTTTTAAGTTTCGGGTGCATGGGATTCTATGCGTCTTAGGGCTGATGTGGTTGACTGGTGTAATGTTCCTTGGTTCTCTCATTGTATACCGAGGCATGCAATACACTTGTGGCTCGCTATTAAGCAGAAGTTGAAGACTCAAGATAGGATGCGGCAATGGGATGTTGGTCCTAATGTTGACTTGGACTCGATTAGATGCCCGCTTTGTGAATTGGTTCCGGATTCTCATTCTCACTTATTTTTTGAGTGCCAGTTTTCTATGCAGGTTTGGTTTCAGGTCCGGGTTTTATCTGGCATGGATGCGGTCCCGCCTTCTTTGGAGAGTATTGTTACTGTTCTTATTCCTATATCTAAGGGGCGGTCGGTTGGTAGCATCATTTCTCGGTTACTGCTTGCGGCTACTACATACTTTATCTGGATGGAGCGCAATTCTAGGATTTTCAAGCGTAAGAAGTCTAATGTTGCGGAAGTGGTTAACATCATTACCTCTACTATTCGGTTGAAGCTGGTTACCTTCAAGTTCAAGAAGCTAACCTCGCAGTCTCGTTTGATCCTGGATAAATGGAAGATTCCAAGTGTATGTATTTCTCACGAAGGGAGTGCCGGGTAAGGGTTGTACTCTTTTTCCCTACTCCAAGGTTTTTCCCTTTGGGTTTTTCTTGGAAAGGGTTTTTAAGGAGGCAGACTTCCTGGGTTAACTTGCTCCCTTTGTGGATTGGCTGGATGCGGGATGCTCGCTTGCTACAAGTTTTTTTACTTGTTTATGCCTAGTTAGTTGATGTAATATAGCTAGGTCCTTTGTGTTTATGGCATGTCATAAACACTAGTTTATCAAGCTTTCGCTTGACTTTAATGTGGTATTTTAGCCACATTCCATTTGTACTTAACATTATTTTTTGGTTATATATTTACCGGGGTAAAACCCTTTACCCAAAAAAAAAAACAATCTCCCACTTTTTGTTGATGAAAAAACATAAGATTATTTTAAGGAAAAACTAAAATTCGTAAAAGTTTGAATTGGAGTTTTTACTCTCTTCTCCCCCTTTTTGTCGAAACAAAAAGAGCGTCGAAAAGAAACTAACACAGTGTTTTGAGAAAAAAACGTGTGAAAAGTAGTAATATGAAAAATAGAGAGTAAGAGAAGAGAAGAATTCTCGTCTTAGCTCCCCCATTGACGGGTGCTTCCCTTTGTTGAGGGCGTCAAGTAATTAGGAATACTAAGCGAGTGTTTTGCATTTATGTTTGCAAATGGTTTCGTCTTTTGACAAAAATGCTCCCCCTTGACGAGTGATCCCCTTTGTGAGGGCGTCATGTAATAAAGAAATCCTAAGTGAAAGTATTGCAAGCGTTTTTGCAATAGTTTTGCTTTGATGAAAAGCTCCCCCTTGTTATGGGTGTCAAATTCTTCATTTTTATTTTGAAAATCTACAAAACAAATGTTAGAAAACAAGTATATGATGCATAATTTCCTGCAAATGAGATGATAAAAAGTTCTTCTATTGCACGGATCCCATGGTTCCTCCTTGGGAGGGATCCGTCTAGGCAGAACAGAGGGATATGTCGACCAGAAATCTTATGACAGCAATATGGATGTAAAATGTGATGTTAACATCACAAGAGTTATGTATTAAGGTACTAAACATGTTTTTATAAATAGCATACAACATGTAATATCATTCAATAAAACAAGAGAAATGATGTACATGACTCTAAAACTAAGAAAATGATCCGAACATGAAGTATGATTCCTAACCAATCTAAATTACGCTTAAGACTAGAACAACACTTGAATTCCTAAGCTTAATGATGTTTAGGTTTGTTTACCTCATCGAAACTTTCAAGGAGGTGATAAAACATGAAACATAGCTCGTTACGTACTTCATGTACTAAACCTTCAACATGTTGACAATGATAACAATCTTTGTCATGGCTAGGGAATGGTGGTGGTAGGAATGGAGTGGTTTGAGATGGAAGGTTGGATGAAGGTTCCACAAAAGAAGGAGGAATTTGTGGAGGCATGTTTGATGAAGTTGGAGGTGGTTCAACTAAGGATAAAGGTGGTGGAATATGTATAGACGATGGTGGTAGAGAGGTATCTACTTCCATGTGATCCGGTTTTTGTTGATTCCTCATAATTCAAAATGGACTATTTGAGGGTGATGGAGAAAATGATATGGGTGCTAGTGTTGTTTCAACACCAAAGTTTTGTTGTTGCGCTATTTTCTTAATTGAGGAAAATGTTGGCAATGGTGGTGGATGAGATGGCCTAGAGGGCAAATCCTCTAAGTTGTAGAGGTGTGAAGATGAGAGTGGAGTGGTGAAAGAGATGGCTCTAGGTACTAGAGGAGATGATTTAGTGGAAGTAGGGGTGTTTGGTTTAGGAGGTATAGTGTTTGGCAAGGGTAGTTTTGTGGGAACAATTCTTTTGGGAATTGGTTTGATTGGTAGAGTTGGTTGTGAGGAAGTTCTAGTGTTTGGGGCTTTAACGGGTGATGATTCGGTTGAAGAGATTTTGTGAACAACCCGAGCAAGTTTCTTGGGAGCTCCTTTGGTAGATGAGTTAGCACTTGGAGCTTTCCTCAAGACGAAATGATAAATGGATAGTGAAATAAGGGCTTTTAGTTACTGAGAATGAGGTTGTGAATGGTGACTTGGAAGTACTAACAAAGAGGTGTATAAAGGGAAGGAGTTAGTATGTGAATTTAAAGCTTAAGCCACTAAGATACTTCAAATTGCAATAATTTGCATGGTCAAGAGTCAACTACAGAGTTGCACTGATCTAGGAAGTCAATTAAGACAAGGTGGAGTGTTTAAGTTAACAAGAAGAGCTTGAAATGATTGTTTTAGCTTAGTCTGTGCAGCCGGTTACCACGGTTCCCTCAAATGAGGGATCCGTCTAGGCTAAACCTAGGGATCTGGCTCTCAGCAGTCAAAGAAAAGGAAGATGATGTTTTGTAAGGTCTAGTACCTACACATCTTGAGTGTTTTCAGTCTTCTCAGGTGTCTTAAATGATATGAGATTTAAATGATCAAGTAAAATGAGTGAGGCTAGATAATGATTGTCTTTTATGGAAAGAAATGGGGTTTTATGAGCACCAATGGGTGATCAAGGATGACACAAAAAAATTTGAAAGCGTCAAGTGGAGTCAAATGATCCTAGAGATCAGTTGGTAATTTAAAAGAAATTTGGAAAATTCCTTAAAATTCATAAGAAATGAAAAACTAGTTTTTAGCCTATTTTGAGGTAAAGATGACTAAAATCAATTTGCTAAGATTGAGAGAAATATTAAGCTAGGTGTTTTGAGATGAGACAATCAATGTGTGAGCATTGGAGAGGAAATATGATGAGTTTTGATGAAACGATAAATCAAAAACACCTTGAAAGTGATCCTAAGTTTGTTATGAGTGAATGTGAGACCAACTGAGCTTGAGGAAGCTTAAGTGATCCTAAAGTATCATGTTTAACTAGTATAATAAGGTCTGGAGGATTGGATTGATAAGGGGATATAAAAAATTATCTACTTCTGTTGCCCGGATCCCACGGTTCCCTTACTTGAGGGATCCGACTAGTTGAAAGTCAGGGATCCGGTCATCCGAGACAGAATACTCAACAGTGAACGTGCACTATTTTGTCTAGGTGTCCAATTACGAAATACTAATGATTTCCAAAGTAACTGAACACATATATAAGCAAGATATCAAATGATCAATAAACGTTTTATTTCATAGGAATGATCATGTTACAAAGATAAAAGATGAGTCCTAAGGATTGATTCTTTTTTAAGAAAAGAATAGGTTTCTCTTGCGTTTTTGTTTGATGGATCGTTGAATGGGTGGTGAGTATTTGAGGATTCAGGAACGAAGAATGACGTGATGTGAGATTTGTTCAAAGGTTCCATCATTTTGTTCACAAGTATGTATACAGGACTTTGAAATTGAGGATGATAGTACATGGTATGATGATAAAGGCGTGTTATGAACATTCCCTATGGAATAAGTTTTTTCTTTCTACCTTGGACATTTACAATTCATCTTGCAAAGAAGTAGGCGAGATTGTATGGTTGTTGAGTTAGGAGACAGTACATCATGTGAGCACAACATGCAGGAAGTATCTCACGGTTTCCTCTAAGACTCCAAACGTTTTCACGTAGAATGACAGCGAGAAGTTTGAGGTCATCTCGGATATCACGTGTATAGATTATGTTTGGATATGTGTAATTGGATTGAGGAGTGCATAAAATGCGAGTAATTTCTTGAGGAGAAGGTATGTGTGAACAATATGGATTGTTTTCTTCACGGTAGTTAAAGAGAGAATCAAGAGACCAATATTCAGTGAAGGCACATTGTCCATGATTTGGAATTCGGAGAATGTGAGCAAATTGCTCAAGAGTTAAGACAAACATTTGGTTTTTGATCCAAAACCATAGTGATAGAGAGTGATCCTCGTTACGAACGAGTTCAACTTGACGAAATAATTCCAAAACAAACCGCGGACAAATTTTCTTGTTAATTTTGAGAAGACCTTCTAGTGCTATGGTGCGTAATGAGGTATTAATACCTTCTTGGTGTAGTAGAGGTGAGTCAACAACACGTCCTTCATGAAAGCAACAAGTCTCGCCTGCAGGAAAGCTTGACTTGAGCAGATAGGACACTGCGCAATCAACAGACATACTCGCGAAGAAAGCACCTACCCAGGTGGTACAACACAGCCTCGATCCTCATAAGAAAGCACCGGAACAACACTGCCTCATCTCGTTCACTCACAGAAGACCTTGCTTAGCTCTACTATCTTTCGGAAGCCTTTAGCTTGTTCCTTCGCAGTGAATCTTGGGCTAGAGAGCTCTTCTTTCTTCTTTCCTTAACAGTCGAGCTATATCGCCCCTCTCATATTAACATTCTGAAGCACTCCCATCTTGCTTCTTGAGCACTAGCCTATCACTGAGATCACTGCCTTCTTATGTAAGAGACTAGACAGAACCAGTTATATACTAGAGAGCACCACCTTTATGGCTGAACTGAGATCACTGACCGGTAGCAGCTAACTCAATGGCAAGCAATCTTCCCGTACTCTCTGTATACAGGACTTAGAAGCATTAAGGTATACTGTAAAGCCCCTTTTATCACGTATACCTTATCACAATAACAACCTTTACCACACAAACACCCACGTTATACAAACAGTAGGCGTAGAGAAAGATTAAGATTAAGAACTTGGTGACTTGATGTATATTCGTATGTATATGTTTAGAGAGATAGAGAGAAGAAGATGAAAACAATAAGATGTTATATTGCTTCAAAGGAAAAACACACACACACACACACTCAAGCACACCCCTCAAATGACATACTTGAGGGGTATATATAGTAGGAGAGGATGATGCCCTAAGGCTTGGCCATGGGCCTCGAGTGGGCTTGGACATGGATTGGGTTACTTGGACTTATACAAGGCTAGCTTATCTTAACTAATGC
This sequence comes from Chrysanthemum seticuspe, assembly GCA_019973895.1. Lineage (NCBI taxonomy): Eukaryota > Viridiplantae > Streptophyta > Magnoliopsida > Asterales > Asteraceae > Chrysanthemum > Chrysanthemum seticuspe. The sequence continues at coordinate 198,822,960 of BPTQ01000008.1, read as the reverse complement.
CCAATTAGCTTAGCCCAATCCACAAGCCCGTTGACTATTCTATCACGATATCTAACACACGTTATAAAGTTCCTAAATGTGAATGACCATCACTTCTAATAAAAACTATTAAGGCTAACAATCTCCCCCTAAGGGGTGGTCATTCAAATGATGCTCCACTTGATTAGGTCTTTACTTTTCTCGAGCTTGAACTTTGTGTGTAGATATAGAATAGTCTTAATTCCTTGTTCCTTCATGCTTTGTGATCAGTTAATGTGGTTGTCTGCCGTTGTCAAATTCGTTGGTTAGGTGTCTCCACGCCTTTCTCCACCATGCTCACACTTCTATTTGTCTTTTTGTTACCAATGATGTAGTTCTCGAGTCTTTAAACTTTGTAGATTCTTTGACATTGACGAAGAATCATCTTTAACTTTGTGTTGCCTTTAATTTTGATGAGAACTTTTCATGTGTTGTTGGTATGAGCATGTGGAGAATCTGCACGATCAATCCGCTCCGGAGCTTCCATAAGAAGAAAACATAAAAACAGGTTAGTGATAAGCGGATTCCGGCACTTACAAGTTTGAATTTCGAGGGTGTTAACAGCATAGTGTGAAAACACGTCTCTAATTCTCACAGAGGCCGTTCCTGAACTGGAGTCCCACAAGTGAGATAACGCGATATACCGAAGTACATCTACAGTTCAGATGAGTCGCTGAAGTAAACCGAAGCATCACTTCACGACTGTAGACCGTTTGAGACACACTAAGCGTAATCTACGGGGAGTTACCGAAGTGACCTGCTGTCAGGGCTGCTTGATGTTGACCCTGGCAGGAGTTTCCATCAATCACTGAAGATCACAGACGTGAAACTTCTCATAAATGTTCTGGCAGATAGCTAAGATCTGCGTAGGACTCTAGAATATATCACTTGTGTCCTTATAGATGAACAACAAATGATGAAATGTCATGTGTTCCTATGAGATCTTTTGATGAATCTCGTGGCTCTAGACTCGATTAGTGCATTTTGGTTTTCCTGAGCGGAGACTAGGGAGAGGGTCTCCTTCTTCAATACCAACTATCTCTAAGAGAAAGTCGATAGATTATGCAGGGTTCCCAGTGAGAATGAAACAAATCCCTTTTGAGAGGAATTGAGTGGCTAGAAGGTTTAGTGCAGTGCGTCACTGGGTCCATGACGTCTTTGACTTCAATACCAGTGTCATCTAGTGACAACCAGTAGCATATGTATTGAACCCGGTTTCTGCCCTAAGGTTGAATATGGAGGGCTATTTCTTTTCACCCTTTCTTCACATTTCTTTTTAATTCTTCAACCACTTCTTTCTCCTTTCTCCAATCATTCCTAAGGACTTCAAGTTCTACACTATTGGTGATGTCCTTGGGTAGATCCCTCCGGCTCTGGCGGATCATAGGACGAATTTCCTATCCTTAGTCACCTTATAACTCCATGACTGTCCTATTGTTGCCATAAAACCATTTTTCTGGAAAATCTCTCAGAATGTTTATAATAGAAAACATGTTTGGAACACTCCGAGAGTTTTATATTTTCGGAAACACTCCCCCTTCACATGTGCTTATAAGTTTTGATAGAAATCTGCACATAGAGGGTAGAGTTCGCACTTTTTGAATTGATCGACTTTAAATGAACAAGACCGATTCGAGACACGTTTACATCACTAGAGAACTAGCTTGAAATTATTACCTGTCCTTGTCAAGTCCATAGAAAGTTTCTCGAGATGGTACATGATTCCTCGTCAATTCATTGGTTTCAACTGAGTCGACCTCTTTTGAGATTCAAACAACGATCATTAAACCTTTTTGATCACATTTTAATCACGTTTCTCCCCCTCAAAAATAGCATATAGGTGATATTTTTGATATCAACGGATTAAACAACATTTTAGAATCTTTTGGGGAGACAAACGGATACGATTTAAGCATGAATTTGGAACATTTTTGTTTTATGGTCCCCCTTAAAGAAAGCACATTTTTCATACAGAAAATTTAGAATCAATTAAGGGTTTAGAGGGAGTTATCTTGGTACCAAATGTGAGAGATTTTGAAAAATCTTTTTGAAAACTTTCGAATCAATGGTACGCAAGATGAAGATTTTTAAAATCTTTTGAAGATATTGAAGAAGAATTATCTTCATTTGTTTTAGGATAAGTGCTCGATATATATGAAAATCGATTTTGCGTAGCACTTTCCTTTCTTTAAAGATCGGGTTGCAAGCTGAAATACTTACAAGCCATTTATGTTTTTAGGAATAGTGCTTGAAAAATATTTAAAACCTTTGATTTGGTTAAGCACTTTCCTTTCTTTGAAGCGCGGGTCCTGAACTGATGTATCCAGAAGCCATTAATTTGAAGTCCGGGTTTCGTACTGAAGTATACGAAAGCCATTAATTGATGAAATTTTTTAGAAGCGACATGTTTTAGAAAACATTAAAGAACTCTCGCTCAAGCATCTGTACATGCCCGTATCATTGTTGAATGACATTTCTAGATACGTACAGAATATCGATTATACAAGAGACATGTCGTGAGAAGAATATTTTTTGATTTTTGATTTTCTATTGTTTTTGTATTTTTTGAAAATTTTCTATTTTTGTATTTTGCTTTTGTTGGTTTTATAAAAGAAATGGAAAATCAAAGATAGAAGATAAAGAGAATGAAGAAGAAGATTTTACAGAATTAGAACCCTCTGATGAGCTGGGTTCTGAGATATTTGAGTCACCTGCAACCACAGAAGAAGAGTTTTCACAAATAACAGTGTTAGAAGTACAAGATTCCTCACGGCGAGGGAGATCACTATCAACGGTTGTAGTGGTTTTTACTTCCTTATGCTGATGAGTTTCACTATTATCTGTGTTGGTGCAAGTATCAAAAGTCTTTCCTGTGGGAATCCATCTAAGACCTATTGTGTTAAAAACTTTTCCCGTGGGTATCCACCTAAGGTAAGATCTAGGAGTTGTTTTCTTTTCAGATGCAGCAGAAGACTCATTTTTGGAAAAACTACGTCCTGAAGAGATCCACCTATTAGGTTTCTTTTTGTTTGACATTTTATTAACGGGCTTGTTTCTATTTGGTGTCTTAGTGGATTGTGCCTTGGCACGAGAATTATCTTTCTTGAGATATTGTGAGACACATGCCTCATGATTAGCTGAAAAGACACATTTTTTACATGTAGTACAGACAAATTCAATATTCTTGTTTAAAACAGCAGCTTTAACTTTGTCACTACAGTCTTGTGAAAATTGATTCTTGTTCGAAAAGGACTTAGAATTCCTAGTGTTGTTTTCTAAGGGCATAGCATTTTCTTTTGCGCAACTACTCTTAGATGCAAGCCAATCCCTAGTCTTTTGTAGAGTGTTCCTAGGTAATGGTTTACTACTACTAGCAGTGCCTTGAAATCTTGTAGAGTTCATCACCCTAGATGTTGCACCTAGAATTCCATCTTTTCGAGTATGTGCCTTTTTCCTAGCTTCTTCTAGATAGTGATTGTTGACCATGTTGTTAGAACCAACAGATTCTTTAACTGGATTTGCGGTCACATTCCGTGTACTATTCCTAAAAGTGCCATGGGTAATCACTTTTTCTTTATCAAAAACTGGTTTTTCAAAAGCTTTGATAATTCTCTTTTTAATAGGCAAAGTCTATGGAGTGACTGTTTTTGACAAATCATTTTTCTCATTGACTTTTGGAGGACACTGAGAAATAGACATTTTTGGTTTGAAAACCGGTTTGGGAACATTTGTTTTCTCCTCAGTCAATGGTTTTGCAAACTTAGTATCCACAGCCTTTCCTTTTAGACTTTCCAGCTGAACTCTCAAAAGATCATTTTGCTCTTGCATGTCCTTGTAGGCACGCTCATACGACAGTTTGTCATACTTGCATTCCTCAGATTTTCGATCAAGTTGTTTAAAATAGGACACGTTTTCTTTTTCAAGTTTTTCAAGAGCATTTTCATATTTAGAAACAATTGCGGAGGTCTCATACTGGAGTCTTTCATGATCTTCAACAGAATATGTTTGTAAAATAATAGACATAATATCAGTAGTCAGAACATCTTAGAAGAGAGAATCATTTAAATTTTCCAAAACTTTGATGTGTTCAACACTTTCATTAGCTTGCTTTACCAGGGATTTATGGTCCTTGACAAAGTCAGTTGTTTCTTTCAAAAAGGCTTGTTCAAAATGAATTACCCTTGAGTTGATGTTAGTCAGCTGAGGGGCAATTTGAGTTTCAAAAAACTTTTTCTGTTCAATATCAAAACTATTAAACCAGATGTTTGTTGTAATATTGGTTTTAGTTTTCACTGTCTCTTGAAGATCCGCAATTCTAGTTTTCACATTTTCCAAAATACTTCTCGCATCACTTGTGTTAAAAGGATTGTTTGAAGACATTTGTTCAATGTTCGAAAGAGATTTGGAGACAACAACTGGTTTTAAAACTGATTTTGAAACTGGTGTTGACACTTTGTTTGAAACACTTGGTGTTATGGAAAACTTTGACTTTTCTTTTTGAGACACAAAAGGAATACCATTAATTTTGTTCCATGTGTTATAATCAATCGGTTTAAGATCTGGATTCTTTTGTTTCATTTTTTATCTACTCTCCTCAGATAGTTCCAACGTTTCAAGAGAATCACGCACAATTATGGGTGCATGCAAAGGTTTTCCATTGTTCAACACATTCTGAGATTTCTGAGCTTTCTTGAGAAACGAAGAAGGGTCGTTACCAAGTGCCATCTTATGTGAAGTATGAAAACGTGGATTTACTTGGTTAGAAAGCATCTTGTTTGATTTAGCTGAATGACCCGTTGTAAGAAGAAAATTGTCCAATGTTTTGATTTTTTCCGTTTTATCAAGAATTTCATCAAGAAGAGAATCTTCTCGTTTTGAAAAATCAGCAATCAACTGTTTCTTCTCTTTTTCAAGATCAGAAAACAGTGCTTTTTGTTTAGAAAGTTGGTCATTTAGATCAGAAATTTCCTTGTTTAAAGATTTTATTTTCAAGTTCAAATTCACATCAAGTGTGTCATACTTGAGTTGCAATTGATTTTCTCTTAAAACAGAATCTCGATAACCAATTTCTAATTTTGTTTGTATGAAATTCATAAGCTTTGGCATGCTCCTTGTAACTCTCAAGCTCAGCGGTCAATTTCTTATTCGCGGCCTTAACGTCGCGATTGACCTTACTTACTTTCTCAATCTCAATACCACAATTATTGAATAATGATTCAAAATAAGCACGTGTTTCCTCATCATTAGCACCATTCTGTATCACTTGACCTCCATTAGGATCCATATATGGAGTTTCAGAGTTAACATTGCTATTAACTTGCTCTCCCACATATGTGTCATAATAAGGTTCGGGAGACACAGAATGTGGCTTCTCATGAGTAAACGAGTTTGGTACCTCATTGAGTGAATATGTGTCGAAGACAGGAGTTGTATCATAAGTACCACTTGATGTTGTGTCCTGTTGATTGATTGTATGACTGGAGGTTGCATTATCGTTTGCTTTATCTTCCCATTTTGGGTACCTGAATTTGATTTCCTCAGCAGTCAACTCAATTCCCAACTCTTCTTTTTCTGCTAACATCAACATGTACTGGATCTTTTCAAGCTTCGTCAGTCGGTTGACACTAGATCCTGAATCTTGTCTTTGAGGTTCGGAGGTAGCATTCTGAACAGAAGTCATAAAACAGTTATTCCCATTTTGATATCCCATATTCTGATTCACAATCTGACCCCCTTGATGTCCATCAAATTGCCCTGCACATTGCATCTGATTTCCCTGATTCACATTTCCATAATTCCCAACGACAGGAGCTGCAACATTACCATTCTGATTACCCACTGCTCTATTCCCAACATTATGTCCCATCTGATTTCCAACATGCTGACCCGACTGATTACCCTGATACGGAACCGCCTGATTACCGATGCGACTGTTAAATGCTTTATCCAATAAAGAAAATATCTGTTGCAAGGTCGCTTCTGGGTCAGGTTCAGGATCAGTGATTCCTTGTTCCTGGTATTGTTGATCTGGATAGAATTGTTGTTGTGGTTGTGGAATGTATTGCTGCAAGTTGTTGTTGTTGGAAGATGATGAAGGTTGTTGTTGTGTATTGACTGTAGTTTGAGTCTTAGCAATAAGTACCAATGAATCATGATTCTTTGCCAATCTTTCTTTCCTGACTTCATTCACTTCAGCTTGGTTTTGTTTCAGAAAATCGTTGAGTTGATCAAAGTTCACCTGATGTAAGTCTTTTGTTTGGTTGACAATAGTGACATATCGTCCCCATTCTTCTGGAAGATTATTCAGGAACTTGATGTTTTGAACGATAGTTCTGGGTGCCAACTTGTTTCTGATAAGCTCATTCATCAAAGTGCAAAACCTTCCATAGTAGGATTCAATGGATTCTCCTGGTGTAGATGTAAACTTCTCCCATTCAGTTAGCAGCTTGTTCTCCATGTCTTGTTTACCAATTTTTGTTCCATAACATAGCTGTCTAACACGTTCCCACATATCGAAAGCAGTTTCACAACTGTCTACCGCAGCAAAGATGTCTATTGGTAAACCCAGTTGGATAATATGAATTGCCATGTCATCTGCTTCGACTTGTTTCTGATCCTATGCAGTGTATTCAGATTCAGTTTGAAGATGAGAGGATGGTGGGATGGGAGGTGTTGCATCTGCATTTCCAGGTACATGAACTTGTCGAGGCTGGAAGGGTCCATCCTGAATGGATTTAATCATGAGTTTGCCATTAGGTTTGGTCTTGATGTAACGGAGCATTCGACTTGTCCATTGAAGATAACCACCTTTTGCCAACATAGGAGGACGGTTTTCGGCACCGGCTGCATGAATGTCTTGTTGAGTTGCCATTGATGAAGGTATGATCTGATAAAGTTGATGTAGGATTGATTCAACGATAAAGGAGTTGTGGTTGATGAAGATTAAGTTCAGTTGAGGTGTTTCCGAAAGTCGTACTCGTAAACTCGGTTCTTAAAAATTTTCGTCCAAAATTTGAAATTCACTATAAAAATCAATTCTAAGGACGTATGAAAATTTTGAGTTATGACAATTTTGACGCCAAATTTGACCCGAAAAATTTGAATTTAGGCCCAAAAATTTGAATTTTTGACCAAAATTTTCACAGTTAAACCAAAATTTGAATCTCGCGTAAAAATTGAACGTTTAGTCTCCTAAAAAATTTAAATTTTACTCAGGTTTTCCCGCCAAAACCTTTATGCGTAGAAAGAGCTTAGGCGTAGAAACAGAAATTACGAGTAGACGAGGCTTAGGCGTAGGATCTTATGCGTAGGAACTTAGGCGTAGGATCTTATGCGTAGGAACTTAGGCGTAGGATCTTATGCGTAGGATGCTTAGGCGTATGAATCCTTAGGCGTAGGAAATTCTTATGCGTAGAACCCAACTTACGCGTAGCAAGAGTGCTTACGCGTAGGAATAGCTTACGCGTAGGAATGGCTTACGCGTAGAATCCAAAAATCCTTTACACTATCACAGTGTAAAAGATATCCAAAAGTCGAAGTGTTCCATAAACTTATCCAAGTGAGGGAAGCACTGAGTAACCGTTATAGCTCGAAGATTCTTCACCAAAAAGTTATGAGTAGAAAACTAGGGTTTTGACTTTTTGACTTCTACTCGTAAGAAATTTCCAACGATTCAAATGATTTCTTTTGCACAGATAGCCTTAAAACACTCGAATAACCCAAAAATGTTGACCTTTTTCACCCAAAGTGCTTAGAAAAGTTACGAGTAGAAATGACCAACGAACCAAAACGTGTTCAAAAATGAAGAAAAACACGTAAAGCTTCAAACTTTTTGCAAAAAACTGAAAATTTAGCACCAAATATATCTTAAACCACAAGAATCTTGAATTTTTAAGTGCAAAAATTAAAGCTTTATGCGTATCAAAGATGTAAAACGTGAGCTTAACGCGTATCTTACCAAAACTTCAAAACAAACACAAACACTCCTAAACCATTGTTAGGCGATTGATACCAATTGTAGGACCTTAGATATACCAACCTTATCAAATACCCACGTTATGAACACAAGAATACCACGTTCTACAAACACAATATGCGTAATAAGAAAGAATAAGAACGGATGTGGTGACTTGAATGTATATTCGTATGTATATGTTTAGAGAGATAGAGAGAAGAAGATGAAAACAATAAGATGTTATATTGCTTCAAAGGAAAAACATACACACACACACTCAAGCACACCCCTCAAATGACATACTTGAGGGGTATATATAGTAGGAGAGGATGATGCCCTAAGGCTTGGCCATGGGCCTCGAGTGGGCTTGGACATGGATTGGGTTACTTGGACTTATACAAGGCTAGCTTATCTTAACTAATGCCCAATTAGCTTAGCCCAATCCACAAGCCCGTTGACTATTCTATCACGATATCTAACACACGTTATAAAGTTCCTAAATGTGAATGACCATCACTTCTAATGAAAACTATTAAGGCTAACATATACCGTTCAATAGCCTCTACTTAGAAGCATTAAGGGTAGCCCGTTCAATAGCCTCTCTCAGCACAGGACAACTTAACTCGATCACATAGTAGGTACCCTCTATTCTAAGCTAGGCAGTGTTTCTTCTATAGAGCAAGGATAGATGGGTAGAAGGAATGTAAGGACTCTCCTCACTTACTAGTGAAAGTGATGTTCAAAGTGTGGATGAAGGAAGCAGGGTCAAGCTTAATTGGACTCATCCTCAATCTTCTGTCTAAGGGGCTAGTTATAAGAGCCTAGCTGTCTAATTATCTCATAGCTAAAGAGGGCTCCAATTTGACATAGTTCAACTCAGAAGGATTGCTTTCTGCCGTCTCCTTCTCTCTCGTGCTATGGATTTAGGCTCAGGGACAATAGTCTTTCCCATCTCTCTCGTGCTTTAGGCTTTGGGACTGCAGTCTTTCCGGAAGGATCGCTTTCCCTTCTCTATTGCTTTGACCGAAGGATAGCTTTCCCTTCTGCTTTGCCCTTCTCTCTTTAGCTATAGCTTTCGCTTTCCCTTCTCTATTGCTTTGACCTTGGTTGTAAGGATAGCTTTCCCATCTCTCTGTGCTCAAGTCATCAGCATCCTGAGCTATATCATCCTTAATTAGCTCTTTCTTTAGCTATAGCTTTAGCAAGATCTTTAGCTATTGAACTTTTCCTTTCTCTTTTTCTATTGCTTTCTTTCTCTTTAACTTGTTTGATCTGTTGAGAATCTGGAGTAAAAGGATTTGAACCTTTGCATGCCGGTACCAAAAACCGATGCCTTACCACTTGGCTATACTCCATATGGCCTGGGGGAGAGGTGGAAGCGAAGAACGAGCCGTGCAAGGACGCGGGGATATAGCAAGTAAGCAGAAAGGTTCTCCCTTTAGGACCGACTACAACAAGCTCACGACTCTAATAGAAAGAAAGGGTAAGCTCTCTGCTCTATTTGCTTGCAATGCTATGCCTATCAAAGTTGGCGAACGCTTCTGTAACCTTAGACTCGTTACGCTGTTCGACTGAACTCGTTTGCTCCACGTCCACCGAAAGTAGGTAACCTTCTTCACCGTTGGTTCCCGTAACCAAACCTTTCTTATCTTTTTTTTATTAGAATCCTAGACTAAAGAAGAAGGCTCCTGAATTAGCGCAGGGAAAAATCCGCAAGCAGGAGAACTGTACTAACCTGCCGCCGGTTACTTTATCAGGGCTCCGCAGGAGAAGAAAGAAGGTATGGGTCCAATTTCTAATGAAGCGAAGGTCCCCCTTACTCCCTATTCTCTCTTAAAGCTTTATAAAGCTCTAAAGTTGGTTAAGAACTATTGACTGTAAACGATAGCAGTTACAGTCACTCAATGGATATGCTCGCCTTTAGAATGAAGATGGATGAACAGGCACTTGAGCCTGGAACTGATGAAATTCGGGGAAAACATGGAGCCGGTCACTATACCGGGGGGGGGGGGGGGGGGGCGAGACATGACCGTGACTTAAGATTCAAGTATCGTTGAAAAGACTAAAGGAACGGGGGAATGACTACCTGTAATAAAGCACAGGCTAATACGAGCCGACCAGAAGAAGCAAGGCTTTAGATTACCAGATCCTGGACACAATGTTCCTAGAGATGGAGAGCCCCTACCTTTTCTAGCCTCTCCTTCTTGCTTGCTTACCTAGCTCTTGTCTTAGTGACTCTTCCTCTTTTCTAGGTTTTTCTGAGTGTGAAAACGGTAGATTTTTCATTTGCCAATGAATTGGATCCGCCTCAATTCGATCAATAATGGGATTCTTGGTTAGAGAAAGGTTCTGTGACATGGACGCCCAGCCCAACTCGGTCGGTCAGTTGGCCCACCTAAGATATTCAAAAATGATCGATCGATTTGATCAAATTTGAAAAAGTCTTTCTCACTATTCAGAACAGTGGAGCTTTCAATCAAGATGTTCTCGCCTCCCCCGTTCGGGCTCTCGCTCGAATCGGAACCTTTATGGGTAGGCTTTCAACTCAATCTAATAGCCTACCTATCGGGCGCCAATACAATAAAAGAGAAAGTTTGCGCATGGGCCCATTATCTGATGCAGAACCGATGCGAGAGGGAGAATCAATATGGGAGAAGGGGGGATTGAGAGCTTTCAAGAACCAGTGGAAAGGAAAGACTTGTTCCCTGCATTCCTTTCTTTCCAAAGAGAGTCATTAGTGCTAGGGCATAAAAGCTTTGATTGAATGAACGCCACCTTGCTTGTATTGTTTTCAAACAAATCCAATGTTGGGCCAAGCGTTGCCAGCCGGTAATAGCCGAAGGCAAAAAAGGGGGAGATAGAGAAGAGGAGATTCAGAATAGTCACTCCACTCCATGGATAGTGCACACAGATTCTTCTTTCATTTGCAATTCCTTTCGGGTCGGAAACGTGGGCTGCTGGTGGGGCTGTGCCCCTTCTCCCTCTTCTTCCGCTTTACAACCGGAATAAGGAACCTTAGAATTCACCCCGATGAAAAAATGGGATTTGAGAGGCTAGCGAATCAGAATTGTATGGAATGTCTTACTCCTGCCCGAGCTTTCCGATTAACCAATCCCCTATTTCAGGGACATCTGTGTTAGGTAGGCCAAGGGATCACTGATTAGTCGAATGAGCCCATCCCTCTGGCCTATCATTTTTTGGTCGATCCGGTTGGCGGCTCCTGCGTCTGGGGCCCCTTTATACTAGGTTGCTGCTAGGAGTCCCTCTAGTCGAATCCATAATCCATAGAAGTCCCAATAGAAATTGACTGACATGGATCTTCCATCGACGATCTACTGCTCCCTCTTAGTTGCAGATGCCCATGCTTTGATTCGAAAGCCCTAGCCAGTGATGAATCCCCAGGAAAAGAGGACTATTGAATTCCTTCTCCCTTCAGTCCAGTTTGAACCCGTCCCAGCAACGAACACCTTCCTACTGCAAGGCTTTACTCTGCCCTTCCACTAGAATCCACTCCGGATCGGAGGAGCAGTTAATCCAACTTCTTGAGATATTGAAGAACGAACATTTGCTTGAATTCCTTGCCTCACCCTGAGATGAGAGGGAAGGTCGATTTGACTCAAATCCTGGACCTGATCTTTAATCCTACACCGGTTAATGATGCGATGGGAGAAGTTTTTCTTTTGTCATTTTTCATCAATGCTGGCCCAGTCGAGGTTCATCCATGCCCAATCCCAATGGACAAACCTTAGCCCCTAGCTCTATAATCCACCCTACCCAGTCCCTGAAAGCCCTCCTGGGGCCTAGCCCTCTTTCTTCGAGTCTTAAGCGGCTTTCATCGTTGACGAACACCTGCGCTAATAAGACAAAGAGGGAGTCTATGCCTTGAATGAATCAGTAAAGTAACAACAGATTAGTGGAATGAGGGATCAAGAGACAGATAGGGGGAGAATGGCAATCATTGGTGGACCTTCCCTTGAACGAGTCACGGAGCTCTCAACGGAGTGGTTTAGGTTCTGGAATTCCATCTCTAGTTGGGGCTTTCGGTTCGAAGGTTATAAAATGTGGTGCGGGTTCATCTCTCTCGACCAGTTCAGCTTCAAGGGAGGGTGATCGAGGGGACCCAGACTTTAGATCTCTTCTCTATGGCGGGAGGTCTCTTTCGTATCAAGAGTGTTTTGGGGAGGCTAGGGAAGACGGATTGGATCAAGAGGCGATGCTTATACCTCTTCTTTTTCGATAGGATTCCCATCATTTGCAGTCTCCGGCGAAGGAGATAAGGGCGAGGGACCGAACATGTTCTATCCTCAACCTCCATCCATCATTAGTAATCTCAATTCGCCTTTCCTATTCACTAGTACAATGCGCGCTACAACTAGCAGCCCCTTACTAGTAAGGGAAAAGGCTAGGCTGATGAAAAGCCAGCAACTTGTTAGGAATAGGTTTTGGCTTGCCCCTTTCTTCTTATTAGGAAGGTAGGTTTGGAACCCTATACAAGGGGCTGCTTGCTGCTCACCCCTATCTCTAAAGGGGCGCACACTCATTACCACTAAACGACGAAGCCAGGAGCGGAAGGAGGGACTTGAACCCTCAACCTCAGCCTTGGCAAGGCTATGCTCTACCAATTAAGCTATTTCCGCCAGCTACGGTAGTGGCGAAGCACTACTGAGCAATTCACGTATCACTTGATACGGACGACTTCTGTTTTTCCACCGGACCACAGTCTTGACCTCCGATCGAGCTACGAACACGAGTAGGTAGGCGGCTATGGGGGCGGCAGGGCTGCGCCTTTTCAATCAATCTCCGGCCGCTCTGCTATTGGTGCGAGCTGTAAGGAGTCTTGATCTCGAGTCAAGCTGGGGCGTCATCTGTCTTTTAAGTTTAGTCATTTCCTAAGACGACTCCTCTTATTCTTTCTACGATAATCCAAACTGCAGCTCCACGAGTCTGCTCAGAACCAGTTGATTCCTGAGCCATTCGTTCTCTTTCACAGTCGAGCTATTTCATTCCTCTCGGTTGGCCTTTGCCATCCACTAGAGCAAGTAAGAGAACCTAGAGTGAATGAACTTAAAGAACCACATGACCAGATTGTACACCGGCTATGTATATGGATGTGCATAAAGAAGGGACGGGGCCGGGGAAGAGAGAGGGAAGAAGCTGCAGCGGCACCTCACGAACTTCTTACTGGAGCAGGACTATAGGAATTTTTGAGTGTTTGGATGCACGTCTTTTGTTCATATTCCTGCGCAATTAAGAGAGAAACTGCCCCCAAGGAAACCACTTGTGTCTTTCTTGGATATGCTCAGTCCGGGTATAGACTCTATGACGTGAAATCCAAGAGACTCGATGTATCCTTGCATGTTTTCTTTAATGGGGGCGCTTCATATTTTCCTTAACCTAATTAATAAGCCCCAGGGGAGAATGATGATGGAGAAGTATTGCGGCCTTCTCCTGTTCATCAATTCTAACCGCATTCTTCTGCAGTTGATGTTACGGATCAGCCTCACGCTTCAAGCAGCTTTGCTCAGCATCTTCTGCCGATTGTCAGCCTGTTCAGCTGACCTCAGAGGATTCCAGTCACCCGGCACAGCATGTTTATTCTCGGCAGCGATTACAGTCTCTTTGACAGGGTCAGACTACTCCATAAGATTAGCAATCTAGCCCAGTTGCTTCCCTTTTAGGCGCTTCCTCTAGTTAAAGAGTGAATTCAGGAGTTCCAGGCAGGCGATAGGAGCTTCGGGGGGATAACATGAATCGTATAAGCCTGAACCCTATTAGTTATGTGCTTCCCCCTTCAAGAGCTGGGCTACCACCCTAATCAAGTTCTTCCTAGCGTATAGTATTGGGCAGATTGAGTCTTTCTCTAATATAGTACCTAATAGTTAGATTAAGCATTAGGCGTAACTTCGACTATAAAGCATCTCGTTAATCTCTTCTCTTTCTGTCTTCAAGCTTCAAGCTTTTGCCTAGGAGCTCGGATTCCAGTCCTATCGTTAGAAGGCAGCATAGTTGGAATTTCTTCCTGCGGCGAATAAAGGAAGAGAAAGGGCTATCTAATGCCTTATTTGTACGATATGATGCAAGCAAGGAATCCTATTAGAGTGATGCAAGTCAGCCTATAAGATGAAACCAAATATACTAAGCCTGGAATCAGTCGCTCTCTATGTCAATTTCTCTTTAGCAAGAAGCCCTGTGAAAGCTATCAGATAATGACTTTATAGAGGTCCCTCGCTGACGCCTTCATTTTTATTTTTTTCATCTCTTTATGATATGCTAACTTCCTTTAGCCAGACTTCCCGCATTACTGTGATCAAGAGGAAGCGCTAAGGTCTATCCTTTCCTTAAGTTAAGAGTGAAGGACGGATACTGGCTCTTTAGGACTGATAGTAGCTGCTCTTCTGGTAGTATAGCTGGTAGCTCTGCTTATGCTAGCTCTCTTCTTTCTTATGAGAGAGATTCACAATAGGGGCATTTCTCTGTAAGAAGAAGACCTGTTACAGCTATCAGATATAGGGGATTTACTTCACCTTGAATAACTATCGTTAAATGGCTTTCTTTTTAGCTGCTTTCATATTTCATTAAGGTAGTTTGCTTACTTAGTGCTTTCGCTAAGGTGATGACTTAAATGAAACTTTCATTGGGAAAGGGATAGATAAACAGAGTCGGGGTCATAGTACTGAGCCGGTTTAGTTAGACCTTACCTTTCATTTCATCTTTGTCTTTTAGCTAATGGTAATAGTTTCAAAGATAGACGTGTCACATAATCACATAAATGAGGAAAGAAAGTGAGTGAAGGAGTGACTCTCGGGGACAGGCACGACTAAACAGACTCAGTCGTCTAGCGCCTTTTAGGCTTAGTCACGTCTCCCCAGATAAGGAAGCAAAGCCATAGCACGAGAGAGAAGTCGTTCCTTTACCGTTTTATTTCGAGGAAGCGCTCAAGTCGAGACTCTTATATGTGAATAGAGAAAGCAGATTCTGAAAGAAAGCGAGTCATTTTAGTCTGTAATCTTGTAAAAGAGGGTTTCAACTAGACTACGGGTTGTTATTCTAGTAGACATAACCCGAAAGTCGCGCAAACCAGATTACTCTATACTTTTTACACTTGCTCAATCTCTAAAGCTAATTCAGAAACTTTGGAATGGGAGTCAAGCCCGACGAACCAATCTCGATAGTAAGCATTGGGCGGGCGATAGGGAGGACGGTCTCTGGATTGATTTCTGCTGGCAAGGCATAAGAGCCGTTACCTATGGACTGTGTGGTCTTCTGCGGAATTACCCAATGAATGTCGCCTAACCCGCGACGGGGACCGGTAGAAGCAGACACAAATTGACTCACTACATAAACTGCATAAGCAATATCTGGACTAATAACAGTAATATATAAGACCCTTATTACCTCCGTAGAAGTCACATTCTGGGGAGGCTCGACTTCTACCCAGGGCGGAAGGTGGAGAAGGCTGGGCCGTAGCTACTATACTAGGATAAAAGTATGACCTCTTTAAGATATGGGATAGATCTTTCCGATGATATCCATGGCCCACCCTCGAAATGGCCAAGGCTTTATAATCGGGTATAACTCGGAAGCCGACTTGTGCTGGATTCCAGCATACCTCTGGCAGGCATCGCAGCTCTTAGCATGTGCTATGTAATCTGCAAGGACCGTAGGCTAGTAGTGGCCATGTCTTCGGATCTCTTGAATTTCCTTCAGCGCGCTCGATCTACCTATCTTTCTGAGTTTGATTGGTTTTCGCTCCAGCTGACCTTTCCATTTAATCACTGACAAAACCTACCTTTCAATTCTTCTTACCCTATGAGCTTTCAGCAAAGGACAGATTTCTTGGTCCATTGACATCGATCAACGAAATAGACCTCCTTCTTTCACTTTTGTCGTTGTCTTCCAATTCAAATAGCCCCATTAAGTGAGTGTTCCGCGAGAAAAGAGAGGCTGACATCTTTTCTTATCTATCTATTTTCGTAAATGAAGAAGATAAGTGAGAGCTTATTGGCTGCATCTTCTAAGAAGGGCTTGGAAGAAGAAATAGAATCTCCTTTCTTTTTTGAGAAAAAGGTCCCATCCTTTAATATCATGATTGGGTCGACCAGGCCAGATCATGAGTGAAATATCATGATCGGGTCGACTAGGCCAGATCATGAGTGAATAGAAAATTGAAATTGTACATAGCAGTTCTAGCTGAAATACTTGGAATAATTCTACCACTTCTACTAGGAGTAGCCTTTTTAGTGTTAGCTGAACGTAAAGTAATGGCTTTTGTGCAATGTCAAAAGGGTCCTGATGTAGTGGGATCGTTTGGATTGTTACAACCTCTAGCAGATGGTTTTAAATTGATTATTTTCACCAAGTAGTGCAAATTTCTCCCTTTTTAGAATGGCTCCAGTGGCTACATTTATGTTAAGTCTGGTCGCCCGGGCCGTTGTACCTTTTGATTATGGTATGGTGTTGTCAGATCCGAACATAGGGCTACTTTATTTGTTTGCCATATCTTCGCTAGGTGTTTATGGAATTATTATAGCAGGTCGGTCTAGTAATTAGGGGGCGGCCGTTCGGTCGCCTATGATACTAGGACCAATAGGTCAAAAATGGGTTTGTGCCGCAGGTGTTGAACGATCCACTCTACACAGGTGTAGGCTTACAAGGCTCATAAAGCCTTTCTTTCATTCATCAATAGGGCCCCGATCGGTCACTTTTCTGGGCCGGGATCAATAAGTGGAATGGAAGTCATAAAAAAGATATCTTGATCTTCGCACCTCAGATCAATAGGAAGGGTAGCTTGTCAAGCTGGCCTAAAATTTGCATTATTCTTAATTATTATATATAAAAATATATATAATTAAGATATAGATAAAAAGATTCGTTGTCTTTTAACTGGCTGTTCTTCTTTGTCAACGCTACTAAAGACCTATAGGTTCGCAATAATGATTTTTTTTGGGTAAAAGGGTTAATTCACCTCGGTAAAATATATTACGCCAAAAACATTGAAGTACAAAGGATGAGGGTGAATCCCTCATCTTAGTCCCTTAGGACACTTACAGACTCTCTTATAGGAATGCAACATCATTCCTATAACTTACAATATAAGCGTGACAGACCACACTTATAACTAAACATCAGACTACAAAGATAAAAAGAATAAAAATAGCACTTCAAGTAGAAATACTTGAATCTTCAAGTCACCATAGTAGTCCAAACTTCCAGCATCGTAAATATACAATATCATGGTCCTCAAATTGAAGTACAATTCACAAGTTTCACACAATGGTTGGTGAGGGACTCTAAAACCACGGATAGAGCAGCAAGCTCAAAACTCGCTCCAAAGGTGTATGTTGAGATGTAAAACTGAACACCAATAAGAATAACCAACAAATACGTAAAAAACCAACGCACATCCACAATAGCAGCTCCTAACCATCAGTGACCACTCGTAGAAGTGTCTCAACATGAGTTCCAAGTTAGAATCTGCCAAAGAACGTAGTAACCCAAAACTACAATCCAACCGTAACACCATGCTAAAAGACTAGTTTTAAGACTATAATAGGGTTTAACAAACCCCAAATTTCAGCAATATCAATCATCAACAAAGACGAACCCAGCAATCCATGGATAAGAATGTTGCATTACAGTTGCATGAGCCATCTTACACAAAATAGGGCAGTCGATAAGAACAACCTGCCATAGACAAACCTAGGGTTTTCCAACCCTAACTTACACAATCGATAACAAGACCAGCCATAAAACGAAACCTTAATAATTAGGGATTCGTTATCTTCAACGAACGACCCAAAATCGCCTTAACCAAGAATCAAGGCAGAATTAGCACCAACTCTTGTGAATGAAACACGAATTAGGGTTTTTGAATAAGTTGCCCATAAACTTAACTTACAATCTCTCTAAAACCCACTTACACAACTGAAAATCAGATATAGAACATATAGATTTCATGATCACACACCAGGGCGGAAAAAAGAAAAACGAAACCCATAAGGGTTCCATTAGAATCAGCATCCATGCGCACCACCAATCCAAATACCAGCCCTAACCGGCAAATAATTAAAGCCCTAAAAAAGGGTTTCGAACATTGAAACTAAAGGTTAGGGTTAATCCAAAACAGCATTGAAACCCTAAAGGAATAGCAGATCGTTAAAGGTGATTTTAGGGTTTCAAATAGAGGCGATTTTCATATTAGTATGGAAAATACATGAACGACACACCACTTCCAAATAACAACAACCTTTAATCCGATTGCAAAACGAATAAAGGCTGTGACTTGATCGGATTTAGGTAGGGAAGTGGCGGCCTGAAAAAATCGCCCCTAGAGGGGAGAGAGAAACGTAGGTAGGTACTGTGAGACCCCGAGAAATTAACCACACAATTAACTAATGTAAACCTTGATTGCAATAATGAAAATTGGTTATTTTAAAAAGAAAATGCGATATTTAGCCCTACATTAGTAGAAGTAAGCGGTTGAGTTATCCTAGCCTACCCTAAAAGTGGTATAGTAGGGAATAGTAGGCGAGCGAGTTAGCGAAAACGCTTAGGCTAATAGAAAAGAGAGCTTCGGTGCGTAGCCTTCATTCTACTATGCTACGAAAAGGTTACGAAATCACTTAGCTCGACGTTAGGAGAGTCAAGGGGGAACATCATACCTACATAGAAGAACCGCTGTTCGCTGACTTTCTAAGGTCTAACCTTTTGCCCCCTACTGAAAAGGGGCAATTAGCTTTGCACCACTGATAGACTACTTAAGATTCAATTCAAAAGGCCCTACTTAGTTTCGCAAGCCTTTGTCATTGTCAGTCAACTAAGTAGGGCCTGAGGCCCCCTGTGAATCCGTAAATCTGAGGAGCATGCCGCAACAAAAGGATGGTCCCATATGCATTTCATTCTTTCAGGAAGGGAAAAAAATAAGTACCCCCCATCATAGTGAACCTCTCCTTGTGATCGGGATGAGGTAGATGCCTCCCAGCCAGGGGGCGGATCGAATCGGAGTTTCCTTAGGTAGCCACCGACCTACAGTTATCCTTAAACTTCCATGCTTGGTGGAGAAGAAGCGAACAAAGGTACGCTCGCTTGCTGTCTTGTTCTCTGTCGCGAACTGGGATCGCTCGCCAGCTAGGTCAGATTGGAGCAACATTGTATGAGAACATATTACCCATATTCGGGGAAAAGGGGCGAAACGACCTCTCGATCTACTTACTGCAGCCCAGGAAGAAAAACGTCGTCTAGGCGTTACCTGTTGCTCCAATCTCTCCTACGCCTAGGACGTTGTCTGGGCCCACCAAGAGCCATAGTTAGTTGTTGTTTCCATTTGGGAGCTTTTTTCTCGTTGTTGATACCGGCAAGACCCAGCCAGATAATGTTTGCTGGTTGGTAGTGAGAGGACTCTTAGTACCTGCATACCCAAAAGGGGGCGCTGGTTAAAAAACAAGAATTTTTCTCTTTCTTGCTCTCCCTTAGCAGCGGGAAAGGAGTCTATCTATCTGCCTAGCTTTGGTAGATTTCCCCCAACGCAATCCGCAGAAATTCCACGAATCCCTTGGTGGATAAGTCCGACGACTCAGCAGCAGTGCGGAATTTTCTTTCTCGTCTGCTGGATCTGATGTATAGTTAGGGGCAATACATACCAAAAGGTTCGAAGAAGGATAATAAGTGAAGATCTGCCCCAGCCAAGTCGTCGACCGCTGCGGTACCTGAACTGAATGCTCTGAGGTTGAAAGGCAAGTAGATAAGCGGATTCCTACCTGTATTTTTATTATCTTAATTCGTCCACTACTGCTACTGATAATGGAAAAGGTTATGAAGTTGACTTCTTTGCCTTCTTGAAGGTGGTTGGGCATTAACCAATACAACAGTGAAACCCGATCCAACTTTCGCTCCCTCCACTTCCATAGGGCCCTCACTTCCTCACTCAACTCACTCAGACGCTCGCCTCACGTCACTTCGCTCGCCTTGGGAGGAAGGCTACTGACGGTAGCGAATCTCAGAATACGAATAAGATCAGAAAGGCCATCATAAGAGTAAACAAGGCAATGGCTTCCGTGAGAGCAAAGCCTAAAATGGCATAACCAAACAATTTAGTATCCAATTACGGACTCTGTGCTACTGAATGGATCAACGAACTGAATATCTTTCCAATTCCGACTGCAGCTCCAGCTAACGCAATTGTAGTAGTTCCAACACCGATGACTTTTAAACCCTCCATAACATCTTTAAAAGTTTTCATTTCAGTCTATTAATTGGAAGCAGGATTCTTATTCTTGAAAGCGAGTTAAGTGGCTCTGAGCGGCACGAACGGTATAACAATAAGTACTGATTCGACTAGCTCGCACGTGGGGAACGAATGCTTGAATGTGAACAAATAGCTGACTCTTGCAAGTTTGTGGCCAGCGATCACCCTCTAAGCTATATGCTTGATAACGAACTAAAGGGCTCGAAGCTATAGAAGCTCTACAAATAGCAGTTCTTATGAATTTATGGCACAGTTCTTTAAGCTGGGTAAAGGTAAAGTAAACAGTAAACAGCAAAATCTCCCTATATCGAACCCCATTTTTTGATATGGCTTAGTATAAAGAGCTGGCTTAGTACATATCCATAAATATGTCTTTTTGACTGCAGCATAGCTATCTCGTTGTTTTCCTTTTCATAAGAGAAAGGATCCGTATAGGTATAGTATACGTAAGTTTACCTAGATCTATGTATTTACCTTATATGCCTTAAATTGACAGATGAGTCGGGATCCTAATCTTACTATTACAATTATAGGATCAGATCTTATTTGCAATCTTCCTTAAAGAAAGTCTAAGGTAGTTGCAGGTCCATTTTCCTTTTTTTATAATGTGCGGGATTCCTACTCTGAGTAGGCTTCTTTGTGCGTGCCATTCTAGGAGTCTTCATTTACTCCGGTATAAAAAGGGTTATATCAAGGTCAATAATTTCTTTCTGGTTCATCAATTTTATTTTTCAACTAAGGTTTATTTAAGTCCGCTACAGCATGCCTTTTCCGTCTATAACGGATAGGTAATTTAGCTACCTCCGCAGCAACAATTGCTTTAGCGGGAGCTGTTGTCGTGGGATCCATAATAGTGAGCATTGTAACTGATACCGGGGGTTTAATATCTAGTTTTTCTGCTTACGAAATGCTTACGCTTACCAAAAAGACTAGGGCATCTTGTCAAAAGCAAAAGCTAGCGGTGAATCTATCAGAATCTATAAAACTCGACTGGAAGCGGGTGGAACCCACAATTGAATCTGTCTTGTCTAGACGTCTATGCCCTTAACCACTGCGCGTTTACTGACACACTATCCCACCTTAGGGTAGCCCCCTTATTTCAAATAGAATACCTATCCTATTAGCTCTGAATAGCTCTGAAGCAGGAAAGATCTCTGCTTAGGCTTCCAATTTCTCTACCTCTCAAAGTCACCACTCCTGGAGGTCAGATCCCCATCCTCGGGCCGTCGTCACCACCTTCTTTTGTCTGATCCTTCTCCTTTAGAATGATCGTCACGCTTCTCTTGAGATCGAGATCAGCTTCCCAAGTCAGAACTAGAAAGAATAGTAAATAGCACCGCTGATAGACTTCATATGAGAAAATGGGATGATTCCTCAGGCAGTGTAGCTTTGTCGGGGTGCACCTTTGGTAGCAGCGGCATCTCTATTTCTCTCTGCAAATGCATCCCATTGAGACTTCTCCCCCTGGGCAGGATCTTCCAACCTTTCATTCATTTCTTGATCCATCAACCTGGGAGCGAAGCCCTTTATCTTTCTCTTTTTGCTACTAATAACTGGGCTTCCCTTCACCACAAGATGCAAAAGATTGAAGTTTCAAACCTGGCGGTATCACCGTTTAGGAAAAACTGCTTTCGTGCGGTCTCTTTCTTTTTCGGATGAAGGTGAGTGGCAAAGTCTGGTTTAACTAAGGAGTAGGTCGTCCTATCTGATAGAGCGGGTAATGCTCAAATTCTTTTTTTCGTATTTGGGGTTGACGCCGAGAAAGACTAAAGACGGGAGAGCACGCACAGACATACTCGGGAAAGCACTAATGAACTACGCCATCCCTGACACTTATGCGGTGAGATACCAACCATCCGATATCGCCCACAAAGCTAAGAGGCCACTGGCACCGAATAAGACCCATAAAGAACGCTAACCGCCATCGGCATCTGATGCCATCCGATAAGGGAGAACTCTTTCGGCAAAGAATTTGACCAAAAAGCCAGATTCAAATCATTATGCTCGATAAAAGGAAAAAGAGAAGCTCAAATAGAAAATAGCACTACTGCTAGTAAGATAGCGATCCAGGAAAGCGCCAAAGAAAGAAGGGGGCACAAGCAAGCGCAAGAATCAAAGCAAGGCAGGATCGAAGAGCTTAGACAGCAAGCAAGCGAGAAGGAATCCCTCAAAGGCACTGAGGTAAGGTCTTTCACGCATGTCGCTTCGATGCACGCTAAGACAGCCACTCATGTCTACTTCTAATGCGCACGAACCAGAGCTATCCCCCGGGAAACCCTTCCCTAGTAAAGAGGTACTGACCATCGGTTCTATCGTGCCCCAGTTAAAGATAGCCTCGGATAGACTAAGGATCTTAGGTGAGACCTAGAGTGCAGCCAACTAAACGCCAAATAAATCGGAATCAAACTTCCACATCTGAGATTCCATGTGTGACTAACTCAATTGAGAAATGCCCCTCTTGTACGCTAATGTTCTAGGATGACAGGGTTGGTAAAACTCTCCTTGATAAATCAAGTATGGAGAGCTCGGGTGGGGCATCAACCACTGATTGCAGGCCTGTCGAGATGCTTCCTTGCAGAACCCGGCTATAACTCAATAGAGTGAGTAGGAAACCATGTAAAGGCGATCTGTTCATCCAACTCGTAATTTCATAAGAGAAGCACTTTTACGCCCAAAAAGTCCCATGTCTTTCCGGACCAACCGCCGGCGATTTCTGAAAAGTCTTTTCCCGTTTTTTGGCGGGAGCAGAGCAGTCAAAGAATGCGCCAAACGCCATGAATAGTGCGGAACTTCTAGTCTATGGGGATCCAACGCCTAACGAGATGGACTTTCTCATGTATACCGATTTTACTTTCTTCCCTTCTTCGGAGACTTCCCCTAGTTTGTCAACTGCGTCCGAGGCCGGAGAGTGCTCCGCCTGACTTTGACCGATTGTTTCAGAGAATTTGTGAGGAATACAGCAAGTGTGTGCATGAAGCCGGGAGGGTCTTACCCCCATAATGGACCATACCGGACCTTGTTCTGGCAATGCTTGGTGATGAAGCTATTCAGCACAGCTTTCTGACGGATGCCTACTATGATGTGATGTTATGTGGCACTCGTAATTGGGGATGCGAGGAGCTGCTGAATTTTCTTGATCTAATCAACTATGTATAAAACAACATCTTTCACTGTTTCGTTGGAAAAACCAACGAAAATCTCATATTGACTTTATTTCGCCCTACTCTAAGGGTACTTGAATTTGATACATTTTTTTTTATATTCTATTTATATAAAGGCCCCAGAACGCTAAAAGGTGAGGGAACCAGAGTTCTCTTTCTAAAAAATTAAAATAAATGACTATAAGGAACCAACGATTATCGATTCTTAAACAACCTATATTCTCCATACTTAATCAGCATTTGATAGATTATCCAACCCTGAGCAATCTTAGTTATTGGTGGGGGTTCGGTCCGTTAGCTGGTATTTGTTTAGTCATTCAGATAGTGACTGGCGTTTTTTTAGATATGCATTACACACCTCATGTGGATCTAGCTTTCAACAACGTAGAACACATTATGAGAGATGTTGAAGGGGGCTGGTTGCTTCGTTATATGCATGCTAATGGGGCAAGTATGTTTCTCATTGTGGTTCACCTTCATCTTTTTCGTGGTCTATATCATGCGAGTTATAGCAGTCCTAGGGAATTTGTTCGGTGTGTCTGAGTTGTAATCTTACTATTAATGATTGTGACAACTTTTATAGGATACGTACCACCTTGGGGTCAGATGAGATTTTGGGGGGCTACAGTAATTACAAGCTTAGCTAGCGCCATACCTGTAGTAGGAGATACCATAGTGACTTTTTTTTGGGGTAAAAGGGTTAATTCACCCAGGTAAAATATATTACGCCAAAAACATTGAAGTACAAAGGATGAGGGTGAATCCCTCATCTCAGTCCCTTAGGACACTTACAGACTCTCCTATAAGAATGCAACATCATTCCTATAACTTACAACATAAGCGTGACAGACCACACTTATAACTAAACATCAGACTACAACGATAAAAAGAATAAAAATAAATGCACTTCAAGTAGAAATACTTGAATCTTCAAGTCACCATAGTCGGCCAAACTTCCAGCGTCGTCCAAATATACAATATCATGGTCCTCAAATTGAAGTACAGTTCACAAGTTTCACACAACGGTTGGTGAGGGACTCTAAAACCACGGATAGAGCAGCAAGCTCAAAACTCGCTCCAAAGGTGTATGTTGAGATGCAAAACAGAACACCAATAAGAAACCAACAAATACGTATAAAACCAACGCACATCCACAATAGCAGCTCCTAACCATTAGTGACCACTCGTATAAATGGCTCAACATGAGTTCCAAGTTTGAATCTGCCAAATAACATAGAAACCAAAAACTACAATCCAACAGCAACACCATGCTAAAGGACTAGTTTTAGGATGATAATAGGGTTTAACAAACCCCAACTTCCATCAATATCAATCACAGACCAAACAAATTATCGTTCACAAACAGGTCATAGATCGATAGCTTGGGTTTTTGAATAAGGAGCCCTAAAACTTAACTTCCCAACCATATCAGCATCGATCAAAATGGATCTGAACCTTAAAATAGGGTTAATGACGAAACCCTAACGTCCAAAGCTGAGTAACATACGCCGACATTACCCAAGAAACCCGTACCCCTGTATCACGATAACAAGAATTCGGGAAGAACCCAACACCCATCGACTTCCATCTCTCGATACCCACTAAGATTGTGAAACAAGTCACAAACACAAATAACACCCAAGTGTCGACTTAAAGGAATACACGCATGATCAATATGCCTTGCAACATGAAAACGGCTGAATAACAAAACCCTAAGAAATTAGGGTTTCGTATGGCTTCAAAGCTTATCAGATCACCACCAAATCGATCCTCAAAAATATTTTAATAATGAAACGAGGATTAACAGATCGTACCCCTAAAAGAAACGGATGTATACACACCGCGAGATGACTCCAAACCCTGGGTACGATCATGAACAAATAGCCACAACCCTAAGGAAGCAATACCCTAACACTCGTCTAATAAAAAATGAATATAAGGAAAAACGATTAGATGATATTTTAGGGTTTCGGCTGGAAAAAAACGGGGTGGCTAATAAATAATACCAGATCTCACCCCTTTAGAGAAGGAACGATTAGATAACACCACCTCTTAGATAGAAACAGCCCTAACAATCGATTGCATACCAAAGATGGTAGAGAGGCGATTATGAGGACTGTTTTTTGGCCGGAAAAAGAAGAAGAAGTGGTGGCTGCCCAATCGCCCCTAGAGATACCATAGTGACTTGGCTTTGGGGTGGTTTCTCCGTGGACAATGCCACCTTAAATCATTTTTTTAGTCTTCATCATTTACTCCCCTTTCTTTTAGTAGGCGCCAGTCTTCTTCATCTCGCATTGCATCAATATGGATCAAATAATCCATTGGGTGTACATTCAAAGATGGATAAAATTGCTTCTTACCCTTATTTTTATGTAAAGGATCTAGTAGGTTGGGTAGCTTTTGCTATCTTTTCTTCCATTTTTATTTTTTATGCTCCTAATGTTTTGGGGCATCCCGACAATTATATACCTGCTAATCCGATGTCCACCCCACCTCATATTGTACCAGAATGGTATTTCCTACCGATCCATGCCATTCTTCGTAGTATACCTGACAAAGCGGGAGGTGTAGCCGCAATAGCACCAGTTTTTATATGTCTGTTGGCTTTCCCTTTTTTTAAAAGTATGTATGTACGTAGTTCAAGTTTTCGCCCGATTCACCAAGGAATATTTTGGTTGCTTTTGGCGGATCGCTTACTACTAGGTTGGATCGGATGTCAACCTGTGGAGGCACCATTTGTGACTATTGGACAAATTTCCCCTTTAGTTTTCTTCTTGTTCTTTGCCATAACGCCCATTCTGGGATGAGTTGGAAGAGGAATTCCTAATTCTTACACGGATGAGACTGCCTGAAAAGTGAGAAATTCTGACACCCATCATTTTCGAGTGAGTATTACACCAAGAATTGACAAGCCTTTAGTTGTACGAGTTGTACGTTTTCTATTTCTTACATGAATTTGATGAAAGAAAGCATTCCGGGAACAAGAATAAGTGTAAAGGCCTTCCTTGTCATTGTAGTAGGCTTGTTTGCAAGAGAAAATAAGCAGCTTCAACGATGCAATCAGAATTGTGAGAGTAAGCATGAGAAGCCAGTCTGTCTGCAATTGAGTTGCCTTGTCTATAGATGTGAGAAACCATCATGCCAGAAGACAATAAGCTGATGCATTCTCTGATCAAGTAAAGCACATGTCAAGGGGTGGATATAAGACCAAGGATGGAGTCCACCATAACTTTGGAATCAGATTCGATGTCATTCACTAGGATGCCCTTATCAGAACATAGTTTGAACCCATCTCTGAGAGCTCTAGTCTCAGCCATCATGTTAGTACCATTGTGATAGAATGAAGAGAAGGAAAAAAATTGGACCTTAACTCTTTCTCATGATACCACCACCTGCACTCTCTCCCATAGCAGCTGATCCATCTATGTTGAGTTTGGTACATTTTGGGGGAGGAGGATTTGATCCATATACCGCTTTGATTTCCCTTCGGGCTCCTTATTCCGAGATTGTTCTTTATCACGGCTCTTCTGAGGCTTTCCAACCAACCCTGTTGACTCAGAGTATTCAACCCCCCATTCGCCTAGCCATCAGATTCCTCCGCTGCCATCTTCGCTTTTGGCTCCTTGTCATTTGATCTGGGGGAATCAACCTCGAAGAAGGGAGACTAGGAGCGTAGTTTGGCCTGTATTCCAAATTCAATGCTCAAATTCCAGCTTCAAGCGTTCTGCAGCTCATAATCATATTATGGAAAATGAGGCGTGGGAAAACGGCACCAATTCTGTCCAATAACACCAAAAACCTCATTTTTATGTCCTTCGGCCTTCGCAAACAAACAGTCCGGCCAACCCAAGTAATCCCCCATAACATCAATCAGTACCGCAAAAGGCTCAAAATATGACTAAGTCTCCAGCAGCTGCGGAGCTGGGGATAAAGGAACAGCAGGATTACAACATTGCACAGGATCAATCAGAATGCGGGAGTGCAAAGCCTTTAAGAGATAGGGGGTGCGGGAGCATAATACTTAATACTAATGATTCCCCGCGGGTTTTCATGCAGATTTGACCACGGTGTGCACCCCCCTTAACTGAACCCCTATTACGTAAGGGGGACCTTCGGCGGGATAAAAGAGAGTGCGGGAAAAGCAGCTACAAATACAGGACAAAAGAAGGAGTGGCGCACTTAAAGAGTAAAAAAGTCCATCTTAGCGCAAAAGAGCATCCCGTAGAAAGAGGATCCCGCGGAAAGTTTCCACTTTTCTGTCCAGCTTCAAAATGGAATGGAATAGTCTAAGATGCTTAATAGCTCCAACAAGCGCGAAAGCCATTGCTTCTTGCTTTTGAGCCCAAGCCTACGTTTGCTTAGTAAGGTTGCTTCATTTTATATCTCAAAAAAAGAAAGGCGAAAGGTTGCTTGCTTAACTTTGAGAAAGAAGGTATTATATAATAAAAAAAGTCAAGGCGCGTTAGCGCTTTTTTTTTCAATAAGGGTTGAAGCTTGAAGAAGCGAGCCTATTAGAGAAAAAAGTGCTAGTTGTAGCGCGCTAGCGCGCATTTGACTAAAAACAAGGAAAGTCAAGGCTCTGGGCAACGAGTGGGAGGGAGCCTTGACTTGAAGCATTGTACAAGTGCTTAAGGCTCCTTCGGGCCATGGCCACAACTATCAAATAAGGCAAGGCTTGGAAGCAAGCTACCTGCGCCTATCGGCGGGAACTAGGCTTGGCTTGGTTAGTAGTGCCCGCCCATTCTGTCTCGCCCGCCTGCCGACCCATGAATTCTTCAGAGCGGGCCGGCAGGCCGGGCGTACGGGAACCGTCGAAGAAGTGCCTCAACGCGCCGCAGCCACTACTTGACTTTGACTCCTTTTATGCAACTATGAACTCCACGTAACTTTCTCGATTCCAAGGCAACTTATCCTTTTGGAGATGACGTAACCAACTACGCGATCCTCCCAACGAAGCCAACATAAATCCGATCCGAATAAAAAAAATAAAAGGCAGTTTCATTATGGTAGTATACCAGCCACCTGTTCTGGAACTGGAAGTTCCAATCGGAGCATATAGATCCGTAAATGGATTTGTATGTATTGCCACTTCAGTCGTGTTCGTCGTTTCTTGAAAGTATCTTTTTTCTGGGAACATGGTCAACCAGAAATTCTTATGTTCGCGATTCTTCATCCACCGATGCAGAAAATGCTCCAGTTTTCCATTCTCATATGAGGCCGGAAAGTTTATTGGCAACAGGTCGACACGAAGTGATTCATCATCCTCAAACATGAGCCGATCATTAGTTAGGGAGGGTTTATAGATCAGAAAATTCCCTCAAATTGAATGAGAAGTGGGTCCATGTAAATAATCGATACCTTGAAAACAACAACGCTCCTTCCCCATATGGAGTTCGGAACCCAAAGGCAATCATTGAGTGAACTGTATCTTCTTTGTGTTAGTTAACCTAAGCCGCACCCTTACTGCTGGGGTGGGGCTCGGCCTCCAAACCGTACGTGGGACGAGTTTCTGCCTCATACAGCTCGGGCCGAAACCCGGGGGAAGTTTAGGAGAGATGGAGAGAGCCCGGTCTATGAATTTCTCTATCAATTCCATTACCTTATCCTTAGCCATGAGGTTCCAACATTTTTTCCTGAATTTTCGTAGGAGTTGTTCCCGGGCATACTAAAAAAAAAGGTTATTATACACCCCAACCCCGTCCCTTGGAAAGAAAAAGGTAGCACAGAAGAAAGGAAAGAGCGAGATGGTGGTTTTTGTTGTTCCCGCGAAGCAAGGATTATTCGACCAGCGAATGAAGTGGGTCAACTTTTTGTCTTCGGCCAAAAACTTTTTCTCGCTGGTCGAGCTTTCGACAAAAAAAGTGAAACGTATTGTCTTATCTAAACTTCTTCCATGTGCATTAGCTCCCCCCATGGTAGATGGTTCAAGCACGCCCGGTTCCACGAAATGATTGAGAACTACGACGGGGTCGAAATGCATTTGGTTCTTTGTCTTCAATAAGTATTGCATGACCGAATAATTCAAGGAAGGGCGCACCGCAGGGAGGGTCCTTTTTAGTGGATGACTCGTCGGGCTGTCGAAGGGGGACTTCTTTGACTTCTTTGAGAAAAAGAACTTGAATAACTTCGTTTTTCTGAAGGACTCGTCATTTAGGAGGGCTATGTCATTTACAAGCCCGACGTATTTCGGATGCTTGAAGGCCCTGCTGACCCGAAGTGATTTAGAAAGATTCTTCTTTATCGATGGTGATCGGTCATGGTATCCATAGCGTTGCTTCTTTTTTGGCCAAATCCTGATTTCGTTTTGCTTCTCCCGGTCGTCGAGCCTGATTGACTCGACTATTTTCGCTGCCCCCCGAGCTCTCACTTCATTTCGTTCTTCTTCTGTACCATCGCTTGAATGAAGACACCCGATCGACCCGACTTTACCAAATGCCCACCACTGGCCCTTCCCCTTTCCGGGTCTGGATTTTTCGCGTCGTTTCTGTCGTCGTGGTCGACGGGGAAGAAAGAAATGAATGAATGTTCTTTTGGGAAAATGTAGAATAATACACCTACCGAGACGAAAGCCAAAGGTGAGTCTAGTAGGTGGACGTATCGAACCGAAATAAGATCTAAGATTGACATCTTGATACAATAATTTACCATAATAATAAATAGAGTCAATGCAGACTCCGCCGTGGGAAGAGCCGCTTCTTTCTTGCTTGATAGGGGGGCTTCCATTCACCAACACAGACTAAAAGTGCTCTCCGAACCGTGCTGGATAGTCGCCCATCACACGGCTCTCAAACCCAACCTGTGGTGGATCCCGGGTGACAAAGTAAGAGCCTTTGATCCTTTGCCCCATACTTTGAGATGCTCTTCCCCGCCGATCAAGCGGCAACGCTGCTCTTAGCTTTAAGCTGCTATCGTTCGGTTCGGATAAGTCAAGTCCCTTCGGTCAGTTCGCTCAGGGGATCCTCCCTTATCTTCCCTAACGTTCAGAGTTGTTCTGGTTTGAGAAAGGAGCACCGGCCGAGCACCCTGAATGAATAACAAAATTGACAGCAAAGGTAATTGCAAATTCTTATTCGAACGCGTTGAAGCTAACAACATGTCGATTACACACCGGGGGTTGCTAAGAACTAAGGGACAATGCCCGTCTAACCTAAGTGGGCCTACCCGCGAAGCAACTGGTACTTGAGCGGGCGGGGGGGGGGGGGGAGGGGTTTGGTTTTGTGCAAGGCCCTCGCAGCAGGAAGAGGCAGTTGTCATTTGAAAGAAAACGCTCTTTGTTTGTATAAGGTTCCAAACCTTCGCACCCTGATGAAAAAGCCCTTTCTTTTCTATCTTATTAGTAAAGCCTAAACGTCCTTATTGAAGCCTAGCTAATGAGAAATCAAAGCGATAACGCACCTTTCCTAATATTAGAATCTAAATAGAAGAGAAGGCCTTTCTTTCTCAAAGTCAAATTTCTCCCTTCCCTTCTTGCTTTAGAAAGATTGCAGCTAGCGTGCTGGACTAATATAATAGAAAGTCAAGGCTCTTCTCCTATTCTATGAATCTACAACTCTCTTTACTGAGCGAGACTCCATCTATCTCCCTACTAGTGGTTATTCTTTCCAGGCCATTTGTTTGACAACTTAAACTAGACCGCACTTTCGATTAGATAGGTTTCGGTCTTAATCAAGATAGGTCAAGGGCGCGTCGGAACGGTCGGTAGCTACTTAGTCTCATCCGAGAGACTAATCTCCTTGTACTGCTTTTTTTCTTTTTCAAAGAAAAAAGGTCGATTTAGGCTCCTTCCCTTCCACCGCATAGCTGCGGTAGCAGGTACTACGAGCCCTCTGCCCCACACATCTAACCAGTTCGCGTGGTTCACCGGTTCCACCGAAAACTCTCATTTGTTGAAGCGGAGCATAGTGCGCTTTAGGCGCCGAGCGAGAAAGGTCTCTTCTTTCGTTTCGGTTTATTCACTGATCTGAGACTTGGCACTTGTTTTCTTATTAATTCCAGGGGCGGCAGAATTCTTGAATGAAGTCTATCCGAACCGAATTAGCACTTCTCAGATCAGGCGAGGCCTCTCCAGCGGAGCTGGGCGCCGGGGCCCTGGCTACACTAGCGATTGGCACATAGGGGAGTGGTTGCCCGGCTTTCTCGGCCTGGTATCCTGCACCTCGCGTTCATGATATCTACATTCAACTGTGCCCCGGAGACACGGTCGAAGCACGCCCGCCCAGTGTGCTTCTTTCACGACATGCTCTGGTCTCGGGTGTCTTCCAGTGGTCTTCTAGCATTAGAAGAAGTCGTGTCCGTCCCGAACATCTGCAACGCCCTTCCCTTCCTTTTTTTTATATGGGGTAAAGGAAAAGACTGACCCCTTCGGTGACTTTCGCGGTCGCCCTCACTGAACCGACTTGAATCTGAACTATGATTCAGATCAAGTCTTACCGAAATCGGATTTCCTTTTGGTGCCATATGCGCTTAGACTTGAGTTTTTTCCCTTTTTTATTCCCGGTCCAATATTAGTTCTCGAAGATCTTCATTTCCGTGTAGAAGCAAACTCTCCAAATTGATGACCTCCTTCAGTGATCTTACAACGAACAAGAGTTTTTCCATTGTAAATTCGTATGGAGCAATCAACGAATTCCGGAAAAATCAAAGAAAATGTGACCCAATTTTCCTGTTCAATAGAAGA
The DNA here is from genome assembly GCA_019973895.1 of Chrysanthemum seticuspe. NCBI lineage: Eukaryota > Viridiplantae > Streptophyta > Magnoliopsida > Asterales > Asteraceae > Chrysanthemum > Chrysanthemum seticuspe. The sequence goes on along the minus strand of BPTQ01000008.1, from coordinate 198,790,906 downwards.
TCTCTCTTCTTCTTCATTCTCAACAGGAATGCATAAAAAAAAACTTCCCTTCCATATAGATCGTCGTGGCATGAACTCAGAATTTCTTCGCTTCGATTCCGCCCCTACTTCAATTAAAGCTAGCTCCTACTCCTCCTTCATCGTCGGTTGTCCTTTTTTGACATTGTATAGTGAGAAAGCTCACCTCTGCCTTTAGACGAGATCTTATATATGATTCTCGTAAACCCTAGGAGCCTCTTTTCCTTCTGCCCAGCTCCCCGAAAACAACGTTCGACTTGCGTGTGTTAAGCATATAGCTAGCGTTCCTTCTGAGCCAGGATCAAACTCTTCTTTTGACTAGACTATGAAAAAAGACGGGTTCTATTCTATCTAGTAGAGTCAACATAATGGAGTTCCTTGTCTGTAACTCAAGAAAGTGCATCTCTTTCTCTGCCATTCCTACTTTCTTGATAGTTATAACCTATTAAGAAGGTAGGTTCAGTCCAGGAGGCTAGTTTGAAATGAAACCCGGACTCGCTGAGGTTCACACACCTTTCTTTATGAAATTACACAACAAGCTGGAAGCTTGGTACTAATAGCCTCTAGAGTATAGAGGGGTTATGGATAGGTGCGCAACTGTGCTTCCTCGCTTCGCCAAGAAAAGCACTTCTTCCTGGTTGAAGGGCGCGCTACAGGCCTACGCTTGTTCCTGCGCAAGAATTTCCGGCGGCCGTATCTTGCTCTTTTCTTTCGCCTCAGTAGTGAGCGCTGCTAGATCTAATTCAACTGAATATGGGACTTGGATAGCTAGAGCTAGGAGGAAGGGGCATGAGATAGGCTTCTAGTCAACCTATTAAGACTACTACTTCTTTCTAGTAGACACTAGAGCGATGGACTGTGAGAGGAAGCAAGTGAAAGTTACTACACGAGGAAGTCAAATGAAGGCAAGGACGAACGAGATGAGTTTACAGACTCTGGAGTTGGGGCTCGTTCTCATTGATACCGAGGGAAAGACTTGTGTGATGGATGCTCTTGATGCCACTTGACTTGATTCTTCCTTCGGTAACATCAAAATGGAGTGTGTTAAAGAGAGTGAAATTGAATGGTAGTTTAGGTCACTCTGAAAGGATATCTACTTTGGCTGAGGTGCCTGTGAATGGGAATGAGCCCGCAACCGGGACTCTACATACAAAATAAGGAAACCTATCTCAATCAGCTAGAGCCATTGTAAGTTCATCCACTACAAGCTTACTGGACTAGAGATCCTATCCCTCTCTACCTTACCAGGACTCTACCTAAGGCCTAAGTAAGGCCGACTGAGTCAACGAGTTAAAGAGGACAACAGGAAACAAAAAAAAAACAGCAATTTCTTACTGAACTTTACTTATCTCCGAAATATCAACCATACTGCGATGGGACTGAGTCTGATCGATTCGGCTAGATAGCTCAGAGTTCAGGGGTGTAAGGGGAAGGAGTGGTACCATTTTCATCTAAGCAAATTGAGAAGATAGAAATATCGTAAGTAACAATCGTGTAAAAGCCATAGCACAAGTTCTTTTTTATCATTTGAATTTCTCAAAAAGTCTTGATTTCATTGACATGTCCGATACCATCTTAAATTATACCATCCAATTACTTTCCGGATTAGCCTTATCTATGGCTCTCCAAATCTTAGCCAGCTGGCGAGTCGCCCGGCTACGCAATTTAACAATCCACAACTATACAGAGAAAGTGGATGAGTCAGTTGCAAATACCATAAAGGAGCAGCTAAGCGAAAGAGTCATATTGCCGCTGTTTACCGATAATAATGTGGTCTTGCCGCTCGGGAAGGATGCCTATGACGTCATACCTTAGTGCCGGGGGACAACGTGCAATTACTTGCGGTGATGTATCACGATCTTTGTTGGCTAGGCGTTGAAAGTAATACGTACCTACTATTACTACAAACTCTCGATTTCTTGTGAATCCATGTGTGAATTCTCACTTTTTGGTATTTGCAGTTTTGTCGAGAGGAAGGATCCAAATGCCCCATCAATAAAGTGAGGGCTTTCCGGACCTTCCCCAATCCTCACTCCCCCTTTATCAAAAATAAGCCCCGCTCAACAACCCTCTCTGATAAGGAAGAAAACGAAAGAATCTCAATTTTATGACAAATCTGGTCCGATGGCTGTTCTCCACTAACCACAAGGATATAGGGACTCTATATTTCATCTTTGGTGCCATTGCTGGAGTGATGGGCACATGCTTCTCAGTACTGATTCGTATGGAATTAGGACGACCCGGCGATCAAATTCTTGGTGGGAATCATCAACTTTATAATGTTTTAATCACGGCTCACGCTTTTTTAATGATATTTTTTATGGTTATGCCGGCGATGATAGGTGGATCTTGTAATTGGTCTGTTCCGATTCTGATAGGTGTGCCTGACATGGCATTTCCACGATTAAATAATATTTCATTCTGGTTGTTGCCACCAAGTCTCTTGCACCTATTAAGCCCAGCCTTAGTATAAGTGGGTAGTGGCACTGGGTGGACGGTCTATCCGCCCTTAAGTTGTATTACCAGCCATTCTGGAGGAGCAGTTGATTCAACAATTTCTAGTCCTCATCTATCTGGTATTTCATCCATTTTAGGTTCTATCAATTTAATAACAACTATCTCCAATATGCGTGGACCTGGAATGACTATGCATAGATCACCCCTATTTGTGTGGTCCGTTCTAGTGACAGCATTCCCACTTTTATTATCACTTCCGGTACTGGCAGGGGCAATTACCATGTTATTAACCGATCGAAACTTTAATACAACCTTTTCTGATCCCGCTGGAGGGGGAGACCCCATATTATACCAGTATCTCTTTCTGTTCTTCGGTCATCCAGAGGTGTATATTCCCATTCTGCCTGGATCCGGTATCATAAGTCATATCGTTTTGACTTTTTCGGGAAAACCGGTCTTCGGGTATCTAGGCATGGTTTATGCCATGATCAGTATAGGTGTTCTTGGATCTCTTGTTTGGGCTCATCATATGTTTACTGTGGGCTTAGACGTTGATACCCGTGCCTACTTTACCGCAGCTACCGTGATCATAGCTGTCCCCACTGGAATCAAAATCTTTAGTTGGATCGCTACCATGTGGGGGGGGGGGGTTTCGATACAATACAAAACACCCATGTTATTTACTGTAGGGTCCATATTTTTGTTCACCATAGGGGGACTCACTGGAATAGTTCTGGCAAATTCTGGGCTAGACATTGCTCTACATGATACTTATTATGTGGTTGCACATTTCCATTATGTACTTTCTATGGGAGCCGTTTTTGCTTTATTTGCAGGATTTCACTATTGGGTAGGTAAAATCTTTGGTCGAACATATCCTGAAACTTTAGGTCAAATCCATTTTTGGATCACTTTTTTTGGGGTTAATCCGACCTTCTTTCCCATGCATTTCTTAGGGCTTTCGGGTATGCCACGTCGCATTCCAGATTATCCAGATGCTTACGCTGGATGGAATGCCCTTAGCAGTTTTTTTTTTGGGTAAAAGGGATTCACCCTGGCAAAATATATATAAACAATCAACCAAATAAGTACAATGGAATGTGGCAGAGGTACCACATTAACCGCAAGCTAAGCTTGGAACATCCTTCTAAAGCGCTTGTGACAGGCCACTAAGCGTTACAATTATAAAGACATACAATGACTAACATCCCGATAGGGAACAACCATCTAGCAACACAAGAATCACCACAACTATCCGCCCATCTCTTTGTAGGAGAAAGATGCACCAAATGAGACTGCCTCCTTAAAAACCCTTTCCAAGTAAAAACCCAGTGGGAAAACCTTAGATTAGGGAAAAAGAGTACAACTCTCAAGTGGATCTCCCACGAACAAACATAACCTCGACTAACGTCTTCCAAAGAAATGAAATCCATCTCAAACAATCGGCCATGAAAGAAGTCGTTTCTGTTAGGTTCTTAGTAGCAGTTCTGGCTCTTATATATCTGTAGTTGCGATTTGTCGTTTCTTCGTGGTCGTAGCAATCACTTCAAGCAGTGGAAACAACAAAATATGCGCTCCAAGTCCTTGGGCTGTTGAACAGAATCCAACCACACCGGAATGGATGGTACAAAGTCCTCCAGCTTTTCATACTTTTTGAGAACTTCTAGCTATCAAGGAGACGAAAAGCTCTGTGAAGTAAAAGAAAAAAATGGTCGCCGACTGCTACTAAGAACCTAACAGAACTTTTCAAAATTGAAAACGGATCAGTCGACCTGGTCTATGAATCTATTCTAACTATCAACGAATTCTTCAAATTTTAGGCGGGATGGGGATTGTAATTATTTAGACTTCTCGAGGTATAATGACAGACCGGGAGGCTAGATTAGAAGGAATCGGCAGATCAATTTTGTGTTATATATGGTAATCCTTCTGATATCCGAATTAGATCCTAAATTGACTATTTGTGAAAAAAAAAGAGAAAGGGCGGGTTGTATAATCTCACTCCTCCCCCATTCGTTGATACTTCAAGGAGGTTTTACCCGGATTGAAAGAAAAAAAAGAAACTGGTTCACGTAAGAATAGACGTCTTGGTTCATGCAAGAGTGCACGTAGAATACCAAAAGGACTTATTCATGTTCAAGCAAGCTTCAACAATACCATTGTGACTGTTACAGATGTAAGGGGTCGGGTGGTTTATTTGGCCTCCGCCGGTACTTGTGGATTCCGGGGTACAAGAAGAGGGACACCATTTGCTGCTCAAACTGCAGCGAGAAATGCTATTCGTACAGTAGTGGAGCAAGGTATGCAACGAGCGGAAGTTATGAAAAAGGGTCCTGGTCTCGGAATCCCATCTTCCAAGGTCAGGAGCCACGGAGCCAGAAGACCGTTCGACGATCCTACTTCTGATGTCATCCCCTTCTGTTCCCTCCCTGTTGAAGATCCCAACTATTCTCTATCCAATTCCGGGATGGATCATGAAAGATTTTGTCTTGAAATGCCGATAAGGAATAGCCAGTTATAGAAGCGGGTGGCAGGGAATGAAAGCACTCCTGTGCTATCAAAGTAGAGATATTAGTTAGAGCTAGGGGCAGGCCATCTATTCCTGCTTGACTTTCTTCAAGATACGAAATGAGCAGCCGTTTTTCGTGACATCATATCACTATTCGGCAAGTCAATCCCGCTTACCAGCTCAATATATCTCTCAATAGATTCGCTTGCCACAACGACCGGACAGGATAGGAGATTGCCCAACCTTCCAATTTCTCTTTCTGAAGCAACTATAACGGATGGGCAGCTTCCCTACCCACTGGGGATTTTTTTCCCCGCTCCAACTTCGGATTCTTGGAAATAATCCCCGGTTTTATGATTTAAGGTTAGGAGTTTCATTCTTAGCAAGATCCCCAGCTATTGAATCTGTTGTCGTCGGCGGGGCTACTTCTTCTTTCGAAATGAGAAGAATAGCGTAGTCAAAGTAGGCCAAGTCGGTAGCCTTTTCTGAAACTCTTGGGAGAAGGGCTGTAGGATTAGCAAAAGGCCTAAATGTTGTTGAAGGAATAGAGGCTGTTTTGGCTCTTGGAGTAAGGGGAGAAGGGTTGAGTGCCGGTGAAATGCTTTTTGAGACTTACCCCACTCAATGGAAATTGATTTAGGCAAGATCCCACGTCCAAGAGTCTCATTCTGATTCTGCTTTCACTCTTATCAAGGAAGGAGGCCACCAAACTAAAGGGGAGGTCTTTGCTTGCTTTTCCTGTTAGAGATGCTAGTCTTTTTGTAATAACTGCTCTGAAGATGTTTTCAGGAATAAGAGAAGACGGTGCTCTTTCATCAGCTCTTTGGCTATTTGCTTGCGATAAAGAAAGAGTGAATTGATCCGAGCCAAGTAGTTCGGCTAAGCCGGAAAGAAAGAGTTAGATCCTCTTTGAGATGAAATGCGGCAATGTCCTAATCAAACCAGGCGCAAGGTCAATGATTTCGCTCAAGGCTCAAGGCATAAAGGCTCTGATTCCTTCTGCATTGGTCTCGGAGGGCCCTCGCTCTAAAGGGTTGATGGCAGCTATCCTGCTCTGTCAGAGATAATTGGAATGGAATTGGTGTGGTTTGCTAGCTCTTTCTTTTGAGACGAATGAATTCCGAATAAAGGAAGGCGGTCGTGATAGGGAAAGGCCTTTCCTTATTACCAGGAAAGATAAAATGGGCCAAATCGCCTGCTAGAGAAGAAGCTCTTAGGGAATCGATCTAGACTAGATGAGATGTCGGTGCCATTAAACTAGCTGCCAGAACAAGTTCAAGAGATGAGGATCCAGGTAGTGAAGTCACCCTCGGGGGAAGAATCATTCCATTCACTTGTGAAACTGCTAAGAAGAATAGCTTTTCTCTGAATCCGCCACTCACTCTCTTTGGGGTAGGGTTAACAAGAAAGTCAAAGCAATCTCCTCAACCTAGAAAGAGAACTCCGGGATCTTCTTTTTCTTCTTAAGAACCCGAAGGCGAACTAATCCGTCTTGGTGCAGCTCCTAGTCCTGATCGATTGGCTACCAGGTGTTTTTTTTTTTGGTAAAAGGGTTAATTCACCCCGGTAAAATTCATTACACCAAAAATCGTTGAAGTACATAGGATGAGGGTGACTTCCCTCATCTCAGTCCCTTAGGACACTTACAGACTCACATAGAAGAATGACAAGACATTCTTATAACTTACCACTAACCACTATATAAGAGTGACAAACCACTCTTATAACAACTAATAGAGCATAAACTACAACGCTAAATAGAAATAAATAAATAAACCGCAATTCAAGTAGACACTTGAGTCTTCAAAAGGCACCGTAGAACTCTAACTTCCAATTAGCCAACCCTCGAGGACCTCATGATAAGAATTGTGTCCTAGAATCTGATTGACCTTCCAAGCATCTTCATTGTCCCACCATGACACAATGTGTAACCCACATGTTGCTTAATGCAAATTGAATGCAGCCCATAGAGAACAAACCTGTCATAGCCAAAACAAACTAAACAGCTACTATCCATCATCATTAGGCATGCAAGGACATGACCAACTGAATAGAAGCACATAACAATAGGGTTATGACCCTAACTTCCAGTAACAACACCACATGACGGTAAATAAATCAACGATCCAACCAGACCATCGAATAGACAGACTAAAAATCATCATGTGAGAGTATGAACGATAGGTTTTTGAACAAGAGTACCTTCAAACTTAACTTCCAAATCGAGTAGCTACACCTTGATAAAGTAACAATCAACCAGTAGCACTCAACATAACCATGACGTGATTCGGTAGGCCATAAATCTGCTTAAATGCATAGCGATTCAGAATACAAACCATTGACACCGCAACTAGCCATAGACAAACAAGGGTTATACCAACCCTACCATTCAATATCACGACCAGTTGCAAGGCTTCCAATACTACCACGACTTCCAAGAAGAAAAGTAACGGTTCATTACGTGATATGAAGCCACTAGTTGCAATAAACATACCAATAGGGCTATTCGAACCCTAACTTACAATAACCAACGTCACGATCTGCTGAGTAAAGAAGAGGACATGATATTCTCAACCAGATCGATCCAAACAAACATCTCTCCCACACATAACCCACTTACAAATCATACCAGCACCATGAAAGGAACCCTACAGACAGAATAACCACCCAAATCAAATAAACATGCAACGAAACAAACAGATCCATCATCACATACCATTCATAATAATCGAAACCCTAATTAGGGTTTCTTAGACCATAACGAGCAGCAAATCATCTACCACATCATGCCTCAAAGATAATATAATAAGCATCATGATGGATAGATCAAACCAAATAAAAACCGAACCCTAAAAAATCGATAATCCAAAAAAGAAAAATCGACCGCAATAAGTTTGTAGGGTTTCAGTAATAAAAGCGATCAATGATATGGGATATATACCAGAATAATCGACCCTATATAAATAGGGTATCCCTTGATCACCAAACCGCCAAGGATACAATAACGATTATAAACCCTAACGAATAAAGAGTGACCCACAATCAGATCCCAACGATTGAAAGTGTTTAGGGTTTCAATCAAGATAAATAGGCAGAAATCCGTTAAGAACATATAGAAAAAAAAACGTTTACCAACCACCCTTATAAAAACATCAAACCCAAAACGTATTGCATACCCTACAAGAGGGTAGAGAGGACGCTTGAGTCTTAAATTTGGCCGAAAAAGGAGTAAGGGCGGCGGCCGGATTTCCCCTAGGGGAGAGAGAACTTCTAGGGTTTTTTTGGGTAAAGGGGAGTAATCCTGCACCCTGGTAAAGTATATTAACCAAAAAACATTAAAGTACAATGGATGAGGGTGAATCCCTCATCTTAGTCCCTAAGGACACTACCATAACCACTATATAAGAATGACACACCATTCTTATAACTTACAAAAATGAACCTACCAATAATGACAAAAGTAAATAAACCTTACAATACTACTCAAGAAGTGTACTTGAGCATTCTAAATCACTATAGTGGTCCACCTACTTCCATGAAGAATCCTCCAACTTGACCACTCATGGATCAGCAATCTTGAGATTCAGTTCACAAATTTCACACTACAGTTGGTGAGAGACTATAAAACCACGGATAGAGCAACAAGCACAAACTTGCTCCAACGGTGTATGTTTAGATGCAAAACCGAAACCATAAGCACCAAGCATGATGACCATTAACGGATAAACATAGGATTTCCAAAACCCTAACTTATATCATAGACAATCACGAGGCTACCAAATGAATGAGAATACAACAAATCCGTGATTGTGTGATTGGGGTTTTGAACAAGAGCCCCCAAAACTTAACTTCCATCAACAACATGAGTTAAACCAATCATATAATAATCCATTAGATATGAAGTAGACACCAGATCATGATTGGTCAGCCATGCAAACGACCAAATAAACACATGAATAAACACAGGGTTACAAAACCCTAACTAGCACAATGAATCGCCAAGTCTTTCTGCAACACCTTACTGGATCACGCAAATAAACCCTAAGGAATAGGGTTTCATGAAGAGCAGATCGATCAGGAATGAACATAACCCTCATCGAACCAATTGACAAAATTATAGCAAGCAAAACAATGTAATCAGCTCGAACAAACAGCCTACGCATGTACCGTATCAGTCTGGATCCACAAAACATCTAACGTAGCAGCAAGATCAGATTGAACAATCAGTAGGTAAACCAAAACCCTACACATCCAATAACATTACTTCCATCTCTCTCAATACCCACGCCCAAAATACATAACTGATATCACCAACTTACAATAAACGTGCATGTACCAATTACAAACAAAACCTTAACGAAGGTTACTTCCACCAAGAATCCAAATTACAACAAAAGATATACACTTTAACGCACAGCAACAAACCCTAACGATCAAACCCATAAAAAACGAAAACCTAATAAAAGGGAATCGTACTTTCAGTAAACCCTAACAATCGAGGTTAGGGATAGATCTTGACCGCCATAGTACCCAAATCCAAGCAGATCGCACCATAATATACTAGGTTGATTTATAAATAAACCAACCTAAAAATTGCAAACATGTAGCGATCATAAAACAACCAGATCGTATCAATTAATATAATTCATTTTAATGACACCAAGATCATTAAATCGACTAGAAACAACCAGATACAATAACCCCACAGCCACAAATCGAAGCCCTAATAAAAACGATACCCTAAAGAAAGGAGATCGATTGAATATATAGAAAATTTAGGGTTTCAGTTATGAGGGGATTTCTCTTATAAATGATAAGAAAAAACGAACACCCAGCCACTAATAGAAGAAAAACCAAACTGATACACGTATTGCATACCCAAAAAGGTAGAGATGAGGGATCAGGATTGGTTTTTTGGCTGGAAAAAAAGATGGGTGGCGGCCGGAAATCCCCTCTAGGGAGAGAGAATTTTTAGGGTTAATAATATTTTACCAGGGTGCAGGATAGAACTTCTAGGGTTTTCTTTTGGCTACCAGGTGTTCACTCAAACTAAAAAGAAAAAAATGGAAATAGTGAATCAAGATCTAGATTATCCTCTATCTGGAGAGATATGCCCCTATGAGCGACTATGCCGATCTTTATATGTTTTGGCCACGTGCGTTTCCGCTAAGAAGAAGAAGGTTTGGATCTTTAAACCTTAAGAGGATGCTATCGAATGTGCTCTTGGCGCACGTGAGGGATGTGACCTATGTTAGGTCCATAAGATAGCACAGCTTTTGGTGTTCTATAACTCACCTCCGAATAATGAGTAGATAGGGAAGAGCTTTTTATTTTTCTCTTCATAGAAGACTGATGGGTGGAGCAAGAGGTCAAATTACTATAGAAAGAAGAGTTGTAAACTATAGGACTTCTTTTTCTATTTAGGGTTTTTTCGTTCCTTCTCTTCGATAAGAATATCGATTTGAAATGATAAAAATTCCTCTTTATTCTCTTGTGTTCAGCAAAAGAACTGCCTAAGCATACTTTTTCGGATCCAAACTTCTTTGTTCTTTCTAAGTCTTCGTCTTGCATAGAAGAACGCAACTGTTGCAAAAACGGGTCTTTCAGTAGTAGGCGGCATCCCCTCTTAGTTTTAAGTAAGCGGAACCATTCCATTTTGGTTCTTCTGTTAGGAATTGGAAAATTTCTTAGTGAAGAGTCGGTCACCCCAAATGTTATCTAGCTTAAGTTAGCTCGTAGACTTGTCGTTAGTTACGTTATTTATCAGTTTATTAGTTAGTTATTAGTTTAGTTTAGCGTAGTGCAACACCGTGGAGGAAGGACGGGTCTTTACCCACTGTATCCCTGATCCACAGGCCGATAGGAGGTCGTATTTCTTGTAACTATAAATACCCCTTCCATCCATGGAAGGGGTGGTGCTTCATTTTAATCTAACCTTTCCTTTGTGTAAACCTCTAGCAAGAACACCCTCTCTCTCTAGTTTCTCTCTCTAAAATGGAAAACATGTATTTTGATCTCCCAAGACCACCCGAATCATCTAACACAATAATATTTGAATCCTAACAATTGGTATCAAGAGCCATGGTTTTTTGTGTTATGTTGATTTGTGTGGTTTCGTACCATGGTTGTTGTGGTTTTGATACTTGTTTACTGTTTTGTGTATTTATGTGGTCGGATTATCTTTTATGGGTAAACTGTTGTTATCATGTTTTTGTATCCTCTTTTGGTCATCAAAGGTCATACTGTTCATTCAGTTTTAATATATGTCTTGTCTATTTACTTGGTCCAAAAAGATATATCAATATGTAAAATATGTTAACTGTTTTGTTCCATACGGTGACTTTTGACAGTCTTATGGTCATTCTTGCTGTGGTGATACAATGGTCAAACTGGGTCAAACAGTCATATGCAGTTTTTTTGTCACGTTTTCTGGGTTTTTTTTAATATGGTCGGAAAAGTGGTCGGAAAACTCATCGGAAAAAGTTTGATATTCATGCTAGCGAGTTGAGTTTCATATAGCGACTTGGGTTTGTTTGACTTTTGAGTCAAACAGTCATAGCGACTTATCTATACCTGCTAGCGACTTGGTTTGAAAAGTTGGCTAGCGACTTGGTTAGTATGTTAGCGACTTGGTGCTTAAAAGGATGTAGCGACTTATATTTATAAGTTAGCGACTTGTGTGTTTTAAAATGGGTAGCGACTTGCTTTTGAAACCGGGTAGCGACTTGCTTTGAAAAAAAAAAATGGCTAGCAACTTGCGACAGAAATGAAGAATGAGAAGGTTTGACCACAACATGACTTGACCACAAAACTAATACCATTCACTCACCATGACCTCTGTTTAATTCGAACATCATTGGCCCATGTTAACTAAAACCGAAAAACAGAAATGATGAAGAATCAATATATCCGATACTGAAAAACCTTCAATCCTCTTAACCTAACCTTGACTCACCAATGGACCCTCACCATCTCTCCCCAACACTCATTCAAACATCAAACTAGACATAACTATTAATCAATCGATCTCAGTGTGTATGACTCGTGGTTCTCAAAAGAAACACCAAGACCATCAAGAGTCTTTGTCTCAAGTCATTTATATCATCATTGATCCAAGATTTTTTTGAACTTAAACTGATGATAAGATCTAAACCACGGCTAAGTTCAATCTTTCATCTTGTTCGGATATTAAGGAAATATACTTAAAGTGATTAACGACCTCAGAACTTTCTTTCGTTTTAATCAATGATTGATAAAGACTTTTTAAGGTCAATAAACGAAAAATGCGTTCATCATCAATCAAATATCATAAGGTTGTTATTATATCCGAATACATGATGAAACTAACAAAAATCCACTGGGATTTCATTTGTTTTTCACGATTCGGTATGAATCTAAAGATTACAGTGATAAAGAACCTACCTTGATGACTCATATCATACCATCTATGTGGCGTTAATCCTCATCTCAAGCCATCTCTGTGGCGAAATGGAAGTACTCATCACTATTCAATGATCCAGAAAATAGGCGTGATGTTTTTGAGATGCTGTTATGTGTGGCGGAATATTGATAAGTGGATATTAGGGTTTGAATGCTGTGTTGAATAAGATGGGGGCGGATTTTTTCTTAGGGTTTGATGACAGAGAGAGAGAGGCGGATATGGTAAGTGAGAATATAATGAGGATTAGGGTTAGTGAGTAAGTGGGTGAGTGTTTTATATCCATTGAATTAGGGTATGGTGGGACTGTTATCACTTGTTTAAATGGGCCGTGTTTTTCTTTTGTTTGGATCGGGCTGATATGAGCCGTAAAATTGCATTATACGAGAAACTAGAAGCTAACTTGTTCATGGGTTGATTTGCCACGCTTAAATATAATGGTGCAACATGAAAGACATAAACAATTTTGTTATCCAAAATGATTTTTTATTATTATGAAAATTATTGGATACAAATGTTTGTGTTAAGAAAGAGTGGTATTTTGGTCTAGTAATATTTTCACGGAGGTAAATTTTGATTATGTTGTTGGCATGTATTTGGATCGGGTATTATGTGTTATTTATATTGGCCGAGATATTTTAGAGCATATGAGTCGAACATGAATGTTGAAATTTCTCATAAGATTATGTGATTACATGGACCCTATGATGTTTTGGTATCAATGGAGTGTAAGATATGGGCTGTGAGATTATGATCGAATGGATTATTAGATCAGGCACTATTTGAGAATTGGTTCCATTGTATCATTAAGAAGTTATACCAATGTCTCACTTTTGATGTATAAGAATTATTTGGACCAGGATTGTATTGAATGTGAGAAGTTTGGACATGGAATATCATGGGCTTTGACCTGGTTGCTTGGATCAATTTTCATTGACCGAGCCTCGATTATTCAAGTAACCAAATTTGGGTCATACACATGATTGGGTCGGATGGGCTTCTCATAAGATTTGGTTGATCATGTGATTTGATTTAATGATGAGAGTTGTTGGGTAATTTGGTCCATTCATTTTCACGGAAAATATTTTGTTGCGGCTTGAATTGATGATTGATCAAAATTGACTACAGGGTTGTTTGTACGATGTTTCCTGTTTGAATTTGAAGTAAGGTTTTCCGGGCTCGTTTACTTATTTTCGTCTTCTTTCTTTCTACCCTTCCACGAAGATGACTTGTTTGGACTTTTATAAAGGGTGATAAAGACTTGGCTATTTAGTTACGTTTGTGATTCTTTCTCGCTTAACCCACAACATAGCTATCACTTCGGTGTCTCACGCAGTTGAGAATACGTCAAGAGGTTTTGTACATTGGGTACACCGTTTCTTCTTCACAAGGATTTGTACAAGTTTAAGTAACAAATCTGGGGAATTCTACTTCATGATCAAGTTTGACATATCGGATTTACTTCTCCAAGTGGTCACAGCAACAGCCTACAGAATGCGTGAATGATGTGTTTACCAAAGTGTTGATTGGATGGTTGATGATGTTGGATATTGTTTTGTTGATGAACCGATGCATGTTCCCCTAAAACCGATATTCACCGAAACCCAAATTGTCATAACATATTCAAGATGATATTGTTTACGGTTTTGTCTTGATTTTGTAAAATCCCGCGAAAGAACCTATTTCTCGGTTTAAATCATAGACTTGTAAAATCCCGTGACAATGGAAACATCCTGGTATTAGTAAAGTGCATTTCCGGATCTATCTTACGGTTTATTCTTGGTTTTGTAAAATCCCGCGAAAGAAACTATTTCTCGGTTTAAACCATAGAGTTGTAAAATCCCGTAATGATGGAACCGTCCTGGAGAAAGGAAAGTGTATTTCGGGATCTCATTTGATACTGGTGCTACGGTTTCTACTTCGAAGAAGGGATAAAAAAAAGGGTGTACTTCATAAATTGGATGTGTGTTTGGATATCCGTCATGGCGGTTTGGTTACTTCAAAGTTCTACGGGGTTATGCTCATTAAACCATGGTCGGGATAAAACCATTATCAAAGTTCATTCAAATGTCAAAGAAGGCTAGATTTGAGCAGTTCAGAAGATGTGACATCGGCGTTAATTCAGTATTATTTATTTGAGGTTGAAGTGAAACATCACGGGCGAGTGTACTTAGTATCTGAAGGTATCGGGGATGGTTGGATGAAGATTCTTCGAGATCCTTGTTCGAGCGTATTATCAAAAACGAAGACTTGGAAATCTAGTTATTGTTGGGTGACTTTTACCTCTTCTTTTACCACTTGGGGGAATTGGGCTCTTATCACCTCAAAATAACTATCACTTAAAGGAGTTACGTTGTAGTGCTCAGTGTCACATTCAATTGTGGATTTTCAAGAGGTAATGTACGTCTATTACTTGATGGTTGGTTGGGTGAAGAGTATAGAGTACTTAGAGATTCAAATGGGCATGAATTCTCGACACCGCTCTTTGTTACATATGTGCAAGTTTAAGTCACGAGTTCGGGGTTAGTTTACTTCAGGGTCAAATTCATCATATTGGGTTTTCTCCATCAGTTGTCACTACAAAGAGCCTACTGAATGATAATGGGGTTAATTACATGTTTTGCCAAGAGATTGAAAAGAGAGAGATGATGACGTATGAACACAACAGTTCATGCCTCGTTCTCTAAAGAAAAGAAAAGTGTACGTTTCAGTGCGCTTTATCTTCTGAAGAAGAGAAATCTTCTAATTAATGACCATTCTCATCAACATGCTTCATGCTTTTTCCGCGCGCTTTCATTTATCAAGTGAACCGGACTACCGATGATTGTTTTCTTATTCCACTTGCTCAACTATGATGACGATGGCGACATCCTGTGCTAATTTTGCGGGGGAGAAGTGTGAATTGACTACATTTGGATGATTTTCACTTGTTTAATCAAGAATGGCATCTCCGTATGCAATTCTTGAGGGGGAGAAGAAGTGTGATAATTTTGCATGGTTGATTGATATATGAGAATAAATGGTCATACGGCTCTAAACTCATGTAAGAACCGAGCTTCGTAATATCGGGTCATCTTCACATGGAGTTGTTCTTCTAAGAGCCGTTGGTTGACATCTTCACTCGGATTGATGAGTTTATTGACAAAGTGCTTCCGGTTAATGCTTCACGTATACATCAACATGATGATTCCGAACAATCTCTCTGTTCTTGTTTGATGTGATTGGTAGTTTGGCGTTACCATCTTGTGTGTTCGTTGCGGCCTTATTGCTGATTTTCTTGATGAACATCTTTCTGTTCTTGTTTGATTGGGAGGGATTTTAGTTAAGGGGATTTGCAAGATGTAAGTTGATTGGGATGCTTTTTGGTGATGTTCTTGTTTTTGGTGAGTTGAAGATGTTAACTTTCTATTCCCCAACTTGACAATCTTGAAGAAGGTCGAGTCTACAGTCGGTTCTACATATTGTGCTACATGTTAGAAGACTAAAGACGTGTTGCATTTAATGATCTAAAGACTTCTTCTTAATTCATGGCATTTATCAAACAGATTGTCGGTTTAGGGGAGAGCACTAATTGGGGGAGAGTGATATGTCGAATTTAATCCCCAATTAGACCTGCTCACATTCTGCAGCAAGTTGATTCTCACAGATACATATGAGCTAATGATGTTCTTCTCAAATGATTTCTAGTACACGGGCTTACAATGAGTTGTTGATTCTGAAGTATCAAAACCAGCAAGGGGGAAGGAGACAAGCATCTAAACGCGAGTAAACTTGATGAACTTAATACTTCTAAGTAATTGAAGATATCCCGGGAAGACAAATGTTATTACCGCAGAGAAACTCAAGGTTTGACTCATGGCGAGTAAACTTGATGGACTTAATACTTCTAAGTGATTGAAGTTATCCCGGGAAAACAAATGTCATGACCGCAGAGAAACTCAAGGTTTTACTCATCAAAGCGTTTAGTGTTCTTATTCCAACTATGTGGGAGAAGAGATGGAAGAGAATGTTTCTGAAGATATAAGAGGTACATTGGTGTGTGATGATCTCGATGTTATCGCAATCATCAGGGGAGAGAGAATTGTGTACATTGGGGATTCTCAGCTGTTTTACTTGAGGGCTTAATCTGTGATTCAGAGATATAATCACTTATTCCGGTGTTGACATCCGCAGAGATTGTCACCCGCAGAGATAATCAGTGATTCGGCCTGCTTCTTCAATGTTATCGGTTGTTCTCTCTTTGGGGAATGTGTGTACTTCGGGTCCCTGAGCTTCATACACGATCATCAGGGAAGAAAGCCATTGTTTACCACAAACATTGGGGAGGTGTTTTCCTTCCGGGCATGATGTGTATTCGGGAGAGTTCTTGGATATTGATGTACTTCAGGTTCTTGAGCTTCATACACATTCATCAGGGACGAAAGATGTGAACATTGGGGAGTTGTTCTTCATTACCCTCATGATGTGTATTCGGGAGAGTTCTTGAGCATTATACAAAGAGACTGACTGCATCAACTCAACTACTTGGGGGGAATTGTTCTCTTGACACCTTTTGGAATGGATCGCTTCAGACGTCAGTTGAAAGGAAATTTGAGAAGTGTTATTTATGTGTGGGATGATATGTTGCTGTTCTTTTGGATGATATAACCTCGAACGAAGAATCACGGTGACTATTCTTAAAAGGAGCAGCAAGTTCGATGATAATGGTGTGCTTCTTTGTGCACCTGGCTAAGAGAAGCTTGAAAGAAAGCTTTGAATCTGCTCAGCTAAAGGATTTTCGGTTTGGGGGGAAGCTGCCAAAGTCTCACTTTCAGATGGTTCAATTTCTTTCTTCGATTCAAGAACCCTGGAAGCTTTGGTGGTGAATGTTTAAGAGTTGATGACTTCTATCTTCTACAACGGGGCTGCTCGATATCCTTATCTCGGTACTCGTATCATCATCTTCTTTAGCTATATCATCTATTCTATCCTTGTATATATTTATTCGAAAAAAAAACAAAATACAAAAATATAAAACCAACAAAAAGAAAATAGAAAAATATAAATCCAACAAAAAGAAAATAGAAAAATATAAAATCTTCAAAAATACATAAAAAATCAGAAAATTTGAAAAAGACCAAAAATTTTGTTTTTCTAAGACATGTCTTCTGGTATCGATAACATCTACGGTCTTAGAAATGTCATTCAATAATGGCACGGGACCATAGATGAAGTTCGGGCAGGAGGTGTAAATATTCTTTTTCCAAAACATGTCACAAATGATGGCTTACAGTTATTTTAGACTGTAACACGCGCTTCAAAAAATGGCTTGCAGTTACTTCGGACTGTGACCCGTGCTTAAACTATGGCTTGCTATTATTTATGATAGCAACCCGTTTTTCAAAGAAGGAAAGTGCTACGCTTAAATGATTTTCAAATATTTCGTGCACTTATCCTAAAACTAATTTGAGGAAAGTATGTCGAAGGACTGCTGTTCCTACACAAATGTTTTTCCGTCTAAAATTCTTCAGAAAAATATTTGTTGTTGTCTAAAATGGTGGTAAATGAGTTGCTTAAAAATCAATCAGTTTCAGATTTTTCGGAAAAATTGAAAACTCAATCAATGACTCAGCGCTCTTAAATTTTTCAGTAAAATAAGTCATTGATTGAGGGGGAGAATGTTTTCAAATCTATATCATCTAACGAGCTTTCTTAATTATCATACGTGCTTAATTAAAAATGATATTTGCCTGTGTCGAAGGACTAGGAATTTAGGATATGATTGTTAGGTTTAGATGATTAGAGTTTGATTAACACATAAACCCCATGCCTTATATGAACTGATTGATATGTTGAATTGACTTTTTATTAGTCGATTGCTGTTTGGGTGATGTCGACCACCATATATTTGTATGTGTGTTCACTAACATATGCAGGTAGATTGGTATATAAGAATGTTCCCGATCCGGATCCCACAGATGATTATGATTGGATGCCGAAAGGAAAGGGTAACTACATCTTGGGTTGACATATGAAGAAACGGAGCTTAACTGGACTTCTATGGAGAGTTGGCATATATGCAACGTAAGAGGTCTCACTGCATCAGCAGATGGTTTTCTTCTAAGAGATTGAAGAAACGGAGCTTAATTGGACCTCAGTTGGCATTCTTAATGCAACGTAAGAAGAAGTCTCACTGCATCTGCAGACGGTTTTTCTTCCAAACCCTACAGCAACAACAACAGAAGCTTCTCAACCACCTAACGTATCTTTGTGCAGGATACCATTTTTAAACAATTTTGAATTATTTAATTAAATTGTTTTGAAAATGGAAAATATTGTCTTGAAAATATATTGGACTAATTTTTGAAAAGCACCGGACTTCATGTTATCAAAACCTAAGTCACTCAATTATTGACTTCTGTCATGGATTGAGGGGGAGAGTGATTTAAAATAAATTATTTTCAATCAATATTTCTTCATAAAAGTTTCGGTTTGTACGTTAAAATGTGGTGATCTAAAGATTTAATGTTATGTCATGGTATGATTTTTTATTTAGAATCAAGGTCTTTCAAAATGAAATTTTTTCTGTTCTTGTTTGATTGTGAAATTGTTTTATTTTACTAAAAGATCTCTTAAAAACTATCATACCTGACACTAACAATCTTTAATGTCTGAAATTGGTCCTAACTGTCATCCTTCAGAATTAAATCTTGCCACGTCTTTCCCCTAAAATTTTCTAAATAATTTAAATCTTTTGGGATTACAAATCTCAAATGGTTTGAAATTTTTGATCGCGGGAGAGATCGTGATTTAAATCTCAAATCTGTTTTAATGGAATTGGTTTTAGTCCTTCAAAGGCACTCCTGCCTCCATGTGCCAAATGATTTCAAATACACAATGCACATGTTGAGGAGGAGGATTTATCCAAAAACCAGATGAGTATTTAAACAAGGCCACATTTTCTCCCATGTTATCTAAACCTAATTAAATCACTTGGGATCCAAAATCTCAAAGGATTTGAAATTTTTGATCGGGGGAGAATTTGTGATTTAATAATGAAATTTGATAAAAAATGATCGTTTTGATTCAGTTGTGCAGGCTGCTCTCTCATATGTGCTAAAAGCTTTCGAATCTCGAAGCATATATAGAGGGGGAGCATTTTATAAGAAAAGAAACTATCGAGGTGCAAATGCTTTTATGTTTTAACATAAAGTACCTTGATTGAGTTTTTCAATTGGTTTTCTTAATGGATTTTGTGTTCGTGGATGTGCTTCAAAAGAACTCTTGCCTCTATGTGATAAAAATGATTTCACTTATCCTATGCACATATTGAGGGGGAGAATTTTTTCATAAAAATCAAATGGCTTTTTCGTATGAAAATTGTGATCAAAGAAAATATTTCAAAGTCCTTTTGCCTCCTTGTGCTGAACAATTTCTAAATCATACGCACATGTTGAGGGGGAGGTTTTCTAAATGATCAAAACTATTAAGGTACAAAATGCTTTGATCTCGTATCACAAGTACCTTGATTGGTTTTCCAAATGATTTTTCAATTGGTTTCATGAAGGAAAGAACAATACCAAAAGACCGACCATTTTACTTTATGCATGGAGTTATAAGGATGGTTAGGTTAGGTATTTGTTCCCACGATCCGCCAGAACCGGAGGGATCTACCCAGGGACAATCCACTAGATAGTGTAGAGTCCTTAGGTATGATGAAAAAAGGAGAAAAATTAGAATATGGGAAGAGTGCGGACTGAGACAGAGCTAGTACTGGAATAAACCCAACAAGGTTCTAGTTATGAAGTCTCGGTAAGCACTGAAGGGGTTGAAGAATGAAAAAGAACTGAATGTGAAAAAGGGTGAAAAGAAATAGCCCTCCATCAATTCAACCTTAGGGTAGTAACCGGGTTCAATACATATGCTACTGGTTGTTACTAAGGTAACACTGGTATTGAAGACAAGACGTCATGGACCCAGTGACGCACTGCACTAATCTTCCCAAACCACTCAAGTTCCTCTTAAAAGGACTTGTTTCATTCTCACGGGGAACCGACATTATCTATCGACTTTCTCTTAGAGATTGTTGATATTGAAGAAGGAGACCCTCTCCCTAGTCTCCGGCATAGGAACCAAATGTGCACTATTGAGTCTAGAGCCAAGAGATCATCCACAATATCTCATTAGGACACTAAATTAATGAAGACTTGCTGTTTCACACAATGTGAAAAGTAAGAATATATTAAGAGTCCTACGCATTATCCTTGTGGTATTGCCAGAACATCTGAGTGATATGCTAACATATTCACAATGAAGATGGAAAGCCTTCTGGAGCCAACATCAAACAAGCTCCTGGTAGGTGGCATGTGAGATCTATTCTATAGATCAACCATGTGACAACTGGATAGAAACAATGGGGAGATTCATTCTTGAATCAACCTTGGTCCAGGATTGGAATTGACGAATACTTTTGGAAACACCGTTCGATGTGCAAATCTTCTTTTCTCTAGCACGTCGAATGTGTACTTATGTTTTCAAAATTCAAAAAGTATCTCTGATTGAAAAATACTTATAGAAAAACCGGTCGATGTGCGAATCTCTTCTTTTCACTAGCACGTCGATTGTGTACTATTTTCAAATACAAAAAGTGTTTTGATTGAAAATTGATCTTTCTCATAAAACCTTCGTCGTATTGCAAAACTCTTTATTCTAAGCAATACGCGATTGTTTTTTTCAAATCATTTTTCATCAATCAGTGAATCTCAATTTGCTGGTTCACTCACTCCGTGTTGTCTTCTTTGAGACGTTCCGGTTTGAGAACAGCTAGAACAGCTGCGAAACCCTGTCAAGGAGATTCTTAGGAATCCTACCTGATCACAGGCAATACTTGTACTGATCAACGGGGAACCGTGGGCCGTGTACCTCAATTCTACGAAAGTGGTCAAAGACACTTTCGTGTGTTTTATTGCTAACTGTTGTTTGCAGGTACACTTGGACGGTTGCAGCTGATCAGAATTGAGGAGTCAATCCAAAGCCGCATGCTCACAGCATCCACACTTAATTGAAGAAATCATGACTGGTGCATATCTACAGAACCTGGCTCTGATATTTCTATACTATGCTTCTGCTACGCTGCTGCAAATATCATGAACCAGTAAGGCTTCCGCTACTCTGATGGAAAGATGTCATGATTCAAAAGTGTGAGCATGTCGGTCCAAAAGTCACAACTTCACATGATGGCAACACAATAAAGGGTGATCCAGAGATTTACTGTGGCTGATGATCTCAAAGAAAGCTCGAAGATCATCAAGATGTGGATCAGTTCAAAGACCTCCACTGAAAGTACAGATCAATGCGGACTTTGAAGTTGCACTACAAAAGCACAAAGATTGCGGAAATGAAGAATTCAAGTCTACGAGCTCAAGAACAATGTCAAGAATAGAATGCTAGGATTCGAAATGTAAAACATGGGGTGACCTCCCTTAGGGGGAGATTGTTAGGAATTGGAAAATTTCTTAGTGAAGAGTCGGTCACCCCAAATGTTATCTAGCTTAAGTTAGCTCGTAGACTTGTCGTTAGTTACGTTATTTATCAGTTTATTAGTTAGTTATTAGTTTAGTTTAGCGTAGTGCAACACCGTGGAGGAAGGACGGGTCTTTACCCACTGTATCCCTGATCCACAGGCCGATAGGAGGTCGTATTTCTTGTAACTATAAATACCCCTTCCATCCATGGAAGGGGCGGTGCTTCATTTTAATCTAACCTTTCCTTTGTGTAAACCTCTAGCAAGAACACCCTCTCTCTCTAGTTTCTCTCTCTAAAATGGAAAACATGTATTTTGATCTCCCAAGACCACCCGAATCATCTAACACAATAATATTTGAATCCTAACATCTTCTCCACATTCTTACCGGGCTATCCAAGAGTTTTCCTATGATTTTAGAAACTGAAATTTCGATATAGAAGGATCTCCTTATTTCTGAATAGATTATAGCATCATTTTCTTTCAAAGATATGAAATCACCTTGGGAAACTTGAAAAGAAGTAATGTTGACTATTACATTATTCACACAAAGCCTTCGATGACTTATCGGCTGCCTTGCTTGAGGAAGAGTTTCACTAAAATGGAGACGAACCGGAATAACGTCCGATCTTGTTTCTGGATTGAGTGGAAAAGGGATATATGAAGTTTGTTCTGTTCCTCTATGCACTCTGTGATGGGTAAATCTCCATGAAAAAGGGGCAACTTTCGTGTAGTTTGTAATTGGATGTATTTTTTTTTGGGTAAAAGGGTTAATTCACCCTGGTAAATTGCATTACACCAAAAAACGTTGAAGTACAAAGGATGGGGGTGATTTCCCTCGTCTCAGTCCCATAAGACACTTACGTACTCAAATATAAGAATGACAACCATTCCTATAACTTACAATAAAATAAACCTACCAATAATGACACAAGTACATAAAAATTAACAATACTACTCAAGAAAATACTTGAGCCTTCTATATCACTATTGTAGTCCACTTTAACTTCCATGAAGAATCCATGTATGAACATCCAAGCATTCTTCAACATGTAGAAACGATTCCAGCAGCAATAAGCATCAAAATCAAACAACCCATCCGCTGAAACATGTAGAAACGATCATAGGGCTGAAAGAACCCTAACCTCCAATGTAATCACCATGAAAAGTGACGACAACTAACACTCATCAGTAATAAGTCAATATCAACAGCCTTTGATTATGAATTAAAACAGCTGCAAAAGAACATAGGGTTGTAGAAAACCCTAACAACCATGATGCGAACAACGAACATGCAAAGTACATGCCAAGATCACCCCATCAAAACAGCCATAAAGAAACCAATATCAGAATGATCAAAGACATAATGCAACGAACCAAGGGTGGTAAAACCCTAACAAGTAGATCGAATGAGCAAGAACAAGGACCAGATCCATCAACATGATAACATGTACGCGTGCATGATCAAATCACAACCAAACGATCAAAGGTGTTTTTGAATAAGAACCCTAAACTTAATTTCCATGTGCAGCAGCACGCAAAACATCTACCCACGTAGAACATCACACTCTCCCAAACCCACATAATCATAACAACCTTCATCACCAGAACGACCAGCCCTTCATCAATACCCTAACGAGGGGTATACTTCCAGAATACCAAAACTCTAAACGAGTTACTTCCAATCCGAATAATACAAACCTAAAAAAAATGTTTTATAAGCTTTAAGCACAAATCCAAAAACCAATCGACCCTTAAAAGTAAGAGTATAAAGTTGACCAGTATAATAAAAATAAAGGATCGTTAATTATGTAGGTAATCACAATTGATACAAAACGATCTAATAAACCCGAAACCCTAACAAGCGATTACAATGAATAAATATTATAAGAAGCCAAGTAATCGTTTAGGGTATACATAAATAATCCAAACTAAACCCTAACAAGGAAGTCGATTACAAAACTGACTATAATGAAAAACGATTAGGGTTTAGAAAAAGGCGAAATCAGAAAATAATGAATGAAAAACAAGAACACACCCCTTCCCAGATGATTACTACCCTTAAAACCGATTGCATATCATTACAAGAATAATAGAGAGGCGGATTAAGGGCAGTTTTTTGCGATTGGGAGGTAGGGGAAAGGCTGGCCGGATTTCGCCCCTAGGGGAGTTTTTTTAGTTTGTAATTGGATGTAACTATTCATATTTTTTCGAGAATAAATCATTCTCTTAATAGATCTCGTCTTGTTCCTCAATCTTCGAAGAATGCGGTGTTGTATTATTATAAGTTCCCTGTTCCAAACATTTCCTTCAAGTAGACGACAAGTTTTAAATTTGAATGAAGGCATTCCTCCCTCACATGCATTTGCAACAGATTCATACTAAGACCGGTCATCTTCATAGACATGGCCATTCTCGGCATCTTCCCTGTTGCCCCTCTTCTCAAAGCCCGAAGAGAGATTCAAGACCCCCCTTAAATAAAGTAAAGGTACCTGATCCCGATTTTTCTTTATTTAACTACCTTGACCATCTTCTGAAGTTCTAAATAATCTACTGATCAAAGGCAGTAAGGGCGGGCTGCTCTACATTCAGCCACATCACAGTGACCCCCAAAGCGATCTTATTCTAGTTGCGGGATGAAATCCGACAGCCAATTGCCGGCTCTGAATAACCAGCCCAGCAAGAAGCTCAATTCTTCTATAACATAACGGGGTAGGGTTGCGCGCGAGCCGAGTGACGTAGGTGCACAAGAGTGCTTCGCGCCACAACCATCTCTTTTTTATAGGTTCTACGGACCGATGCCTGCTGCTTCATCTGGGAGAAAATAATCATAGATATGCCGGTCATTAGAAGGAAGAATCACCATAAAAAGATTCCTCGTGTATCATCTGTAGCAAAATTATGAACGGGAGCTAGCAATCCGGACCGTATTGAAAAGGTTCCTGAGACACAGCATGGAAAAGTCACAATATTCAGAAACGAGGTCCAAGAATGAAGAAGGGGTAGAATTACTGAATGAATACGAGCTGTAGCTAATACCCGAGGCATAAAAGAAGCATTTTCCACGGGATCCCGAATTCACCAGCCACCCCGACCTAAATCATGATGAGCCCACCAACTTCCTGGAAAAATGCCTACGGTTAAAAACCACCGACATATCAAGATCAAAATTCGAATTGGTTCCTGGTCCTGGTCAGAGACCACTGTGTTCGCGCCGGCGATCCAACAAAAAAGCGAAGTATTGGTCTCTTTCTTTCCATTACGAACGACACGCTTCGCCTGCTCCCTCCCCGTGTCCACTAGCGCTCCTGTCCAGATCGAAGAGAAGGCGAAACGCCGCTGAAACAACATAAGCAGGCTTCTATTGCTACATAACAATAGAGCGGGATAGCCTTTTGCGCCCACATGTTTGAATTTGAGGGTAAAGATCTTGCTTGTTCTACGGGATCCGACGCATCCAGCTGAGCGAAAGAGCCTTCCATTCTTTTCAGCGCCATCCTTCCGCATTGGCGGCGAGTGGAGTGCCACAATCCCATTCATCATTTTTGAACTACATAAGCCAAAGCCCATAGCACTGGCGATGGCTCCGGCATAAATGCAAGGAGGATGTATAGCTGATATAGGATCTTGTGGAACAGGATTTGATTTTGCAAGCGGTTCGGTATGAAAGAAGAAATTTCGAACAAAAGGGTCGGAACTCGCCGATAGGAAAGGAGAGAAAAACAAAGAAATGCCAAGAGCTCCGTCAATCCGCTGTTCATCGTTTGACGAAGCTCTCTCTTTATCATCTCGCGCCAGATGCAACAAAGGATGAGTCCTTTTTCCTTCTCGCGAACGAAGTTCAGAATCAACAAGGGTTCATAGAACGAAGGGAGTGTACAACTGGGTCGTAGCCCCAGTTTTTTGTACGTAACTAGGGAGAGATAGAATGGAGTTCTTCACGAAGTTCAAGACAAAGGAATAAAAAAGACTTTCTCTATGGCCTCCTCGTTTTGAGACATTATGGCTTTGGGGTCGACCCCGGTAACAAAGAAGGAATCCATAAAAACTTAGGATCCGACACCATGATAAAATACTACCCTCATGATTAGACCATGTCCCTGAGATTTGATAAAAGGAAGGTGCATTTGCGGTTAATTCGTTGTCATTGGATAAGTTATTAGGAATATGACGGAACGGAAGACCAAGGAAAGAAAGAAGAATGCACCAAAATGCAGGTGATGCACCAAACACTGGTGGTTCTTTCTTGTTGTAAGTGAATGCAACAAAAAGACCCGGAAATAACGAATAATGAAACAATTCATATATTGACGTGCTCATTTCAAAATTTCTGCTTTGTTATTCCCATCATCCCGTGGTTTCAGGATGATCCACAAGAAAGGTGGCAGGATTCGAACCTACACTCTGACCATGCCTCACCGCCTTCAACCCATTAGTCTCCGTTACAAGGTAGGGCGGGGGTGAGGAAAGGCAGAAATGAGTTCATGCCACAACGATCCCGGAAATTTCTCAAGATTTTTGGCTCGCAATAAAGTTATGGTCTTGTTCGGGCAAGCTATTGATTCCATTACCGAACAAAACAAGATTCTTCCCTTAGTCCTATCTATCCACCTCTCCAGACATAATATCTTGAGTACCTATGATGGTGACCACATCTGCTGGCATGTGATGTTTGGACATAGAATCGAGTCCTTGTGAATGGGCAGAGCCAGGTGCTCTTATTTTACGATGGTAGGGACGATTTCTTCCATTACTGACCAGAAAGACACCAAATTCTCCTTTAGGTGCTTCAACTGCGGTATAGGTAGAAGGAGTTGGTACGGAAAAACCTTCTGTATAAGGTTCGAAATGGTGAATTGAGGTAGAGTAAACCGATGATCCTGTAGTCATTTGGCCGGCTATTGAAAGAAAAAGCTTGCATCTGCTCCCCCTATTATATAACCGGTCCTATCTCTCTCCAAACCTAACATGGTAGTTTCTCATCATAAGGCTTTCTATCTATAGATTAAGCCATTACCAAACCAAGGAGCGAATTCGTTCAGAAGTCAGTTGACTGCTTCTATAGATAAGGCGGAGCGTCCTTGGCTCAGCATTATAGCCCTTCTTAGTAAGGCTTCGGCCCTACTACAGTGCTTCGCTAACTCGAAGCGCCTCGCTATGATAATCTAGCTTCGCTAACGTTCGGCTAAGTCTTGAACCTTCGCGCTGACCGTTCGCTTTCTCAGTAGCAAAAGCGCTTCTCTTTGCCCCTTAAGTAGAAGGACAAGAAAGAGATTCTTGGTTTTCTTGCTCCCGCTTCCTCATCTGTGCTCATCAAGCCAACTTTGCTCTTTGGGAGGTGAAAGAGCGGTTGAAGCGGACATACCGCATAGAAGATATATATATATATATATATATATATATATATATATATATATATATATATATATATATATATATATATATATATATATATATATATATGTATATATATATATATATATATATTTTTGCTGCAATAAGAGAGTAAGAACTGACCTAAAAAGTTCTCTCTAGGGGCGATTTCCAGCAGCCTATAGCCGCCACCTTGTATTCTCTTTTTCGGCCAAAATCAAGCTCTATAATTGCCTCTCTACCTCTTATTAAGTGGTATGCAATCAATTATTGGGTTGTTTTCTCTACAAGGTGGCGTGCTAATATATTTTATCATATGGCGGCTGGTTTTTATGTGTTTCTTTTCCTTGGCCGAAACCCTTACTTTCATGCAATCGATTATTGTTAATCTTTTCTTAGGGTTCGATTATGGTTCTATGATGATCGTATTCAAGTACAAGGTTACTGTTAAGACTTTTTATTACTTGGTATGATCTGGTTGTATGTTTATTCGGCCGCATTTTTAATGGTATACGAAATCCTATATTTAGGGTTTCATTTTTCTTATTGGTTGTAATTTGCTTGTTCGTTGTTGGTAACCCGTTAGGGTTTGTTTGTTACCTGGATGTTCTAATCATGATGTTGTTATGAACGTGGGTTTAAGAGAGAGGGAAGTTAAGTTTAGGGACCTTATTCAAAACCCTACCTGGTATTCATCGATCCTGCTGTTATGGTTTATCTTTTTGAGGATCGTTTTGTGGCATGTTAGGGTTTAAACCCTATTATTGGTTTGATAGGTGGGTGCTGATAGACACATAACTAAACTAGGGTTGCTTTAACCCTAACAATTTAATCTTGTCATAGACCTGCCGTCGTGTGATGTTTGTTTAATGGAAGTTAGGGTCGAAACCCTATGATGATCGCATACTCTTAGGATTTGCTGGTGCTTTTAGAAGTGCTGCGGATTTGATTGGTTTTGGGGTATGCAATTATTCGTTATTGATGGTTAGGGTTTATTAGCCCTATGTTAGTCTATGGCAGATTCTTGGCATATTGATCATATTTGTTGATGCTACTATTTGATTATGTCAAGTCTTTGCTTACAAGCTGCTAGTGTGGATGTGCGTTGGTTGTATACGTATTTGTTGGTTATTCTTCTTGGTGTTAAGTTTTGCATCTCAACATACACCTTTGGAGCGAGTTTTGAGCTTGCTGCTCTATCCGTGGTTTTAGAGTCCCTCACCAACCGTTGTGTGAAACTTGTGAACTGTACTTCAATTTAAGGACCATGATATTGTATATTTGGACGACGCTGGAAGTTTGGACTACTATGGTGACTTGAAGATTCAAGTATTTCTACTTGAAGTGCATTATTTTTATTCTTTTTATCGTTGTAGTCTGATGTTTGTTATAAGTGTGGTCTGTCACGCTTATATTATAAGTTATAGGAATGATGTTACATTCCTATAGGAGAGTCTGTAAGTGTCCTAAGGGACTGAGATGAGGGACTCACCCTCATCCTTTGTACTTCAATGTTTTTGGTGTAATATATTACTGGGGTGAATTAACCCTTTTACCCAATATATATATATATATATATATATATATATATATATATATATATATATATAT